>CAESWR010000227.1:424534-437750 GCA_903171835.1 Mullus surmuletus | reverse complement strand
TCGCTGTTAGCGAACATCGCGGTGCTTTCCCCCCCCGAACTTGTGAGTCCACTGATGATATTCGGAGAGAATATGCTTGTAAATAACCATCTTTTATCTCCTTTTCCAACATGTGTTGTTGTGCAGCTAGCTAGCAAACGCCTGGCAGACAGATGCTGGGTAGCTAGCTGGGTAGCTAGCTAGCTAACGTTACTCAGCATGGTGTGTGTGTGTGTGTGTGTGTGTGACTTCACGTCAAGTGTCCCGCGTCTTTGCTCCGTTTTAATTGCGACCAAAGCGTGTTTTGTGGTGAAAGGAGGCTCGTCGTTGTGTCTCAGAGGGACCACGTGTTGTTGGAGTGGTAGGAACGAGGAGCTGCGTGTGATGCGTTGACATGAATCGCTGTGGTTTGAAGCTGCCCTGAACATTGTGTTCCTCGTGTTGGCTTTGTTTGACTTCCAAAAAAAGTGCGTGACAGTGGCAGATGTGTTGGCATGTCAGTGTGCCTTCAGTGCCGTGGATGGATTTGCTAGTTGAAAGATCATTGGAACCCCTCGTCTTATTGTTGATAGATGCCTTACAATGCTATAAGTTCTTAAGTTGTTGTGTAAAATATCTGAACATACTATAAAGGACCACTCTTGACCAGCCCCATGATCGTGTTGTATTCAGATCTGGTCCATTTGACAGTAATATTGGGAATTTGCACCCACTGTAATGACAATATTTGTGACAGGCTGCTCAACTTTTCCTTTAAGCATCCCATCTCTGATACTCCTCAGTGTGTAAGAATCATCATATGCCGATGCGAATTGGCATGACAACAACAGGCACATGATCGGCCGCTAATAAGTACTGATTTTCTACAGTTATAATTTGTTAATAGTTGTTATGACCTAAATCTAAAAAAACGACATGCTTTCAAAATTCCATGTCTGTACTATACTAAGATGCATTATCTCTTTCATATGATAGCACAGGGAAATGTTAGTATTAATGAACTCGTCTAGCAGGCCCCCACGGATTTAGAAGCTGAAGTTCCTGGGATGCACTCTGAAAATAGATTAGTGGTGATAATATGGCATCAGGTCATCGTTTAGTTCCGCCAACATGCCCTTATTTTTTGGGGAAAAAGGGGGCCTTTTGCTTTGCCATCATCCCGGAGGCAACCATCACGAGCCACATTGAGGTCTGCAATTATGCTTAACCACAGCGAGCTGGAGCTTCTTGTCTCAATTCCATACCTGAGTGTTGACAACTTGTACATTTGAAATGCTGAGCTTTCCAGCACTCGACTCCCAGCTGCGGTTCTGTTCTGGTTTGAAGCATTTCAGTTCCAGAGAGCCGACTTCAAAGCTCTCCCGGCACAGGCCGATGAATAATTGGGTTAGATTTGATTTACGGCTCGAACGTAGTGCCACCGGTGAGCATCGGGTTGCGTTATGGTTTTGATCACCGGCAAATGTTAGCAGCTCTGCTAATGTAAAGACTTGTCTTCACCGCACCGAGTTGACTGCTGCGATCGGTTACAGCTGTGGGGCTGAGAAGTCCTTGCAGTAGAGCCGTGTGGTCTGGTGATGATTTTAGGCTGTGTCAAAAATCTGTTGAAAAGCTTGTCTGAGACGAGTGCTGAATACGTGGTCTCTGCTCTATGCGCATGAAGCAACATTTGCCACCAAAGCAGACTCTTGTAACGTTTGCATTTTCCGCCTTTTTTTTTTTTCAGAGCTGGAAGACAGAATCACAGTTCCCACCAATTGCCATTTGCATAGAGGTGAGTAAAACTACAGCTCGCCAAAGGTTTCTAAGAAGCGTTTGCTTTGATGTTGTTACATAAAAACATTACAAGGCTTTGTCCTAATCGTAGATTTTAACTATGCTCTGCTGTGTTTTCTGCTTCCTCAGTTCTCTTCCCACTCAAATGTGGCAGCGCATCAGGAGTTGATTAAGAGATATTCTATCATGAAGCCCAGATTAAGTGTCTCCCTATTCAGAAAGTCACACTTACTATCTGTAAGTATATGAAAAGCTCAAGGAAATGTATCTAAAGTTCTAAAACATTGATTAGATCATATTGTTTGGTCAAGTCAAAGATTGTAAGAATGCCCCTAAACCAATCAAAGATTGCACACCACATTTGGTCTGTGTAAAACAAAATGATCCCAAGCCAGAATAATCTTGTGAATAGTTTATTTACATCGACAGCTTGTGTAGCACTTTGACCTGTTGCCCTCATCTGCTTTGCTCCTGTGCCAGTGAACTTGTGAAAAGAAGAGGACAATGAAATGAGATAAAGTGGACTACTGGAGGAGCTTCGCCCCCTCGCCTCCACCTCTTTGAAGCATGGCAGGCCTACAGCTTGTCACCCCTGCCACATCACCCATGGGGCCTTTCTTTGGTCTGCCGTGGCAGCAGGAGGCTATTCATGATAACATCTATACGCCTAGGAAATATCAGGCAAGGAGGCTGTCGTTAGTCATGTGTTGGGGGATAAAAGAGGCCGTTTGTTGTGTGATTCGCCTTCTCATAAACCTCAACTTTCATCCACAGGTAGAACTTCTTGAAGCAGCTCTTGAACATAATACTATCGTCTGCTTGAATACTGGCTCAGGGAAGACCTTTATTGCAGTACTTCTAACAAAAGAGCTCTCCCACCAAATCCGTGGACATTACCAAGAAAATGCGAAGAGGACTGTATTTCTGGTCAACACAGGTACCTGTGATCTTTGGTGAACGTTCTCATGGAAAATCAGCCTTCATTTTAATTATCTCTTTTTTTAATGTGCATTTTATTGTCT
Source organism: Mullus surmuletus (assembly GCA_903171835.1). Classification (NCBI taxonomy): domain Eukaryota; kingdom Metazoa; phylum Chordata; class Actinopteri; order Syngnathiformes; family Mullidae; genus Mullus; species Mullus surmuletus. The sequence goes on along the minus strand of CAESWR010000227.1, from coordinate 434,973 downwards.
GTCTCTCTCTGGTCGTGTAGCATCATCTGTGGTCCAGCAAGCAGCAGCGGTCAGAACTCATTCTGATCTTCAGGTGGGAGAGTACATAGATTTGGAGGAGACCTCAGCATGGACTGACCAACAGTGGAGTCAAGAGATAATCAACAAACAGGTCTGAACCAAACCTTCATTTTTGCTTCAGTTGTGTGGTAAATTGTCATCCTGTATGTTAATGAGCACCATTTCCCCTCTCTCTCCCATTTGTCCACACATAGGTGCTGGTCATGACTTGCCACATATTCCTGCACGTACTGAGGAATCAAATCTTACCTTTGTCTAAAATCAATCTGGTGGTTTTTGATGATTGTCACCTGGCCATCACAGATCACCCCTACTGTGAGATAATGAAGGTGGGTTGTTAAAAAAAAAAAAAACTGCTCAAATGTGAAACCCGATGGTGACCTGAGACGTGTGACCTGATATGTGCGACTGATGGTCATCCTCGTGCTTTCTGCAGCTATTTGAAGGCAGCTCGGACAGCCCTCGCGTCCTGGGTCTCACAGCTTCCATTCTGAACGGGAAGTGCGACCCTTCAGAGCTGGAGCAGAAGATCCAGAACCTGGAGCAGATCCTGAAGAGTAACGCTGAAACTGCCACCGACCTTGTGGTCCTAGACAGGTCTTACTGTGCACTTATTGATCTTTTAAATGTTTCGTTATTTTATGTTTGCACTATTCTCACCTGTCTTCTGTATGTCTGTAAACCTCAGATACGCCTCTCAGCCCCGAGAAGTGGTGCTGGATTGTGGCGCCTATGTGGACAAGAGCGGCCTCTCCTCTCGTCTGCAGGCAGAGCTGGATGAAGCTCTCCACTTTCTGAATGACTGCAACATCGCAGTCGCAAGAGAAGATCGGGATCCTACGTTCATCTCCAAGCAGGTAAGGGTGGTAAAAGTTTGGAATAATGTTGATGACACCTCAAATTCTCTCTCTAAAAACCCTCTGTACGTTTTCCTCCAGGTCCTGAGTGACTGCAGGGCCGTGCTGCAGGTGCTCGGGCCCTGGTGTGCAGACAAAGCAGCGGGTATTATGGTGCGTGAGCTCCAGAAGTACATCAAGCACGAGCAGGAGGAGCTGAACCGCAAGTTCCTGCTCTTCACCGACACCATCCTGCGCAAGGTCCACGCCCTCTGTGAGGAACACTTCTCCCCGGCTTCGCTGGACCTCAAGTTTGTCACGCCGAAGGTCCTTCGGCTGCTGGAGATTCTGCACGAATACAAGCCCTTTGAGCGGCAGCAGTTTGAGAGCGTGGAGTGGTACAACAACCGCAACCAGGACAACTACGTGTCCTGGAGCGACTCTGAGGACGAGGACGAGGATGAGGAGGTGGAGGCCAAAGAGAGGCCCGAAGCCAACTTCCCCTCGCCATTCACCAACATCCTGTGTGGGATAATCTTTGTGGAGCGGCGTTACACTGCAGTCGTCCTTAACCGGTAAGGTCATCACATCCTCACAGGCCTCACATCTTGATCATTTTTCTTTTTCTATCGAGATGATAAGTCTGGATGCATTTGTCTTATTCTTTTCATCCTCAGTCTAATCAAAGAGGCTGGCAAACAGGACCCAGAGCTGGCCTACATCAGCAACAACTTCATCACCGGGCACAGCATTGGGAAGAATCAGCCCCGCAACAAGCAGATGGAGGTGGAATTCAGGAAACAAGAGGAGGTAAACAAACACATCGAACAGTTCATACATTCATTTGATATGCAGACATGTTAGTTGCAAATAACGGCATCAGTTTAGAAGCTTCAAGTGCATTTGAAAATGAAATAAAACAAAAGACATTTGTGTCTTTTGCAGGTCCTCCGCAAATTCCGGGCTCATGAAACCAACCTGTTGATTGCCACCAGCATAGTGGAGGAAGGCGTGGACATCCCAAAGTGTAACCTGGTAGTGCGCTTCGACCTCCCCACAGAGTACAGGTCCTATGTCCAGTCCAAAGGCCGTGCTCGGGCTCCCGTCTCCAACTACATCATGTTGGCTGACAGCGAGAGGACCAAAGCCTTCGAAGAGGATCTCACGACCTACAAGGCCATAGAGAAGGTCAGTGTCTGACGCTGCCCCATGATCTCTGGTGGGGTGGGGGGTGGGGGGGGGCACAAAGTACAGAACAACTCACGGAAGATGCTTTTGCTTTTTCTTTTGAGTAGATCTTGAGGAACAAATGTTCAAAATCAGTGGAGGTGAGCGAATTTGAGGTGGAGCAAGTGCTGGACGACGACAACATCCTCCCACCGTACGTGCTGCGATCTGAGGATGGGGGTCCGCGGGTCACCATCAACACAGCCATCGGACACATTAACAGGTATTTTCTGCAAAGCCCTGGACTCAACATCAACCAGACCGTGAAAGAAAAACACCTTTCATAACACATCCCTCTTTGCAGATATTGTGCCCGGCTGCCCAGTGACCCCTTCACACACTTGGCACCTAAGTGTAAAACCATGGAGATGCCGGATGGACGGTTCCAGTCCACGTTGTACTTGCCTATCAACTCTCCTCTACGAGTGCCTGTTAAGGTGAGGACAGTCAAATGAGTAAAAAAAAGGACTTGTTTTGTCTAGCTCTCTCTCTGGCTTTACCTCGCACACATATATTTCCGATGTGTTGCCGTCTTTGCAGGGCCCAATGATGAACTGTGCCAGGCTGGCAGAGAAAGCAGTTGCACTATTATGTTGTGAGAAACTCCACAAAATAGGTAAAAATGAACTGATCATGCAGATGCTGGCTTATAAACATTCAACCGTGTCGACTCTAGAGCCTGATTGCCTCGTGTGTTTCCCTCCCCAGGTGAGCTGGATGATCACCTAATGCCAGTGGGGAAGGAGACGGTGAAGTACGAGGAGGAGCTGGATCTTCATGACGAGGAGGAGACCAGCGTCCCGGGCAGGCCTGGCTCCACCAAGCGGAGGCAGTGCTACCCTAAAGCCGTAAGAGGACCACTGCATCGCTGAGCACCTGGAAACGGGGTTTAAAATTTGCACTTGCCAAACGTGTGTAAAAATATGTTTTGGCAAGTGCAGTAATTAGATCACCTGCCATTGGCGGGCTAGTGAAAAATGCAGACTTTGCTATATAATTGTATTTGCATTTTGAATTTCAAATTTGACCCTCACTGTCCACCGTCATTCGACATTCGTCAGACAGAAGAAGAAGAAACGTTTAGAAGCGGGAAGCAAAGTTGGAAAACCAAAGGAGTAGAAGAGATGGAGAATGTCAGCAGTGTTATGGCATGAAATTGGTTACAATTTTAATGGTGCATAGTAGTATTGGAAATACATGTTAAGATTATTTTAACAGTATCTGAAACCTTCAATTATGTTGTTCTGTACTATTAAAAAAAAAAAACTAAAAAAAAAAACTATGGGCAATTAGCAATTATCTTTATGCTGTTTGGTGTTTCCAGAAAATGTCTTAGTTAAGGTCGTGATTATGAACAGTTCAGTGGCCGGTAAAACGTTATACCTTGTCTGGAAATGTTCTGCAGGGATTTATAAACACTCTCTTCCTCCATTGTGATTGGCAGATACCAGAGTGTCTGCGGGACTGTTACGCCGTACCGGAGCAGACTTACTACCTATATGTGATCGGGATGGTGCTCACCACGCCACTCCCCGATGAGCTGAACTTCCGCAGAAGGAAGCTCTATCCACCGGAGGACACCACCAGATGCTTCGGCATCCTGACTGCCAAACCCATACCTCGTGTATGTTGCATTTTACACATTTCTGAACACCATGATTGATTTTGGGTTTCCTCCGACTCTGCCAATAGTTGCCATTAATGTTCCCTCCTTCTTCCAGATCCCCCATTTCCCGGTGTACACGCGCTCGGGCGAGGTGACCATCTCCATCGAGTTGCAGAAGTCTGGCTTCACACTCACGGCCGCCCAGCTCGACCTCATCACTCGCCTGCACCAGTACATCTTCTCCCACATCCTCCGCCTGGAGAAACCTGCACTGGAGTTCAAGCCTATGCTGGCTGACTCGGCTTACTGCGTTCTACCTCTGAATGTCGGTGAGTGGAGCTGCAAAAAACAAAACAATAAAAACCGTAGATGTATGTTACCACGCTTGCCACGGATGACTTTGTTTTTCTCTTCTTTTTAGTTGGTGATTCCAACACGCTCGATCTGGACTTCAAGTTCATGGAGGACATTGAGAAGTCCGAGGCCCGCACTGGCATTCCTACCACTCAGTACACCAAACAGAATCTCTTCTCCTTTAAGCTGGAGGACTACCAGGATGCTGTCATCATTCCAAGGTACGGTTCTAACAGAATCGCCATGACAACTCTTACACCGCAGCGTCTTTATTGTGGTGTTAAATTTTCCCTACTGTCACGCTGCTCCCCCGCCAGGTATCGTAACTTTGACCAGCCGCACCGCTTCTACGTTGCCGACGTGTACACAGACCTGACACCCCTCAGCAAGTTCCCTTCACCAGAATATGAAACGTTTGCGGAGTACTACAAAACCAAGTACAACCTGGACTTGTCCAACCTGAACCAGCCACTCCTGGATGTTGACCACACCTCCTCCAGGTGAGCGGCACGGGGATTAAATCAATCCTATCGAGCTGTTGAGTGTTGCAGAGGTAGTTAATTTGGTTGTTTTTGTGTGTTGACAGACTGAACCTGTTAACTCCTCGTCATCTGAACCAGAAGGGTAAAGCTCTGCCTCTCAGTAGTGCAGAGAAGAGGAAAGCAAAGTGGGAGAGTCTGCAGAACAAACAGGTAACAGTTTCTTTTTTGTGTTAACCAAAACTGATCCAATAGCCGCTCTATGGTGGGTGGTGTGTCCCAAAGGTTCCTCTTCAATTGGAATGTGTTGTTTTTTTTCATCAGATCCTGGTTCCAGAGCTGTGTGCCATTCACCCCATCCCTGCCTCGCTGTGGAGGAAAGCGGTGTGTCTGCCCAGCATCCTCTACCGCCTCCACTGCCTCCTGACGGCTGAGGAGCTCCGATCCCAGACTGCCACTGAAGCTGGAGTGGGAACGCAGACACTCCCCCCGGACTTCAGGTCTGTGTAACGTGCAGCCTGTCAAACTTGGCTAACATGAAATTATGTTACAGTGCTGTGCTTTTAAAGACACGGCAGTGGCTTTTAATGGACGATGAAATTGCATTTTGAGGCTTTTAACCTATTTATGTGTGAGCTTACTCTTAAATCTTCATATAAAGTCTAACAGAGAGATAAATCTGTTTTCCTTTGTGTGGCAGGTATCCAAACCTGGACTTTGGCTGGAAGAGGTCCATTGACAGCAAAACTTTTATCTCCTCTGCCGAGTCCTCGAGTGAGGACGGCGAGGTTCTCTGTAAGCATCAAGAAACTGTATTGCCTGATTCTGATTCCCCGACGCATCCCAGTCGTCACCACTCTGCCCAGCCCGGCGACATCACCTGCACCAGGAACCTAACTAATGGCACTGCCCTAGTCGCAGATGACGACGGCGACAAAGGCCACAAAGAAGGAGAGCACCTTCACCAATATGACAATTGCCAACGCTCCCAGTCCCCCGGACTGCAGAGCCCCGAATCAATGCAAACCACTACCTCAGTTCCTGTGCAGCCCTCTCACAGCTTGAAGAAGCCCAGCGCGAGTCCTCCACAGCCTAGTGATGAATGTACATCAGGGAGGACCTCAGACCACACAAATAAAGCTACCTCAGTCTGCAGCCGGGCAGCCACGGGTCCCAACGCTCACACAGCACCTTCCCCAGACCTCTCCGCTGTCCCTCAGGGCGGCGCCGAGGCGGGAGACTCCCCTAAAAGCCTGGGACCCAACCCAGGCCTCATCCTGCAGGCCTTGACCCTATCGAACGCCAGTGACGGCTTCAACCTGGAACGGCTGGAGATGCTCGGCGACTCTTTCCTCAAGCACGCCATCACCACGTACCTGTTCTGCACCTACCCCGATGCCCACGAGGGCAGACTCAGCTACATGCGCAGCAAAAAGGTGAGGCACTTTTCACTCACTAAAATGCTGATATTTTGATATATCTGAGAATGTGTCCTCACTGGTGCGCCCTTTGTCCAGGTGAGCAACTGCAACTTGTACCGCCTGGGGAAGAAGAAGGGACTCCCCAGCAGGATGGTGGTGTCCATCTTCGACCCTCCTGTCAACTGGCTGCCTCCCGGCTACGTAGTCAACCAGGACAAGAGCAGCACAGACAAACTGGATTCAGAGGAGGTCAGTGGATTCACCACACTTTGTTTTAGACTTTGCATTTGGTGGCTTTGTTGGTCCAAATGTCTTCTGAGTGATGTAGTAGGATTGGAGTGTATATATTATATGTGTGTATGTATATATTCATATATATATATATTATATATGTGTGTGTGTGTGTATATACATATATGTATATTAAAAAATATTTTTGTCAGGTTTTATTTTTTCCACGTAAGGCCACTAGAGGGCAGGGTTTACCTTGCCTCACAAGTGTTTTGACTGGAGGCCAAAGTCTCTCCTGCAACTTGCGCTCACATGGTGTAATGTAATACGACTACATTAAGTGAGGTTGGTGTTTTAATGTTTCCATTATAAGAGGAAAGGCAGCTCAAAGTGGATTCAAAAGAAAACACAATTACAGGTGAACGACCGAAAATAATTCAAATTCAAAATGTTCCTTCATTTATTATAGCCAAGTGTTGGACCAAACCACTGTGGCTGCACAGGCAATGAGCTCATGAAGTGCAGGAGTTAATGCGTCAACTAAGCACTCTCATTTAGAGGGTTGTGTTTGGGGAGCCACAGCTCCTATACAGGCGCTGAATGACATAATGTGTTAGTAGCAGTTAGAAATAATTTAGTTTATGTTTCTTCTAAGAGTTAAAGAAGATTTGGCAGTTCGTCAGCTGAATTTCAAAATACCAAATTGCCCTTTGAAATGCTTGGATTGACTCTGATAACAATCCTCAGAAGGGGTCACATCCACTGAACTCTGTGGGTTGAGTATAATAGGCAATTTCTATGTTTCTGCAACATTTAAAGTAATGTAGTCACAACTTTTGTAATCCTGTTTTATTGTTGTAAGGACCATTCCTGACCACAACCAAAGAGTATCTTGAGTCATTCGTTTATTTTGGCAGCATCTCCTCGCTCTGCACTGCAGGGTGAAGCTTCTGCTGGAGTTTCACTCAGCACTTTAACCACATGAAAAGGCCTTTTCACTGGAGGAACCAAAATACCTCAAATAGTTTAGCTCAATCCTTGTTTCTCTTTTGGTTAATCTCCGCCTCTACTTCGCTGTTTTATGTCCACTCAGGCCAAAGAGGAGCTTCTGGCTAACGGGCGTTCCGGGAACGACTACGACGAGGACGACGATGAGGGCGAGGAGGTGGAAGAGGACGGCGAGATGTCGCTGAAGGACGAGCCGAAGGACGAGGTCAACATGGAGGACGACCTGGAGTACTACAAGGAGCACATAAAGTTCATCGACAACATGCTGTTGGGCTCCGGCGCCTTTGGGAAGAAGATCTCCCTCAGCGGCTTTCCTCCCCCTCTCACCCCGGCTTCGGGCCCCTCACCCTCCATGGAGGCCCCCTACGAGTGGAAAGCCCCCAAGAAGCCCCTGCACCCCACCACGTCCCACTACCACGCGGAGCCGGCACCCAGCGGGCCCTCAGCCGATGAGTTCGACTACAGCTCGTGGGACGCCATGTGCTACCTGGACCCCAGCAAGGCCGGCGAGGAGGACGACTTTGTGGTGGGCTTCTGGAACCCGTCGGAGGAGAACTGCGGCGCCGAGCTCGGCAAGCAGTCCATCTCCTACGACCTGCACACGGAGCAGTGCATCGCCGACAAGAGCATCGCTGACTGTGTGGAGGCTCTGCTGGGCTGCTACCTGACCAGCTGTGGAGAGAGAGCCGCCCAGATGTTCCTCTGCTCTCTGGGCCTCAAGGTGAGAAACAACCTCCTCTTCCTGCTTTGCTCTGGCATCTTTGTGTGTCCACGCATGGAGAATTTATGGACGTGTTTAGAGCCCCAGAGTGGAATGAAAAACTTTGATGGTGTCTCTGTCAGCTACTTTGGCCCTCAGAAGGATAAATAATAGATGGAAACTTTAACCAGCCCCCCCGCCCCCTCCTCCCTTTCTCTTGAAGCCTCGGGCATGGAATCCGATAATCCAGTTTAAAAATGCTGATCTGATGTTCTTATTTGTCTAAATTTGTATTGGGGAAAATAAAATTTAAAAAAAGCAGTTTAAAGTAATGTGACAGGTTTTAAAAAATGAGTTTTGCAAGGAGTGTTTGCAGAGAGTCAAGTTATACAGGAGTTCACCGCGTTCTCGATGTTCTGTCCAGGAGAGTTCAGTGTCCCACAAAGGGGAAGTCCTCGCTGCTGTCGTGTCTTTTCTACCAGATGTGAAGCTGGCTGAAGTTTGTGCCTCTTAAACACTAATTTTAAACGGTTCTCCAGATTTGAGGTGATGATTAATTAAGGTGGTGTCATCCTGAGTGCAATGTAGGAAATCAAGATACTGCCAACATATATAGCATGATCATCCACAAGCTCCAGAAGGAAACAGTTTTCCTGAAGCTTTCTTTTCTCTCTCTCCACCACAATCATTATATCCGTGCATAATATATTGAATTATGCCAGAGTAATAGAGCTGATACTCAAGCCTGATTTAAACATAAGTGGTTGCTGAAGATGATTAGAAGTATGTTTGCGAAGTCCACATTTAACAGACACGAAAAAACAAATGCAGTAAATGCAGAAAAATCTGAGTGTCCTCCTCGATGGCCGCAGGTGTTGCCGTTGCAGAGGGGGAGTCTGGCGGACGCGTCGGCGCCCGGCCCTCCAGCTCTCACGACGGTCGACCAGTGCTATGGCTGGCTGAAGATCCCGCCCCGCTGCATGCTGGACCACCCGGACGCGGAGCGGACCCTCAACCACCTCATCTCCGGCTTTGAAAACTTTGAACGAAAGATCAACTACACGTTTCAGAACAAGGCGTACCTGCTGCAAGCCTTCACGCATGCTTCCTACCATTACAACACCATCACAGGTGCGACGCCGTGACCTCACGACGATTTAGTTTCACCTCGGTGTGTTGCTGACCGCTGCCCCCCCCCCCTTCTTTTTCCTCAGATTGTTACCAGCGGCTGGAGTTCCTCGGCGATGCAATCCTAGACTACCTCATAACAAAGCACCTTTATGAAGACCCGCGGCAGCACTCACCCGGCGTGCTGACCGACCTGCGCTCAGCACTCGTCAACAACACCATCTTTGCCTCTCTGGCCGTCAAGTACGACTACCACAAGTACTTCAAGGCCATCTCACCCGAGCTTTTCCACGTCATCGACGACTTTGTGCAGTTTCAGCTGGAGAAGAACGAGATGCAAGGCATGGACTCTGAGGTGAGCGTGGCTCTGCTGAGGACATGGCAAGCGTTTTTACTGGCCAACAAAGGCCTTGAAGGGAGAAACCGAATCTTTGCTGTTGTAGTCTTCACAACCAAAAAAAAACAAAAGATGTCAACATTCAAAAGAGCTGCTTGAGTAACAAGGGCTGTCGGATTGGATGAATCTGTTTCATATTCAATGATTTTGGTTCTTTAGACCAAATGCAGTTGGCTTTAATTTGCCTGGAAATGCCTATCTTGGCACTAGATCTCCCCCCTCATTCTGCTTCAGAGCTACATTTCTGCCTTGGGGACGGCAGGCACACTCGCAAATACACTGAGTGTGCAGCTGAAAGAAATAAAGAATTGCGCAGCATTGAGATGGAAGTCTTTGTGCAGAGGTTTCAAAGAAGCAGGAAGATGTTTGTCAGGAGGTGCTACTGCTTATGTGCGTCTAAAACGTTGAATAATGGGTTATCAACATTCATTTGATAATTACAGATCAATTGTCTAAACTTGTGCTGTTTTACTTGTCTTTTTGCTTCCAGCTGCGACGCTCTGAAGAAGACGAAGAGAAGGAGGAGGACATCGAGGTCCCGAAGGCCATGGGGGACATCTTTGAGTCGCTAGCAGGAGCCATTTACATGGACAGCAGGATGTCACTGGAGACGGTGTGGCAGGTGTATTACCCCATGATGAGGCCACTAATAGGTGAGCAAGGCACACTTGTGCTGATTTCTACTTGAGTTTTACCTGTTTGGCTTCGTCTCAGGGTTATGATTGGGGGTACAACTTTTTTTTTATTTTTATACCGATACGACATCAGAACAAACCATACATACTTTTATTACCTATTTTGTAGTATGGAATGTTGAAAAAGGCTTGATCAAGTGATATTACTATTTATAGAGAACATTACTTAGAAACAGTAGGTATGAGGAAAAACTGACCCATTTATTATTTACCAATAATAATAAATACATTTTATCTGTTAAAATGAAAATTAAGAATAAAAATACATACAATACAATAAAACAAATATGTTTAGGG
>CAESWR010000227.1:261768-275150 GCA_903171835.1 Mullus surmuletus | reverse complement strand
GTGTAGAGCGGCGCAGACCGACAGCTTGCAATCATGCAAAACACACGTTCTGGAAATCAATGGAAGAAGCAGGCAGTTGGAAATAAAGCACCTTGATAGAGAGCGCTTTGTTATCATCAGCACGTTGTTAGGGTGGGGAGAGCGGTCTTCAATACCATTTTCCATTAAAACAGTCCATAACTGTCTCAGATCCCCTTGGCAACAAGCCAATTAGATTAATGATCTATGGATGTCCGAGAGGAGCCTCCCGAGCACCGCAGGCGGGGGCGCGGGGAAGGGTCGCCTCGACACCGGTGGCACGCGGGGCCAAACCCCATCGGCATCAGCTTCATCATTATCACCCCCTTAAACTTTAACCCCTCATCATCCTCCTTCCCTCACATACTAATTGGTGTTCAGCACAGGTAATTGGACAAAGCCTGACACCCCAACACGCCACAAGCCAATACGTTATGCATACACCCCTGTTTGGTGCGGCCCGCTGCAAATAGAACGGAAGGCGTTGAAAGAGCGAAAGCACCGGGATCACATCAAACCACGCAGATGGTGGAGGGGGTGGGAGCTAAAATTTCTTACCGAATGCCTTGTATGTTACGAACGTAAATCACATTAAACATGCAAAAAAAAAAGACTCTAGCGTGCACTGATTAAATATTATAATTTTTTTAACTGGTTAAAAAAAGAGCTACAATGAACAAACAGGAATGGGAATTAATGAATTTGAGATATAATTTAATCGTCATTTTTTTTTTGGGTAACATTTCCCAAGGAACTGTCTGGCTGCACTGTGTGATTTCCCAATTAAATGAAGCCACTGCATTAATAAAACATAGTCTATCCAGTACGGCAAATGTGTTAATAAGGGAGAGACATTTGCCCACAGCTGAAGCCCCCTCCCCCCCGCAGGCGGCCACTTGTGTGACATGTAGTGGTCTTTACCTTTAAACCAGTGCGGGCGAGGAGACTATTGACCACATACTATCGACTATGGCTGTGTGACATTTTAAAGGCGGGGGGGGGGGGGTGTAGGGGGGATACCTGTGCCTTGCTGTCAAGCATTCTTTTGATGTCGAGCGACGAGGGGTGACGCCACAAAGATGTGGAAGGGGAACTTTTTGTGATCTGGAGCATCCTGTTCAGGATTAGCAGTATCACATCCCCCAAAACACAGACATTATATTCCAAAATCTCGTGTGACAATCAATTGAAGCCCATTCCAAATTCCATTTTGGGGCTCTCGATCCCAGTCAAGGTCAACAGCTCAGAATCATTTCACATTTCTTGGAGACGGGCACATCTCAGGCCAGAGACCTTCGTGCGAGTTTGTGCTCAGCGGAACAAGAGTCATCCTGTGACACCGCTGGTCTTTACAAGCCTCGTTGTAATGGTAACTAATTTCTCCGCCATTATTAAAACCCTCTTTTATTTTGATTGCAGTCTGGGTCGTGACAGATCATAACTTGATTTTCACGCCGCAGTTAATGAAACGTTTAAAGGGGGCTTTTATTGAGAAGTTTGCACAAGGTGAATGAGACTAAATAGCCGGGGTGAAATCTCTAAAGGGAAAACTCACAATTCATTCAAGGCTAATGTTTATTGCCACTTCACTTGATCCGTGGCTCAGAGATATGATATTGCCTTTCTATTCAACGGAATGTAATTGAGCATGGAATACAAATAAATGAACCTGGTTTTGTAGCAGGGACGAGTGAAGCAAATGCAGCGATATCAAGGTCTGGGTGTATTTTTAAGTTTTGTACAAAAAAAAAAATGTTGAGACTTAAAAAAGGAAACATAAAGGCATCACATTTAAACTTTTCTTATCACATGCAGCATGGAAAAGCATGCGGGAGACGGTGAATGAACAGCGGCGGACGGGATCGGCTCTCAATCACTGTCAGGCAATCTGGTGGAGGGGAGAGAGTCTCATGCAGTCAAGTAAATCACTGATTGACAGCTTTTGACCGTCCCACCAATCACTGCATCACCGCTATTTACACACCACTAAACCCTCATTTCCCACCTCATCACCACGGCACACTGGGCAGGCAATCAGCGAGCATAACCACGCCCCCCCATGCGATAAAGGTCACGAGCAGAGTGCAGCTGCAGCCCATATGACCCCCCCCCTCCAACACACACACACACATCTCACAGGACGCAGCAGCGAAACATGCCGATGCACATCAAAGAGCACAAAAGGTCAAAGATCAGGTAAATAACGTCGGGGCTGGTGTGTGCTTACTTTCTGGTGGCACCCTGTCTTTGTGCGGACAGCCAGACAGGCTCCGGTGGTGGGGGTACAGGCCCGTCACGTGGCCCGTGCCGTCGCAGCCCGGCGTCGGACACCTGCTCTCTTTCTTGTCGGCCCGCGAAGCATCTGCGGGGAAGAGTCGCGGTGAGTCGGCGATGCTCGGGTGTCGGTTGCGGCCGACGTCGCCACAACAAGTCGCGACGGAGCAACAGCAGCAGCCAGATGTCGAGTGAGTTTACAATGGGCTAAAATGCCATCGGCCCTAATGCACATAATATGAGACATTTGGACGTAAACAGCTGCATTGTGGTGGTGGGGGGGGGCAGATGTTGAAGGAGAGTTTTACGTAGGCAGGACTTTTTTTTCCCAAGGTTGCAATTTCCAGCAAGCATGAAAATCCCATTAGCTGTCTTGATTTAGATAATTAAAATAAAGCCCATAAACTTTCTTTTAGATCCAGCATAGGACAGCATGTGCACATTTAATATTAATTGAAAATAAAGTGTAAGGTCTCTATCATTGGAAACTAAATGTGATTTTTAAGTACGGCTTGTGTATGAATAATAGATAGTATTTCTGTAATTTGACTGCCATTCATGCTCCTGCTTGGCAGCCGATAATGTGGCATTTTGTGGATTAATGTAAATATGACAAAACGCAAGGGTCTCATTATTTATTGCTGTGCTTGTATGAGGGAATTGAGTGAGTGATCTTCTTTGATCGCGAGGTTGGTTTGAGGTAATGTATCTGTGAAGATTTATGAAATATTACAACTCCTGCGTGTTGGTGACCCACTTTAGCTACAATTAAGAATTTAACACATTTCTCTTGATTAAGACATCTCATTCTTTTACATGACGGCATCAAGGGCCAAAACGCACGCACACACACACACTCACACACACACTCACACACACACTCACACACACCGGATAAGATCGTCTTTCCCTCCCTAAACCTGGCCTCTTGTATTTCTTCTAAACCCGGCTCGGATACGGTTACAACCAAAAAGGAGGGATGCCAGACGGTGCCAACTGGCATCGTCTCCTCAAATGGAGTCAGCCATATTTAAAACAGCTCCAATACCGAGTAAAAGTCAAGGATCCTCCCAAAATTATTCCATTTACGCTTCATATAAAGTTGGACATTTTTCAGAGCGCGGCAAAAGCCTCATATTTTACCGTGGCGGAGTGACGGAGGGTGAGCGATGCGTCAGACCGTACAATCAATTTGAAGCCGCTTGAGTGACAGAAATGTTTGTCATTATCTTTAGAGCAGAGGTGGGAGGGGCTGATCCACTTATCAAAGTTTCACAACAGGGCGCATAACGTTGCAAACAGCTTTGGAGCGAAGGCAAAAGAAAGAAAAAAAACAAAAAAAAACTTCAGGTGGGATGCTGCACAACCACCAAGTGGGTCCCCAAATTGAAATCCCATGTTTCATTCATCAGCAAAAAGCACCTTATTATCCTTGGTGGCAGGCATCCATCTGTGTCACCTCAGGGTCATGCGAGTTTGGTACAAAACTGCTACGTCACGTCTGGCTCCTCCGTCTGGGCGCCCACCGCCACACGGATGGCGGGGGGGATTTTCATGCTGATGAAGAACGTGGTCTGTGTGTACGATGCGGCCTTGTAACAATGCCTTCTGATTACACCGGCAGTTAGCATTTTGGACGCTGCGTTGGAAATAATTCTCTATCTCTGCGGGCGCAGACACGCGATGCCTGTGTTTTTTTTCCCGCCGCGCTCTCTGTTGCAGAGAGTGGAGGCAGCCAAGTGGAAGGCATATTAGAAAGCAGGGGATATTGATTGTGGCTGGGGACGGTCTGCGCTTTGCATAGCAAATGGCCCCCATTACCATACCATCTCTGGATAATTAATGTGCAGTCAGTGGGCCTGTTGTTCGTTATCGGTCATTCTGATACTCTTCAATTTTCATCTCAACCCCATGTTTCTCTTAGGGGGCTTCTATCACCGACCCCCACCCCACATCCCTCCCCTCCTCACCATGCTCCGCTTGCGCGCGGGGACCCTGGTCAACGAGCGTCTGCAACCATGTGACTTTCTTGCTCGGGGGAAAGATATTATCAACCGCCTCCCGTCCACTCATTATTCCAACATTAGCTGGGCGAAGAGGCCATGGAAGGCTCTCGGAATTAACATTTGTGTGGCATTTAAGGCACAATATATACCTGCTGTGAGTTATGTGGCATTTAAGGTGTTATTCCGCCCTGCTGTGAATTAGCATGCTTCGTATTTGTTGCTCTGATCTGATTTCCTCCTTATAGCAGGAAATGATTTAACCCGAGCAAGCCTGAGCAGTGTCGCAGTAAAGGATATGATGAAAGGAATAATTAGTACTTAAACAAGGGAGCATGCCGTCATACCGCTGTAAATGCCACTCTCCGCTCTGACTGCAGCGAGCAGACATTGGGCCGACCCGGAGCACTGCATTAGCAGCTGATGGAACACAGCGCTGCAGTCTTTGTAATATTTAATTAGCCACATGTGTATTTGTCTTTTTGTAGAATCAATAAGTATCCGAGCTGAACGGTAGTATATAAGCATAATTAAAGAGTGAAAAAGCTTCCTTGTTTGCTACAGAATGAATCCGTTCTAAAGGCAGCGGGCCTCTGTTTTGTAGCTTCCTCTCCCAAGTGCTTAAAAATAGGTTTAAAAATAGGCAGCTTTACCCCAAGCTGCATCGCAGGGATGAGATTTGCGGTCCTAACAGGCCGTGCAGATTGCCATTACTTATGCCTGACAAGCCTACCCTCTGATGTTTCCATGCTGGCCTATTTTAACAACATAAGCTGCTGCTGCCGCTCCCGCTGCTACTGAGATGCGAATTTCCAAATTGGCTGAAAAAGCTTGTCCTGGGGTTATAGTGAGGTTCCCAGAATGCATGTGGGCTGTCTAGTCTCCGGTACAGGATAGATACAATACAGAGCCAAACACTGCCAGACAAACATTCTACCTGAGCTTGTTAAATGAGGTAAACATGTCTACACTTGAGGAGATATGGCTTCCAATGGAAGCGCGGCGCTGATCTGACCGTGTCCGCGCCTGGAAGAGCCGCTCACCTTTGTGGTAGAAAAGCTTCTTCATACCGTCCGGAAGCCGGGCTTTCCGCTCAATGCCGTAGGCATGCCGCGGGCCGTGGTCCTCGTGGCTATACCTAACGCCGTCTCTCCGAGCCGCCTCCGCTGCCATTTTATCCCGCATCGCTTTGGCCCGTTCTGACTCTAGTGCAATGGCCTTTTCCAACAAGGACAGGTTGCCCTTTGTCATGTCAAACACTTCTTCCGATCTGTCCGACGTCACCGAGGCCGTGTCCTCGTCAAAGTCCCGGTGGTTATTATATCGGTCGCCCTGCGCACAACTGGAGAAGGCCTTGGAGCGCGGACTCAGCTGCTCCTCCAGCTTCATGAGATTGTCCATGTCGGAATAGTTCCTATCAAGCGATCGCCTGTCCTCCTGGCTGTGTTGGTAATCCCCATAGACGTGATGCTGGGGCTGTTGATTAGCGTCCCCACATGAAAAATTGTTCAGCTGGGACGTTCCATTGCGGTCGGCAGACTTTGTCTCGCTTAGTTTCCGAGCCAGGTCAAAGCATTGGTTTCGTAGGCACTCCAGACTGCTTAAACACACTTCCTCGTCAGTGTTTTCTATTTGTCCGTTACTGGTGGTCTTTAATTGTCCGTTACCACCGCTGTGCGCATTCCCCCCATTGTGGGAACAGTCGCTCTTGTCCCCGTTCTCGCCGGCGCCCTCCTCGTACTCCTGCCCGTCTAAGTTGTCGGACAGCACGGCGCCGTGACCCTGCGCCAGGAGCTTGAGGGAGTCCACCGTCTCCCTGACGACGTCGCTGTCAACATCCAAACTCAGATCGGCCCTTTGACCGCCGTCCACCTCCTCCTCTTCGTCGTCTTCCTCCTCCTCCTCTTCTTCTTCCTCCTCCTCCTCCTCTTCTTCCTCCTCGTCCTCCTCCTCTTCCTCCTCCTCCTCCTCCTCTTCCTCCTCCTCCTCCTCCTCGGCGCTGTTGGATGAGTTGCTGTTCATCTCGGACTCCGTCATGGCGCGGTTGGCGGCGTCCTCGGCGATCTTGCCCAAGTTGAGCAGCGACTTGGCCACGAGTTCGTCGTAGTTCTCGTACTCGTCGTTGTTGTTGTCATCCTTCTCCCCCGTGGGACCAGGTTTGGCACCGCCGCCACCACCGCCGCCACCTCCATCATTGCCCTCGCCGCCCTCGCCGCTGCTCATCTGATCATCCTCTATTGGAAAGAAAGAACAAACGTCTTGTAATTTCATTTCCGCCATTCTATTTTACTGGTAAATCAGATTTCTGGGCTTGGTCCATCTAAATTGGATAAGGAACTCTTTGCTTCCCCTAATAATTTACTTTGAGAGTCTTAACAGCAGCTTGTGTTCTGAATTGTGAATCAGCACAGGAAGTTAAATATAGCGCTTTGGGAACCTTCCAGAAAAAGAGATGCTCTTATAAATGAGCACAAATCCAGGCCTTAATTCTCCCTCTTTGAATTCTCTAGAAAAAGACCTTCATAGGTCATATAATTTGTAATACTAAAGATTCTGTAAATAGCTGCAAATGAGATATTTCATTGATTGTTCGGCAGCTTAAATCGAAAAAATCAAATGAGAAGACAAATCAGAGGGATTTATTTTTACAGAATTCAAAAATCTCAGGATAATTTGGTGTTCCATCTGGAACATGATGAACCTGAGTCAGTTGGTATTCATCGTTTGCTGGTTAGGTTGTTTCTTTCTTTCTTTTTTTTAATTCAATCATCAGTATCTTTAGAATTCCTTTCACTGCCTAATTGATTCTGACAGGCTGCAAAAGGTTACTGAACCTCTTCTGTCAGTAATTTGAAGCACTCTTTCCTGGAGCGCTTCCAATCTCCCCTTTCACATTTTGTGCCCTGAACCACCAAGAGCACATCCCTCACATTGGCATCACATGTGCCACTTACATTCCTAGAGAGAAAATGAGCCCAGAGCACCCAAACCCAACACACACACATGGAAAAAAACCAAACAACAACCTAAAAACAAAACTACTTAATACAATTTTTAGAAATTAATTATGAATAAATACATATTAGCTACAATCATACAGTACATATATACATGTCCTGATTTTCCCTTCATCACACTGTGCATTCGCACACACACATCCACACACACACTCCAATCTAATGAAAGCAACACGATATTGGTGCTTAGGGGTTGAGGGCTTTACAGCGTCGAGAGGGAACAGTCACGAATGACCAGGCACATATTTTGACAGAGGGAGGCTTCGAACAGCAGCCTCGTGCACCGGGGTTTAATTTTTGATGGTATGACACATGGCACAGAGAAGCAATTTGAAGAGCAATCAAGGTACACAAAAGGGATATGGAAGCGAAACAGATTAAGGAGGGAACAGAGAGACCGTCCTGTGTTGAATTGGCTTTGGATTAGCCACAGAGATGTGCATGCCACTGAGGAACACAAGGAATGCAGAATGTCACCTCTATTACATTTAGGTGATTGGAATCTGTCCAGCGACCATCCAGGAATGCGAAACATGGTAATGATGCATATGGAAAGATTCGCTCTGCATTTGTGACCTGGAAACGCTGCAGATTAAACACGTAGCGGAGCAATTCTGTTCCAATAAGGAGGGCTTTTTTATTACTATATTTTACATAGAAGCTTGATGTTGAGGCAGATTTTTTGGGAGGGAATACCTGCCCGCGACAGAAGCTTGTGAATTACACTCATTAAAAATACATGGTAATCAGCTACGACTCCGTGCAGAGAGGGAGGATGACGACAAGCAGTGGCAGCAGTCCACTGTCTGGGCGCTGAGGCCTCGGCTGCGGGCTCTAATGAACCAGTCAGTGGAGATGTTTTCGCATGTCTGCAAGAAAATAGGAGCGCGGGCTGCCGAGATGCCACATCAACACTTAAGGTGGGGGAGAGCGGCGCGCCAAACAGGGTTAACACACTCCTCTCTCAGAGCTTCAGTCTTAATTGGACTTGAAGGCACTGTCAGGTCCAATCCTGATGCGGGGGTGCAAAGCTGAATCTGCTGGAGAGAAACCTGCCAAATCTGGTGTCGGGTACGTCGCTGGGGGGTGGAGGGTTGGGAGGGGGTAACATATGGGGCAGGAGTTTCTCAAATCCCAGTCCCAAAACTAGGTGGTATTTTTGTCTTCGGTAAGAAATAATTAAAGTGTTTTTTTGGGTTGTTTTTTTTTTACTTGTTGACAGCTCTGATATTCACACACTTCCTTGTGAGTGAAGGGACGTGAAAATTAAGCTTCTTTTGTCATCAAGAAAGATTCAATTCTTTTAATCATCGCTCTGTAGTTTGGGGAAAAAAAATCAACACTTCAGTTTGGGTGACGAATCATCTCCTTTTTTTATGCTTTGATATTTCTGACAAAGGTCTTACGGAGAAGGTCAGATATTTTGGCGGGGAATAATTGCGATGGACGGCCCCGCTAATACTAATCAATTTCAATAATTTCCCTGCAATTCAAAAAGTGAAAAGACAAGCTGATGCTCATAAACACTTTTCTCTTTTCTAACCGAATGGGTTCAATACAGTGGCAGGGCAGTGATTGCTTTGAAAATAAGTAAACAAAATATACAAGTTGAATGTATGAGCCGATGGCAACAGTAAGCATAAAAAAAGAAAAGAAAAGAATAATCTAAAATCAAAGGAATACATGATCAGAGTCATGCTGGATATTTGGTGTGTTGCTCCGGATCTTTCATCTCATTCCAATGCAAAACACAAACAGCGTTTGAAAATCGTGTCCAACAGCCTTAACCACCTTCGTTCGGTCCAACAAACACAGAGACAAACGTTCAAAAGTTCCACTCAAACACTTTTTAAAAAACAAATATGGAAGCAAATTTCCAGTTGTGAATCACAGTGTAATAAGAAAGTCTCACCTTGCACTTGACTCTGCTCCCCTTCTTCTTCATCCTCCCCTTCCTCATAATCCACCTCCGCCACTGCTTCCTCCTCCTCTTCTTCCTCTTCCTCCTCCACCCTTTCTTCCTCTTCCTCTTCCTCCTCTTGCTCCACCTCTACCTCCTCTTCCTCCTCCTCCTCGCCCTCCCCTCTCTCCACCTCGCCTTCCTCGTGCTCCATCTGCTCCTCGTTGTAGTCCATATAGCCTTCCACCTCCTCCTCCTCCTCCTCCACCTCACCCTCCTCCTCCTCTACCGCCCCTTCCTCCTCCTCTTCCTCCCGGTCGTCCATCTCCTCCGTCCCATCTGTCTCGTAGCACTCCTCCATCGTAGAGTTCTCCATGTCATCTAGGTAGGTGCCCCTCTTGGGGGAGGTTTCCAGGGTTTGTCTGTCTAGACTCTTCCTCTTCTTGGCCAGCGGGCAGCCGTACACACTGCAGAGGAGAGATAACAGGGCAGCCATTAGTGGTTAGCCTCACCTGCCCATAAATGCTAATTCGCCGTTGGGCCTCTGCGCTGGGGTGCCGCCGCGCTCACAAGCCGAGTTTGGAAGCGGCCGTTTAACCGAAAAAAAAAGTTTTTTAACCAACCTTAATTAGACACGTAGTCATTAACCATCGAGCAATTATGATAAAATGCTCCATTTCTTCTAGACAACAGTGACAAGGTGATAAAAATTATTCTATCTTTGAAACAAACAAAGCAGGAGATTCGGTTTATTTTCGCGTTCATTTATATTCAGGTAACACCAATTTGTTCTCCAGGCAAAAGAAAATCACCGTGCATACTCTGCAAACACTTTGTTCCAGGCTGATATGCCCTTGTTATGACGCGAATCGAGTGCAGCAAAACGCAGCTGCTTGTCTGGAATTGACTGAGAGGGGGTGAGAGACAACCTGTAGCCTGATTAATTGAATCTTGCCAAGGTACCTCGGATTTTTAATGTATTTTCCGGCTCCCCTCTGCGGCGGGGGGCGCGGGGCGGCCAGGGGGGGCAGATTCTAATCTGATAATCTGATAATCTGTGTATTTGCTCAGGCTATTGATCACGGGGGCTTAATCCATTTCCCTCTCGAAACCTCTCTGCTACCTGGCCCATGATTTTTGGTACATTCACCACCAGTATGTCCGAGCAAATATCTGCGTGCTCATACCTGAAAGCTCCCACACAGAATTACTATGAGCTTTGCTGAGTTTTTTTGGCCATCACCCCCAGCCCCATCGGACCCCCCAAACCCTCCTCATCCAGGCTGGAGTGTAAGGGAGCTAAACACGCTTTGGGCATGTTCACTCAGCTGTGAAATATCCCTGGCTCCTATTTTTACAACCTCTGGATGTTTCCCTGGCTTGGCGCTACTTAGAGTAAGACCTGATGTGAATGAATGGCACAAGGATGCGCGCGGGAGTAAGAAAAGGGTCAAACCGCTCATACCCCCCAACTCATCGAATGCAGAGGTTTGGTCAGGTGGCACTTGCGATGAAAAGTGTGACCAAAGCAAAACGTCTGTGTGGAGCAGGATAGTCCGCTTTGGGTATTTTCAAGTGTGTCTTTTTTTGTGTTTAAACATACCTAGACCTCAATGAAGAATCAGAAAACTGTTGCTCTTTCATCTGAGAAACCTCCGCAATACTCACAGCAAATTAGGATACACCTTCACACACAGGAGAGGATAGAGAGTATGTGAGGATAAGCAAGCATGATAAAAAGCATCTCTATTTGAATCACTTGTTTATGGTAATGGCTGGTTATTAGGGGACTATTGTAGGATGCTAAGCATTTGTCAAATTGTATTTATTTCTGTGGGACAGGTCTGACCAGTGTATTTCACCCAGGCCAGTTTTCTTTCCCTGTGCTTATCTTTTATTTTGATATACTAATAAATGCAGGAGCTCCATCACCGACATAGCTATTTTGCATGTTGGCTTTGTCCAACTGGTTGTTCATACAAATGCATGATGGCCTGTTAGCTCCTATATATGAAAACACTGGAACAACAAGTGAAGTTCTCTTCCTCTTCTCTTCCTGTAATGTTAATCCGTAAAATGTTAATTTTTTGCCTTTTTTATGTCAATGTGCCTCAACCCAATATTCTATCCTATATTCTGCTCTCTCTCTCTCCCTTCAGTCCCGCGTGTCCATCAGTCAGACGGGGTCCACTCAGCTGGCAGGCTCAATCTCACCCCAGTCCAGGGATTCCTTAATGGTCTGACCCCCTGCTCCCTCCTCCCCTGCAACCAAGGGCCTCATTTCATTAATCTAAGCCCACATGGAAACTCATTCCCTGCCTGACAGCCGGACCTCTCCCTCAGGGCAGCGTGAGGGTCTCTGGGATCGTGCGGGAGGGGTGGGGTTGTGCGCTGCGGCACTGTGATCAATAGTGTTTGTGACCAAACACCTCAAAAGCACATTAAAATGCCACTCATCCCGGCCCCTCCGTTCCAGGACCCTCTCCAAATAAATCAAGGGCCAGTCCCAGCAGGTTAGCGGCTGCCAAGGCTGGCGGGCTGGCAGGAGGGGAGGATAGGTGAGGGGTGGGGGAGACGTGGGTGGAAAGAGGGAGAAGCGGTGTGGGAATGGCAGACAGACGCGGGCCTTCTCGTCATCCTCTTCCTCCTGCTCTCTCTCTCCTCTGTCTTTTATCTTAACAATAAAGCAGTCTTAAGGCAGTGTTTACTGTCAAGCACCGAGCCACAGCAGAGCTCAGCGGCTGACAGGTATTAATGCGACTACACCTGGATCACTCCAAAAAAAACCTCCAAAAAACATTAAAAAAAAGTTGCAGAATTGCTATAATTGCTTTGCAGCATCAGCTAATGGATAGCAAATAACAAATGCCGGGTTGTGTAGCTTTTCATTGCATCTATAAAAGGAGTCAAGTGCACTTCATTGTTTGGGGTCAGGATTGTACAAACAAATGGGCCTTTTGATTGCAGATAGTCAACAAACCCGACTCCCGCTAAATGTTCCACCTACAGCGACTCACCAGCCCTCGGATATTTGGCTCCCGCTTAAAAGCTCTGGCTTGCTGAAAGCGGCAACCACAGAGGATCTTATGTAAATGACTTTTAATCACACTCGTGTTAAGAGGCGTTGCATACAGAGCGACTCGGGTCTCAGGTGTCCTCCCGTCCCTGAGCTGTCAGGGTTGTTGTGACACACCGCGAGAGGTGTGTTTGCCCCGACCCGCCTAAGCTCGGCGATGACTAAGCCACAGGAAGCCTCCACAGCTCTGCCATCCCACGTTCCCTGGCTCTGTCACCGCGCGACCTTGGCTACGGCGTTCGTCATCGGAGGCGCTGCATCCCACTCGCTGCGCTTGGCAATTAAAATTACAGCAAGGATTCGGTGGCATTTCGATTTAAAAGAAAAAAAAAACAAAACGGCATTGTGTGGACGGGAGAGACAGAGGAGGAAATACAGTGCTGTGTGGCCGGGCATTCCCCCCCCCCGGGTATCCCCCCCACCACAACCACCTCCTCTGCGATATTGCAAAAAATCCTCCAAGACGAGTGTGTGGCGTGAGAGGTAGCAATCAAAGAAGAAAAGAGCTTCAGATCACGAAAAGACCACTTCATATTTCATGGAGTGGGCATCCTCGGCATTATATGATGGAACAAATTCTATTACAGTGTGAATAAGTGGCCCTTTAATGCAGAAAAAAAACCCTTCTGGAAGTGTTACATAGAGGGCCCCCGTTTCTGGAGCATTAATGTGAGGCGGGAGAGTGGAGAGGCAGGAGAAGGAGCGCTCCCGTTCGGCTAATTTTGGTCGACAGTTGAGCGACTGCTGGAATGCGACAGCGTTCCATGGCGCCTTTATTAGCAGTCATATTAGCGGCTGTTCTCAGCAGGGGCAAAAGCTTTAGCCAGTCATTAGCATCACATGCTATTTGTCTCCCTGACACCGGGATGAGGCGCTTCCTCTGCCTCCTCTCGCTGCTGCTTTTCCCCCTCCTTCTCCCCGCTCCCCCGCTCTCATCATCTCCTCCTGTCACCCGGCGTTCTCGCATCATATTTCTCTCTACCTGCTCTCACCCATCATCACCTCACCTGCTCCTCTTCCTCCACCGCATCCACTCATTCCTCTGTATACATCTTATATTGCTTAAACCCTTCTTTCACGCCCGTTTCTCTCTT
>CAESWR010000227.1:219244-233775 GCA_903171835.1 Mullus surmuletus | reverse complement strand
AAGCCAGCATCTCAAAATATCTTTGGACGCAGAGGTGTTGTCTGAGCCACGGAGGTTCAAGGGTGAAAGAAGCTGTCAGGTACTGAAGCGGGCTGGCACTTTATGACTGTCCGCCTCCTATCGAAGAGGACAGGGAGCCAAGGTGAAAGACACTGTCTGACCCCTTTAAGGACACGAGAGAAGGGAGCGACCTCGCACGCACGACACACACCAACACACACACACTTGGTGTGAGAATACACAGCAACAACCTCTCCTCAAAAAGCTAAAAATAAAGAATCAAATAGCTGTAATGCGCGGAGGAACACATGCAGAGCGTTCATTATTAGCCTGCCCCTCCTAATAAGACGCTCGCACACGTTGCTAAAAGTGCAGCCCACCCCCATACCACCCACCCACCCACCCCTCCCGCTCCCTCTGGGGAGGCGCCTCCTCCTCTGTAAGGTTAGAGCGTGGGGGAAATAACAGAGAGCGAACCGCCGCCGCAATTACCCACGGTGGGGTAATCACCAGCACAATGCGCTATGGGTTGGCTGCCTGGGAGAGAGAGTGAAATACTCAGGTGAGGAGAGAAGCCAGACAGCAATCAGCCCAGCAGGAAGAGAGAGAGAAAGAGAGAGAGGGGGAGAGAGAGAGAGAGAGAGATGGAGAGAGGGAGAGGGAGAGGGAGAGCAAAGGGCCATTCCTTTAATTTCCAAGGGAGAGCCAGGGCCTTAATTACTTGATGAGTCTCCTTCTTTCTCTCTTTCTCTCTGCTCTGTGGCTGTAAAAAGGTGTGTGTTTGTGTGCGCGCATGTGTGTGTGTGTGTGTGTGTATTGGCGTGTGTACATGCGGCCCATTATCAGACTGGGAAGACTCCAATCACCTCACAGCACAGATAGGGAGGGAAGAGAACAACATTGCATTTAAGGAGAGAGAGACGGGGAGAGGAAGGGAATGGTGAGACAGAGAGGGAGGGAGAGTGTGTGTGTGTGTGTGTGAGGGGGGGGGGGGGTGATTTACGCCCTTAGAAGTGTTAACACCATCTCTCATCCCCGGCAGCTATAGAACACCAAGGTCGAGGAGTGAGACAGCCAAGACTTGAAATAGCCACAGGAAAACACAGAGCCGTACAGCACCTCCGCCTATAGACCGCTGCGCCATTCATGTCGTACACGGCGCCACGAGGGAGCGTTAAAGGCTCCTCGTGCTGCTGCTGCTGCTGCCGCGGCGACCGACCGTAAACATAAAGTGCGCCACAGAAACAAAAAAAAAAGGGGTGCGAGAACTCGCCGAGTTCCGACACGTCGGCCCAGTTGAGCGGCAGGTTCGCTTGGCAGGCTTTTGGGTTTTAGAATGTCACCAGCGCCGGCAGACTTGTGATATCCGTCCTCCTCAAAGCTTCTTAAAGAGACATTTCTACCAACAGCAATAAAAAAAAAAATCTACTTCGAATCATTAAAACTATTTCAACCCAACAATGTTTCTGTGGCTGACAACACAGATGCAACGTGTATAATTCACACGCACGTTAGTGAAGACAATAACACTGTTAGCGACACTGTAGAATTAGCAATCAAAGCTAAGTGGAGCAAAGTAGCAGTTCAACTCTCAGCTATGGTCACAAACTTTGATCTGAATAATGAAATGATAAAGACAAACGACTGAAATTACTTTCCTCCGTCAGGGGAAGAACAAGAGAGCTAGCGCTGTGGCGCATCTTACGAACAGCACCTTTAATAGGGCTCTCTGTTTCTATGCGACCTTGGAGTTACAAATGTAATTTCTCCACTGTGGTTCATTTATACACCATCAGTACGCATATTTCCAAGGAACCTAAGCAAAGAAAACACTGAACTCACCAAGAGAAAGAGAGAAAGAGACTCAAATACACTATGAGAATGGACCCATTAGGGAACAGACGGCAAGTTCCTGTCCTTTAACGGCTATCAAATACATATCGAGTAGTAATTTGAGTTTGTTTGACCCGCCGGCTGTAAATAAAAAAACGTGATACGCTAATGCTATTCATTCAAAAGAAAACTGAACTTGGAGCTTTTACTTTTTCCGCCCGAAGCCACAAAAGAAAAGTTCATCAGACTGACCAGTAATAAAATCTCTTTGGCTATCATCGCTTCACTTATCCCGAGATTTTCTCAATATAAGCATATCTGGATGTTGCTGGCAGATGATATTAGATCCCGAGAGTTTTCCTTTGTGAACTGATACCCCTGCATGTGGCCGTCTGTCAACCAAGGCTGAATGCTTATTCAAAGAGAAGGCATGCGCAATCCTCCCTCACTAGACAGACAGCGGGATCCATCCAAAGAGGCAGTTATGCAGTAATATTGCAGTTAAAAGGACGGCGAAGCATCTCCGAAGGTTTGGCCCCTCATTTAGCGCATTGGACGGGAGTTAACCTATGTCAAAGCACTGCTCTGAAGAAGAGCTTCAGCCCCAGCGAACGACAAAGCCCACTTTTTTTTCAGTTGTCGTTGCCATTTCTTTCCCCTCATCATTATTCACATAAGACTTCCGTTACGAGATGGTCAGCGTAGTGTGTGTGTGTGTGTGTGTGTGTGTGTGTGTGTGTGTGTGTGTGTGTGTATGGAGGCAAGAGCAGATGAATAAAAAGGGAGGTCAGTGTGACTCAGTCGCAGCCGATTCCTGGATCTTCTAGGCATGGTGCTGAGGGGCTTCAGAGGGGGGCAAGCACCCGCACTGGCCCGCTGTGATTGAGTCCTCAGGTGACGAGCTGTCGGCGACACGCGACGAGTCTCATGAATAGAATCGAAAGCTTGTGTTGGCGTTTGCGGGAGTAAAGGGAAATGCAAGGAATGTGAAAAATTTCGATAAGAGAGCATTATTAATGAGGGAGAAAAAGTTTGATGCTTTTTTTTGGAGCGGTATGTGTGTGTTTGTGTGTGTGTGTGTGTGTGTGTGTGTGTGTGAGCGTCCAGACTTGGCCCGTAACTGATGAGTGACGTGGTAGTTTTGTATGCATGTGCAGACGCGCGTGTGTGTGTGTGTGCCTGCACTAGTGAGAGCTCTATTGTTCTCCATCCCTCCCTCCCCTGCATCCGACCCTTTTTCCTCTCCTTCTCCCTCTCTTCTTCCAAACTCTCTCTCTCTCTTCCTCTCTCTCCCTCCGTACACACACACACACACGCACACACGCACGCACGCACGCACGCACGCACGCACGCACACATACACACACACACACTTCCCCCAACCCCCTACTTAGCTGCCAGTGTCTACACAGAATACCAATGATGCAGTCTGCAGATAGATAGATAGGACTGTCTGTCACATGACCCTATATGTCCTGAGGCTTTACCCCGGGATGACAACAGCACTGCACCGCACTGCACGCACACACACACACACACGCACGCACGCACGCACACTCACACACACACAATCACTCACAAAGGTACCCACGGCGTGCCATGCTGTATCTCGGCATCGGCAATGAAGCAGGCAGGCAGACAAACCCAGACACACGCAAACACACAGCGTTGCAATCATTCACATTCAGAGTTATACACACACTCGGGCAAGCTAATGGGCACACACACATTGGATCTCCGCAGGGGGCGAGCCAAAGAGAGAGAGAGAGAGAACACCCTGCTACTGTACACACAAGCTGTCTCTCTCTCTTTCTTACACACACACAGGCTTGCAGGAAAGATAGGAAAACACTGAACACCCTCCCAATTCCATCCATCTCAAATACACACACACATACACACACACACACACACACACATGCATATCTTCCTGTGGGAAGGCACCCCACCCCTGTTTCTCACACAAACACATTCGTCACTGACAAGGCTCTACACAGTCACTGGGTATCCTGTGGCACCAAAAATAGCAGCCTAATAGAACAGAATAGAAAACATCCACTCACTCTCGACTCAAATAGGAGCAATATTTCCAGCGTCAGAGTCAAAGGCGTCGGACGACATGAGCCTGAATTTGTTTCGATTTGAATGAATCACACGGTAATTCAAAATAGCTCCCCGAAAGGCGCCGGGCACTCTCAGAGGTGCGCACACGGCCAGACTGTGCCCTATTTCCTTACCTACCGAGCGGCAATTCAGACACAACGCACATTTGTGTAGACTCCAAAACATCATGAGTCATCTCCTGAAAGTGATATAATTTTTTTCTTCCAGCAGTTTATACTATTTAAAAGTGCTAATCTTTTTTCTTTTTTTCTTAACTGTTAGAATAGAAACAACTATTCCAGCCGCAGTGCAAGTACATTGGGTTTGCCGAATGGGCCTTTTTCGGGAGCTAGACAACCCTTAGTGATTAATAAAACCGTCTCGCTTTTGCTGCAGACTCTAATTCTTTGCAGACATGGCGACGTTTTGATAAGCAATGGTGTTTGTCATGGCTGGAGTGTGTTTTTTCGGTGTGTTTTGTTAGAATACAGACACACAGGCTCCCAACATGCCAGAAAAGGAGTCTGAGCAACTAGGGAAGAGTTTAAAAAAAACCCAAAAACCACAAAAAAACAGGCTGACCTTTAGAATCAGTGTCTCACAATAAACGATTTGAACTAAATCTACTATTCAATGCGGAGTTAAAGCTTTAGAAATCTCTACACCTTTCAAATGTCGTTATTGGCCGACACTGCAGCCTTGTCATGCCACGGGTTGAACACACAATGTCACGCTTGGCGGAGAAAGTTACCAATATGGTTACCATGGCTACTTTACAATATGCAGACAATATGCACAAAAATGTAAATGTAATGTCGTTTTCCGTTTTGAGTGCAATACTTGTCACGTTGTATATGCATATTTTTATCACATTCATTGACATATTGTGTATATATACATATATATTATATTGCCATTTTATAATAAAGTGTAAAAATGGAATCATACTGTGTTTTTCCTGTTTGTTGTATTAAGAAAAGTCACTTTTGTCATGCAGAAACTTCATATTAAACATATTTGAATACGCTTGTTTTAGTAATTTTAACAGTAAAGTTCACGAATCTGCGTCTTTCAGGTTTTTCCACGTTTTCCTTTAGAAAGAAAGAAAAGTCCCTTCCATCATCTCATTTATTGGTGCTACTTAAGGTTTCTCCAGGGCTGCAGATAGATACTATTGAGTTTTGGGGGCGGTTTCACAATGATTCAAACGTGCCTCGCGTCACTGAAAAAACATATAAGGGGATCGTCTGGAAAGAAGCAGGTGCTGCACGTGCCACTTGTAAATGAATTTAATGCTGAGATTTTGCCAGAAGGAGTACAACAAGCCTGTTTCAATAATTATCAACCTGGCGCAAACACAAGCGCACATTGGAAAAACAATCATCTGCATACTTGAACTATATGCAAATGTTCATATGTTTATACGCGTGTGTGTGTGAGGGTTCTTTGTTTAAGCACCTGTTGTGAAATTTGTATATGTGCATTTCTGGATCCTAGTCAGAAAACTTGTTATGTCGATATCACACCGCGTATCGCTGCTATATCAAGGTGACAGCCTGAGAAAAGGTGGGATGCTTTTATGCAAATGGCTGTGAGAACGAACATAGGTCTGAATAAATAGCGGCGGGAGGAAATGGCTCGGCATGGTTTGGGCAGAATGCGCGCAGTGGTTTTGCGGTGCGTGTTTTTTTTCCTCTGTGCGAATGTGTTCATATGAGCATGGCTGCAACTGCATGGGGGGAGGGGATGCGGGGGGGTGTATAAGTGTGTGCGCACATGTGCATGTGTGAGCAGGCTCAGGTGGATTGTGAACTCGGCAGATGGACATTTGGAGCAGCTTTGCACCCTGCAGCAAAACACTCACATACATGCACACACACACACACACACCTTCACACTCCCACACACGGCTGTAACATTAACCTTGTGTAACTCTAGCTGAGAAAAGCCATGGAAGAAAAAAAAACATCCGCGGCAGCACCTCGTATCACCCATTGCCAATTCGATCCAATATTTTCAACTGTCCAAACACAGGCGAAGTCAAAACTAACCTGAAACTTCTAATATTACGTCTGGACGCTGAAAACACGGCGGGAGGATTTTCTTTTTAGCAAGCCAGATACTTTTTCGACGTTCGCGGTGCATTTTCACCGCGCCGGTATGGAAATGCGATCACGAAATTCTATATGATAAACATCAATGACAGCTATGCTTACTCAAGAAAAGCACATGGAACCTTTTCGACTTTAGATTGTTTACTGTCTCTGCTTTATCTTCTGCGAACATTCCAGATGTTGGCAGCAGTTTTTTTGACTCCTGCTTTGTGTTTTGTTTTACCCCCCACGAATTTTGGTGACCTTGAATGTTCCATGTTCCGAGTATAAATAATATAGGCCATAAATGGGGAAATTAATCCTTTGTTTGACTCTGTGCAGTTTTGTAATATGTGAGATCCACAAATAAAGTGTGTGGTAGCTTGGTGTGGCACAATAATCAATAAATTAATTAACCACACGATAAATGACAACAAACTCGATCATTTTGCCGTCCTTAATATATCGCCATGTGAATGCGTGTTTGTTTTCCTCGTCTCACGCTACCAAACAGGCTGGATGTCAAGAGGGTTCGCTCTGTGCATCAGTCTCAGCACCTGGGCGCGTTGGTTCCACAGCGGAATGAATGGAGTGAGCCCTCCTGTCAGTCATCCACTATCTTTGTGTCATTGGGGGGAGGCGGGACCACACACAGTGAGCCTTGTGAAAAGTTCAATACAATAAAATACTCTTGAGAAATTATAGTTTATCGCTTTTTAAGGGGTGTACTTGCATTATTATGCCATATTATCATTACACTAGTTAAAACATAATGTCATCGGCAATCATTTGTGGGAAAATATATCGTCCAGCAAAATTTGTTATCGTGACAGTGGGAGCTGCCGAGCTCCGTGCGGGAAAAAAATCCTGTCAGGTCGCCCTTCAAGTGGAGGAACTGACTACTTTCCTTATTCCGTGCGTGACACTTTTCACTCTCACGACCATTACTGGATGGCATTTGCCACTCTGACTCCTAATTTTCCGGCATGTTTGCCTGCGCTCACCCTCTCCGAGCCACTGTTTGCTAAACGTCCCTCTCTCCTCACAGGCTTGTCTTTCCAGCCCAGATGGGGGAAGGAGGGAGCGATGGAGGGATGAGTGTGGGGGGGTGGGGGGGGCTGGGCTGTAGACCGAGGCAGTGTGGAGCTGCGCTCTCCCTGAGGACACTCTTCTGCCAGCCCAGTGCCAC
This sequence comes from Mullus surmuletus, assembly GCA_903171835.1. NCBI lineage: Eukaryota > Metazoa > Chordata > Actinopteri > Syngnathiformes > Mullidae > Mullus > Mullus surmuletus. Next base: position 226,557 of record CAESWR010000227.1, on the reverse strand, counting down.
AGATCAACAGTCAGCCAGCCAGCCGTGCACTGACCTCATCCCTCTCTCCCTCTCTCTCCACCTCTATTTCTGTCTCCCTCTATCTCGCTCTCCCCCGCTGCCAGAGGCACTTGCTGTCCCCATGTCTCCTTCCTACGCCAACTGCCTGTCCTGCTACCAACGGTGCATGTCTGTCTGGCGACCGCGTTCCTGTCTGCCCGCTCGCCGTGCCTGTCTCTCTCCCGCCGGCCCGGGCCCTCCTCCACCCATTATTCCCGCGCTCCTCCTGGCTGTCTGTCCGCTTTTGTGTCTGTTTCTCCGTCCGCCTGCCCGCCCGCCCGCCTGCCTGCCTGCCTGCCTGCCTGTCCATCTGCATCTCTGCCTGCCAGCCACTCTTTCTAGCCAATACCTTCTACGCCGGAAAGCGTCCAGGCTGTCAGCCGCTCTGCCAATCTGCCCCGACTATCTGCCCGTCTATTCGTCATCTGTTTGTGTCTCCATTTGTTTTCCCGGTCGTCTATCTGCCTGTTTACCTGTTTGCACGTCCATCTGTCTGATATCCGCTTCTTAGCCCGTTTTACTGTACTTCCGCCTGCCACAAGGGTGGGGGGGGGCTTCTCATAGCGGAGCCCACCACAGCGGTTGATGCTGAACTGTCCCCCTTTTACGGCTGACCGACACATAAGCTCTGGTTGTCAAAGAAACCCAAAAAAGCTCCCGGCTTTTCCGAAACAACACTGCGATTTCCGAGGCCTCCTTTTATTTGGCAGACAGTGTCTTTTCATTCACTGTCCCTCCAAACAGGACGCCCGAAGCCCCCCCTCCACCCCCTTCTCCCCAGCTTAGTCATCAGACCCAACTCATTCACAGCTCTGCATGGCTTGAGGAAGACTCAATTGAAAAAAATAAAAACCCTCCCTGCCGACGGGAGCGAGACAGAGTTTGACCTGCTCCTCTCGACCAAAGGCGGCAACCGCGCACTTGCTCAGCAGTCAAGGACGACTCTAATAGAGGTAGAACAAAAGAAAAAGGAGGTGGGGGGGTGAGCGGCGAGAGAAACAAGCATGCGTGTGGGGGTCTTTGAAATTATACATATTGCAGGAATTATAATAGTGTGGTAATTCCTTTTTCACTGACGCTGACTTTTGACCTGCATCGCCGTCCACAGGTGGGGAGCGCGGGAAGAAAGGGGAAAATTTCAATCTACTTCTATTTTGCATATCACACAGCTCAATAGGCCGCTTTGAAAGAGCGACTTTCCAGCACCCCCCTCCAAGCCCCCCGAGCATTAAGCGCACACAGACACGTATACAGTATATTCATTAAACGGAATACATGTAAAGTCAACATTTTCAACAGCCGTCTCCGCCGCCCTCTAACCCTCTCATGTGTTACACATAGCGTACATCTCTTTGTATATTCATCCCATCCTCTGCCCCCCCCCCCACCATCTTTGGTGAATTTTTTGGTACATTTTGTACATTTAATATTCTGTCTATTTTTTTTCTGCAGGCGCGACCAAACGTTTCACAACGACATTTCGCAGTATTAAATGTTAAAACTGATACCCTAATTGTAATACGATCCCGCATTCCCTTTGTCGCCCGCCAAAGTATTAAAATTCCATGCGACGCTCCTTAAAACAGTAAAAAGCGACAGAGTAAACCGTGTCTTTCTTGCTCCGCGCGCCTTTCTTCTTCCCTGACACCTCGCTATGTGTTTGTGTTTACAGTCACTCCCACATGAAGCGCCCGAGCTTGCTACGAGCACATTTAAATGCCTCTGCAGCTGGATAGCTAATCCCTGTTGTGGATTGGCCCAGTTAGTGGTTCCCAGCTTTTGGAAGGGAATGCTAAACTGGGGGATGAGTTGCAAAGGGGAGGCAGGGGGGAGGAGGGAGGAGGGAGGAGGGAGGGATGGGGGGGTGTCTCTCTATTTATAATGGTAAACCTGGTCCGTGTTTCTGCCGTGCTGATAGATGTTATCTGTGTCAGCCTTTGTTTCTCTCTCCCTCTCCTCCTGTTTCTCCCAGCAAAGTCTGTCTCCTGCTATTTCTCTCGTTCCCTGCCTCCTCTATATTCTCCCCAGCCTCTACCCCCCCCCCCTCTCTTCTATCCATTGCCCAGATGCAGAGAAGGCAGCTGTGTTGTGTTTTGAAGAGTGCCCGGTCGAAAACCGCAGAGCCTGGCATCTGCTGCTGCAGCGACGACAACGACAACAACAACAACAACAACAACAACAACAAAAAATATGATAATAATCAAAACCAACCCCCTCTATAGGCATCCATCTCGGTCTCGCTCTCCCACTCCTCTCTCTTGCCACCGCTGCGCCTTTTTAATCCTCTGAAATGAGATGAAAGACAACCGCTGTCCTTTCGGGGAGGAAGGGGTTAAGCAGCTACCAGGCTCCTCTTCCAGCAAGCTCGCTAATAACCACCAATTATTGAACTGTACATCAGTGTACAAGAACAGAATGGAAGGGGGGGGGAAAAAGAAGAAAAAAAAAAGGAGGCCTTCTCGATGTTAGCCAGGGTTTGTTCGCCCAGAGCTACGCGGCTGGTTATCTGGCTAACTAGTTCTTCGGTCCAAATGAGATCCCAACAGATTTGTAATGTTTTTTTAAGACATTAGAGATCAACTGATCAAGCTAACAAGCTAAACATGCCGGGTGGCTGTCTGGCAGCATTCTCATAACAAAGAGAAAGACAATATAGCCGGCTAGCTGGGGATCTCATTTAATCCGGCTAATCAGACATAGCTGCGCTTTGTGCTAAGGTGGAGCCCCCCCCACCGCCTCCCCAACCCACCCACCCACCCACCCTCGAGACCAAAGCTACGGAGACGAGGGGCGCGTATCATCTGACTCTGCCAGGCAGGATGCACCCAAACATGGGGGCTGTGGGAGACGCTGGCAGGCTGTGGGAGCCGGGGCTGTAATTAGGTGCCCTGAGCTTGACGCCCACACGCCTCGAACGAGACGCCATCCATCCCTCCCTCCTGTCGGCAAATAGGCTCCCAGGCGCCTGGGCTCTGGTGCGCCGCCACACACACACACATACGCACTAACAGGTACACACGAGACTACATATGGTTTGTATCATCTAGCACTTATTTAAGCACCGTTCCCGCGTCTTAAAATGTATCACCCTTTGAGGGAGAATAGAAGCCGCCGGAGGAGAACGAACCACCTACAAATCTCGCCGCAGTGTTTAATGATTAAATTCGTGAGTGATGTGATGGATGGAACTTTTTTTTTTTTTTTTTTTTACCCGAAAAAAAGCCGCAACACGGAGAACGAAAAGTGTTCAGAATGCTTATGGCTTCAGCATCTACACAGGTTAGACTTCAGCTAGGGCTGTCACGATATCAGATTTTCACCTCACGATTATCATGGGTAAAAAATGTCATTATCACGATATCAACAAAAATGTGTCAATTATATTGATCTTTAACTTTATTTATGATTTTCTTTCTCTTTTAGCAGATTAATTACTATCAAAATAGCTGTCTAATGTGGTATAAAGACAATATGAAAACAGTAACTGTACAACTGCATACAAAAAGTAGGCTGCTGGATCCTGGATCCTTTACATGATATCATCATATCCACATTTTTAACACAATATTGAAATCAAATCACGATCATCATTAATACTGGTAAATCGCAACATCCTTAACTTCAGCGATGGTTAAGTGAATGAGAAATCCATATTCTACTGTCCTGAAAGAGGCTGGAAAAGGAATTAAAAAAGAGACCTGGATGATTACGGCTACGGTTGCTTCATTCCACCACATCATCACATTAGCATGCATTATGCAGGGAGGGAAATTATCACCAAACACTATACATTGTGTATGTGTGGTACATTTTTGTTCAATTAAATAAACCGATCTCTTCGTTGGCCTATTTGACAAACTTATTGTGCAACCAGCTATGTACTATTTGTTCAAAGACTGCATCAAATCAGTGTCCCTCCCAACACCCCCCACCCTGAATCTAATGCTCAGCCAAAAACATAAAAATATAAAATATGCGGGACTATAATTTCCACTGAGGACCAAACAGACTCAAACATACACACACACACACACACACATAAAAAAAAAAAGAAGAAAAATCTACCCCGAGCACACAGAGCTAGCTATCTCAGCTGCAGAGCCTGTCTCCCCATCTCCCCTGGTCCACAAGAGCAGAACACACTGGTGCGCTGGCTTTTGACCATGGCAATTTTAATCAGTCTTTTTCACACTTCATTGGGAATTCATCGCCCCCTCCCCCCTTCAAACATTGTTTGGGAGAGTTATCAGCGGCAGGCAGCATATCCGGTAATTATACATGCAAGGTAACGCAGGGAGCTGGGAGGAATATTTCAGCCAAATGCATGTGCTGCTGCTGAGAGGCACCGGAGGGTACGGCTGCCTCACAATGCCCGGGTCGGTGGCGGCGGCGGCCATGATTGAAGGATGACGTCTGAGAGCAGCATCAACGCAGAAGTCATTTTCGATGTGAAGTGGGCTAAAACCTTAACTTTGACGTGACATCATGTGAATCATATTGATTCAATTGGGGCGAAGGTGTTGTTCTGTGATGTAAATGCCTCCCATGAGCGGTGTTACGAGGAGTGTGAGTGTCTCAGCGCGTGCATGAACGTGTTGCGGAGAGACGCCGTCGCAAACACTCCTGGAGACTGGATCGCGAAGAAATTTTGATGGTTCAAAATGTTTGTTTACTGTGTGACTAAGAGGCCAGCTGTTAATGGAGCTGGAACACACAGCCAGACAAAAAAAATGTAAAAAAAAAAAATGCCCTCCCCCCAAAAAAATAACTACAAAGAAACACACACACTCACAGACGCACGCACACGCCGAAACCACCAGTCAGACACTAGAGGGTCCTCTGGGGAACATAGCAGCGGAGGCATAACAGTGACTCATCCAAACGGTCACGGAACACACCAACACGCACACACACACACACACACACACACATTCTGCCATTGCAGCCAGGCTGTCAGATAGCATCAGCGCCCGGCCTATGGAGTACTGTTGACAGGTGTGGCCCGCCAGTCACGCATACACACACCAGCCAGCCATGTCCTCCAACCCATCGCCTGACAGGGAACCACATGTGATAATGTACCCCATTCTGTGACTGTACGTGTGTGTGTGTGACAAAGAGAGAGTGGGATAAAATGAGAGGCTGTGTGTTTTTACATGCCCCTGTGCTGTGAGTGTGCGTGCATGGGAGTGCGTGTCCATGTGTGTGTTGCTGGGCTAATCTGCATGCACACTGTACAGTGGTTTGATGTATGTGTGTTTGCCACTCTGTCATGCCAAGGCCGATCTATGCAGCGCGAGCGTATGGGAGTGCTGCAGCTGTGAATACTGTGTAGAGAGGCAGGGAGACGGCTCCAGCAGTGCAGTCAGATCAATAGAATAATATAGAACCTCTCTAATTCTCTCCCTTTTTTCTGTGTGGGCTGCACAGTATACAGCCATGCGCGTCTGTGTGTTTGATGTGTGTTGGGAGTATTGCTTACCGTTTTCGAGCGAACACCTGGTGCAGTGCGGGCAATGACACTGATCTATATACACGTACACATCTACAGTGCATGGAACGGAATGTGTGTGTGTGAGAAGGAGGCTTTGAGACCCGTGCATCTGTGAATGAACATTTCAGAATGGCGCGCCCTTCACACACAAAATTGGCCTTGCCGCATCCCACAGGTAGAGAGCTCTGCGCAAAAATCCACCAAGAAAGCACGGCGAGACCCCAGCACACAAAGACCCGGAGCGCCATGGACGGGGGTGGGAGGACCGTGGGTTTTTTTTTGTTTTTTTTTACCTGTATGGCTGTCTGTTGTTTCTATCCTAATTAGAATGCCATATGCTTGGCGCGCGCGACGAATAACCTTACCGTTATTAGTGGAGCGCGCAAACACACGCGCGCCGCGAGCACGTGCGACGCATTCAAACACGCGAACAGATGGAAGCACGCACACAAAACAACAGCCTCCCACACCCAGGCGTATTAATGCACCCCGGAACACACACTCACGCGCGCACACACACATACACACACCCACAGACATATACAACCCACTCTCTTGCCTCTGAGCAGTCTAGTCCAGCTACTACAAAGCCCACCAAGAGCTCTTTGCAGATCAAATAATCATGCCTTCCATCTGTTTCCATTTCTCTACATTAGCTTTGTTAAGGCGCCCTACAGACCCCGTTAAGAAGCGCCGCAGCCATGGGTAAAATAATGATTCGTCTCTCAACCCCCTACTTCTCATTACCTCCATCCAAAGACAATTCAATTGCATGTAGCTTCTTATACTGTCCACTAATGATGTCTAACTGTGATATTATACGAGGCTTGCAATGTAACGTTCAGCTACAGCATTGTTATTTTGATGTTATAGCATGAGATGGATCATAATATAGGCTACGGCTGAAATAGGCTTCCCTGAATCTTTTCTCTTTTTTTTTTTTTTAGAGTCCTCGGTTACTGGAACCTGCGGTGCGACTATTGTATCCTTTTATTTTCTATTCTCTTGTAAGCACACACCGCGCGTTCTCCTAATTCGATCAACGCTACACGTCGGAATGACATGTACAACAAATAAGAGAGGCGGAACAGATATAATGCACAAAGTGGGATGAAAAATGAATTAATAAAAGTCATAATATCGCCATCTCCCCTCTTACAATGAGGTGGGAAGCTGATATTCATCCTGTGAGAGCGTGTGCCGTCTCGCCATTGAGTTTAGGAGGGGTGGGGGGTTGGGGGGGGGGCTCTGTTTAGGGGGTGTGTTTGGTGCCCGTTATGCAAGATGGAAATGAGTTTGCCACGCTTTGCTGTAGCCAAGCTATTTTGGAAACGGCTCACATCGGAAAACGCTGGGCCGAGCAGGAAAATTAGGTCACTTACACGAGCGGGGCAGCGCCTTCTTTTGGGAGAGCGAGGGGTGGCGAGGGCTGAGACTAAAGAGCTAAAATGTGTAGCGCTATTTATTCAGGGGCTGCGGGTACACAGATTTGAGCAGAATGAACAAGATGTGGGAGCTTAACACGGGCAAAGCAGAGGAGCGCTCCGACAGAAGACCTGGCAATGACCTGAATACATCGCCGGCAATGGAAAAAAGGAAGCAAGAATCCATTTGTGAGCGCCGAGCTTCGGATTCCTCCTGCGTTTTGTAGCGGATCACACTGCACACTTTGACTTTCTTGTCTGTGCACGGAGACCGAGGCTGACACGGAGGGTCTGATTTATTATGCATGGGAATGTGGGGCGCAATTGGTGAGGACTTGGGGGGGGGGGGGGGGGGG
>CAESWR010000227.1:89694-107914 GCA_903171835.1 Mullus surmuletus | reverse complement strand
ATTGGGAAAAAATGTAATGGTTTGCAAATGAAATCTTACATTCAGTATTTCCATACTCATCATTATTGTGGCTTGTGCTACGGTTAAATTTAAATATACAAGTATTTTTTATCAGTTTATTCCATAGATATGTATTTAGATGAAAAAAATCCCTCACTTATTGAGAATATACCTGTAAGTGATGTGCCTCTGACCTTGAGCTCTGTAACAAGCTGGCACACTGGCGACACTGGAAGAGTATGTAAATACTGTCAAGGACGTTTAACAGGCCAATATATCTAGGACTGAATGTGCTGCTTTCTCTCTGTCTCTCTCTAGGTCTCTCACCCAGTAATTGTTTCCCTATTTTGCATCCATATTAGATTGATCTTCACCCCTCTTATACAAAGCTAACGCAGCCACAATGCACACGTCTTAAGATTGTAGCGCAGATACGTGGGTATCGGGGTCAGTGTGTGTGTGGGAGTGGAAGTTAAGTAGCTGAAAGACAGGACACTTCGTGTTAAGTTTGATTGTGGTGGCGGTCGGGTTAAAGGATAATCACTATGTATTAAATGTTTGTTTTATTTCTGTCGTTTTGGCAATTTTAAATGATTTTGTTATTAACATACTCATAGCAGAAGAAAGATTATCTAAAACACTTATTTTGCAGGTCAAACCCCATTGAGAACACGGAAAATGCTGGTAATTGCACGATGGTAAAACAAAGTGAGGGAGTTAAAGCTTTTTGTAGCAAGGTGACCACATTCTGGGTTCCCAAGTCAACTCTTGGTGCTACAACAAAGGGCAATAGTGCAAAAAAGGCCATATCAAAAGGAAGCAAGCATAAGAAATGTTCCTAGTAGACAGAATATAAACCATGTCATTGCTTATCAGACGTCAGACACTTAATATTTGCAAAGTGTAATGCGCAATAAAATTTTAATCACAATGAATTGGAGTGATTATAATGTATCTGATGGCATCGAACCTCAAAGTTACGTGTCATTTATTTCTAAGAAGTGTGTGATGAAACACCTCACTTTCAGTTGTCAGAACAAGTTGTACAAATTCTCTTTAATATAGTTTTTTATCATTATTACTAACTCAGAATTCATTCAGATTTGGAAATACTTGATACTTGGCTTTTCTTGAAATGGAACCCATCAACATCAGACATATGCGCTTGTTCGCAAGCCATTTATGTAAGATGATTAATATGCTAACACGTTCAACCATAAAGTTCCATTACCACCAAAGATGAGTGAACCAAAACGAAACTGTAGCAAATGGTCACTTGGCGGTGGCATCTGCAGGAAAATCTATTGCAATCACAACCTTCCATGTATGGCATTCAATTTCAGACGTGGGTGAAAAGACTGGATTGTAAAGGTATCATAATCAACTCACAGCCCTCATAAAACATGCACACACACACCAAGCACGCATGCACACTGGGCCAATAGTCTGGATGAAAGCCCCTGGGGACCCTCACAGTGAAAATCATACTCAATGATCATCACCGTCGGCCGACTCACACACACATGCGCGTTCACACACACATACTTAAGAATTAGCAGGTACACAGCAAACGGGCACAGGCGACATTGAGTCGGAGGATGAAAGATGAACGGACATTCATGCAAGCGGGAGACGCAAAGCCTTACTCTCCGAGTGATCGCTCAGAGTACGCATGATTGCATTCATGGGTGTGTGTGCACAAACACACACAATCACACCCACAAACATCTGACCTGCCCCCCTCCCGTCACACCCCACTTTAGAAAATCAACCTCGTTGCCTTTTTGTTGCTTTACCATTCCCTCCTTGGGCTCTGATTGGCTCAAATGGCTCCACAGGAATCGATTTGCTCGACTGGCATGGCTCCAAGTCCAAACCAAGAGCGAGGAAAAGAAACAACGAGACGAAGAAGAAAAGAAATACAGCTGTGATGTGGATGCATATGCAGCAAAATGAATAGGATTTTTTCAACAAGGCCCCTGTTTAGCCCCTTTTTATTCCCCATTTTATCTGTTGGAGTGGGTGGGTGGGGTATTTTGCCCGATATTTCCATTCAGAGCACGCCGCACAACAGGGCAGAGGCTCAAATGTTTGCTCACCCAAACAATGAGCGGATTTTGGAGGAAGAAGAAAGTGTTATTGTTAGTGGGAGTGGTGGGACACCAGCAAGCGCGCATGCTGACCGGGAAAAACACACAAGAGGGAAGCGGGCTACACGCGGGCTGACACGCTACAGTGGACGCAAACACACACACACGTGCAGGTGAACAAACAGAGCGACACACATGAGGTGGACAAAAGCCTCATAAGAATACCAACTCCAGTCTCTTTACTTTTCATCTGCCTGCACACAAACACACACACCCACACCCACACACAGAGTACTGCAAGCTGCCAGTATTGTCAGTGTGTGTGTGGGGGGGGGTAAGTGTGTCTGCATGTGTCTTGGAGAGATGGAGGAGGTGGGCAGCAGACCAAAGCCATCCATCTAGGGAAGCCAATAGTGCACAGCATAGGCTATGAGACATACAACACTGAGTGCACACTCCCCACAACACACACAGACACACACGCACACGCACGCACACACAGACACACAGTGTGGTGCCCTTGTGAGGGTCACAGCTCTCAGGGTGTTAAGATGGTGCAGCCCAGAGCCATCAATCTTTAGCCAGCAGCCTTGCTTGACCTGCCCTCTGACACACACGTACACACATGCACACAGGCACACACACAAATGGTCTACCCCTGCACACACAACCCCCCCCCCACCACCACCACCACCACCTTTCCCCCCTCTCACACACAAGCACACAACATACCCTGTGCAACAAATCCAATCTCTCTTGTGCTCCTCTTTCTCGGCTTCGCTCCCTCTTCTTCCTCAGCCCTCCTCCATCTTTATCTCCCCCTCGCAGACGCCTGCTACAGTATGCATCACGCTAACTGATTGGCACCTCTAAAAATGATAGCGATCACGAGGCAGCCGATGAGCGGGGGACTAAAAAGGGGAATGACCATCGATTTTCACTCTAGTAGGTGCTGAGTTATGGCGAGGCATTGTGGACTAGAGCCCTCAAAGAACAAAAGGATCAGACCGCGACTACGACCCGCCATGTCAATAGTCGGAATAAAAAAATAAAAAAGTAAAAGGCAGAGGAGACGAAAGGAAACAAGAGGAGACGAGAGGCCAAAAGACTCCAGGTTGTTTTCTTATCGAATGATGTTAGAAAATCTGCCTAAATCTTCCCATAAATTGGTTGTTTCGTGATTTCAGGGGAGAAAAAAAACACCTTGTAAGTGTCTTTCGATCCTTTAAAAACCTCAGCTGAATTGAAGTAAAGATTTTTCAAATGGGAGCAAACTGCAACTCTAGGCTGTGTTGGCTTCATGGACGTGAGATTTTGGTATTTTAGAGTGAATGAGAGGCTTATAAATGGTTAAGTATTTGTGGACAAATTAGCACTGGGTTGCTGATAAAGACTATGGAGATTCAGTTGAGAGTTTCCGGCTTTGCATTATTTTGTGAAACCTTCAAAATCCTTTTAACATTTCGCAGGAACTCCACTGTCCCCCAGGTACACCTACCAGGCAGCATTGCCGTGAGCTCTGTCGTCTAGGTGACAGAGCAGCTCCAGGGTTTGTGGGTTGTGGGCAGAGTCGTCGGGCGACTCATGGCTTCCCGTCTCCCAGTCGGAGGGCATTCGCCACACTGCTGCACAGGACACCACCCTGCTGTCGCTCGCTGGAAAGGGACCACACACACACACACACACACACACACACACAGACACACACAGACACACAGTCATTCACAGATCACCAGGCAGTCAGTGTGTGCGTAATGTTGAGGTGCTAATGCGGTGACGTGGATGCGCTCCCCCCCACACACACGCATCACAAATGAGTTATTTTGGCACATCCACACCAGAGTCAGAGCTGCTAATTGGAACTGGTGGAGTAAATGCAGAATTGATACAGTAATTGGACTAAGTTTGAGACTGGAGGGCAAAACCAATCACAGCAAGTGAGTGGGGGAAAAAAAACACAGAGCAAAAAGCCTAATTTCTTTTTGGTGTAGATATTGACAGTGTGTGGGCAGACGCTGGGCTATGAAACACTGGCGTTAGGCCTATTTGTCAAATTAAAAAGCAATGTGGTGCGAGTCCACAGGCTCTTGAGTGTTTTTTAGACAACCTTGTACTTGGAGTAAGTGGGCAAGCAATCATCTTAAACAAAAGCCTTTTCTTGCTCTTGCTCACATATTGGAGCGCCGGTGGGAGGCGGTATGGAAACACTATATGGACACAACTGTGTGTGTGTGTGCCTTGGTTGTGCAATAATATATGTGTATGTGTTTGAAGGATTGTGGTGTGTGTGTGTGCAGCAGTGCATGGTGCGCTGTCTGGGCTTCAGCCGGTCCAGAGTGGCTGTCATTCTGTGAACTCAAGCATGTAGAACTCAGCTGACAGAGCGAGAGACAGATTAAAAAAAGAAAAAAAGGGGGGGTGGCGTGGGGGGACAGGATTTAGAGAAGAGGGTTGTGGAGGTTGTGGAGTGAAGGTCTACACCCTGTTCTGAAAGCATCTTCACATGGGGACTCACGGTGCTCTGGAGCACTCGCTGCTCCATTTGGCGTGAATGTCAGTGACTGGCGAGCACTTTTCCCAAATTCGCCAACCCTGACCAGAACCTAATTTGAACTTTGACCCCCCCCAAAAAATGTCTTCACATTTAACCAGCTGTCTGAAGAAATGCAGTAACCCTCACTGACAGGTGCAGTGCAAAAGTGGCAACTCACCATTTTGAAAATAAAGACGCCTAAAATCCCTGACGGGCCACTACATGTACAAAAAATATACTTGCAAGTTCTGCAATGCTTCATGAAGTGTTACCCGCCGTCTTTAAAAAAACAAAACAAAACTCCTTGACTTTTGGAGGTGTAACAGCGCTGACTATACAGACAAATTCTGCTAACATAGTTGCAGCTGGCTGCGTACCCACGACACCACTGATAGTTTCACCCGCAATGTCAAGCCTAAAAGGCGTTTAGTTTAGCAGCTTTTCCAAATATGGAGTGTTGCATTAGGGCTGATTTTTTTTCACTCCAATTCCACTGTGAGCATATGGAGGAGGGAAAAAAACCTGCATAAATTTTCAAGAAAGTCTGCGCATGAGGTTCATAGAATTCCCTCCAGCAAGAGTGTTACTTCTGCAATGGGTGTTAAGCCTCATGAGAGCTACCAGGAGTCTAAAGGTGACAGCTGATGACAGACCTGTGATCTGTTAGGTCACTTGGTAAAGGCGGCGTCCATGTAATGATGGTCAACTACACTGCATGAGGTACTTTAATAAGCAGGGAAAAATAGAGGAAAGTGAAGGAAAGTATTTAAAAAGGGACAAAAAGGAGTGAAACATGATGCATTAAGAGGCAGTGAATGCAGACGGAGACAGAAGGAAACAGTGGGACTCACTTTTGTTGTAGCAGGTGGTAAGCACTGCCTTATCTGCAGGACTGGTGCCAATGTGCCATATCTCCCCAGCTTGGTGCAGAAGGACATTCTTATTAATGATGTTATTCTCATCATCAAAGTCAATGATGTGGATCTGGAAGGAAAGCAGAGCCGGAGAGGGGATATGTGATGAAGAATAAGCCAGAGTTAAAACACTATAAGCTCCTCCCTCCGCACGCCGGGCTCCGTTGAAAGTGCGACTCGCTCCTCTGATTCAACTGAAAAAAAGAAAAGGGGGCAACGAAAAGAAGATCCTTCTTTTAAATATGATGGTAAGTATAATTTGAATGCGGCTATCGCTTTGGTTCGGCTTCACTCTGTCAACTTTATACGCCTGCAGACTTTTCATCTCGACTTGGCCTTTAAAGTGGCGATTAAGGCCCCTTTAGAAGGCGCGGTGGATTCGAGGGTGTTCTGCATTGCACGTGCTGGGGGAGTCGGTAGAAAAGGAACAGCAAAAAGAGAATCAATAAATGCTCATTCTATCTTCTTTTTTTTTCTCTTCCCAAGACAAATGGTCTTGCTAAACAGGGCTGAAGATGAAGTACATTATCTATAAGAGCCGTTTTGTGAAATGGCTTTAATAGTTCGCTTTTAAAAGACAGCTAGCTATTGCAAACCAAGATGTTTGACATCTGATGATAATTTGGCTTTAGGTGTGCGTACCCGAACTTTAGCTGGGCGGTTTTGGTCTGCATTTTGTTTAACTTTTCAATTAAGGAGAGCTTAGGGCTGGGGGAAAAATAATAAAAAAGAAAAACATCCCCTTTCTGAAGTATTAGTAGTACTTGCTGTATTTGCTGTTCCACTCTTCCCATCAAAGGTAAATATCTCATGAAAATCAAAAATGCTATTTTTACCACAGTGTTAATATGTGCTGCAGGTGAAAAAAAGAAAAAAAACAACAGTAATAATGTAGATGTGACTTGCACCTTATGAAGGCGTTTTGTGAGAAGTTGCTCTCAGTGGAGAGCAGAGTGTCTCTGCGTCGTTGGTGAGGGATTCCCTCTTTGATCTTTAAATGTCAGTAGACACTGATTATACACCAGTGAGAGGAAGCCATTGCTTTTTCATTCTTGGAGTCGGATTCAAACATACTCTGAGGTTTTAAAGAAAACTACACTACAATGTTCCATAAAGCACTGCAGACATTTTACATGATCAGCCAGTGTTGATGTAGTCCTTAATTAGGAGGACAGTGCAAACAGGCATGTTTCGCTTTTAAAGGAATACTATTCAAGAGGATATGCTTATTTGTTTTGAAGACACACGCCTCTTTAAAACTGATGACGTGTATATCTGTATGTTTGCAGTGGTATTGTCAAGTCGGACTGTGTGATGTTCCTCCTTCGCCTACGAGATAAACTTAACGTTCAATTAGAAGGTTTATCCTGCTGTTACTGCAACATGATTATTCTACCTGACTTTGTCAATAGGATTATCGTGTTTACATTTCTATTGGGTAGTTCAGATGATTATACATAACATTTCCCATAATGTGGTCAATTAAGTTGTCTTTCTGAGGTCACAGCATCACTCAATATTCTTTTTTTGCGAAACCAAATTGTTAATTCCCGAGACGCTCAGATTCAGCCTTATTCTTCCATTTCAGATCCTTATATCCCACTGCTGACTAAATTCATAGAAAATAAAGAGAAGAAAGAAACAAAGAAAAACAACAACCCAACCACATCTACATTTTACATTTCTAATTTCCATTCAGGCTGTTTTCACGAAAATTCCGCAGTGTGCTTGAAAATGGAAAATAAACGAGTCCCATCTTGATATCTTGTCATGGCTGCGCCGCTCTCTAATAATGCCACATGATGAAACATTTGAGGATTCCGTAGCGACAAGTGGAGGCAAGCCTCATTACTGGTCATTAATTAAAGCCCCAACAACAGCAAAATAAGTTTTAAAATTCACCAGTGATGCAGCCTGTGGGACGACTGAGAGCCTTTTTCTTTGCTTTATTTTGATACTCTGCGAACCCGCCATTATTTTTCCAGCAATGCCACCGCAACACGACGCACACTTTGGGGGCCAAGTATCGTGCAAGCATTGTGGAACAAACCACCACGTCTGGATGACAAAACATCACTTTACTAGATGAATCCAGGAAATGTGTCTACTCCTAAAGGGGCCTTCGGTGAAGAGATTGATCCCGCTCACATCTGTTTGAGCCAATGAGGCAACAAGCAGAATAGGTCTGAGTCTGTCCTTGGTAAAATATGGCACCTGGGAACATGTCATTCATCCGGACTGTTTGTTTGAACTTTGCATTTAAAAAAAAGGGTTAAACTGATTAATGGTTTTGCGGGGATCGATATGCTGCAATTCTTTCATGTCCAAAAGAACGAACCTGTGCCATTCTGCTTCTATTCATAACACACAAACAAGCATCCATCCTTCAAAACGGAATATTTTCAGTTCGGTAAAATACCGCTTTGATAAGTTACTGTGGTGCAGCACTTCCCTGCCCCTTCTACTTGAACATTTAAAGTCAACCACAATAAACCTAATCCAAAACCCAAAGATTGCTTGGCAGTTTAGGTTCAATTATGTTTTCATGCCTTTATGGATATTTTTCCCCCCAGTTCAGTACGTGTTTTCCTTCACTCAGGCAGCCCTTAAAGGGTGCTTCGCAGTGGAGGGACAGCTGATATTACATGATAATCTCTCGTCCATGAATTCTTCTTCAGGATCCTTGATGTAATGTCTAGGTGGTTCATTTTCTTCATATTTCGAAATGCATTCTGATCAAAGATGCATAAAACGAACATAGTGAACGGTTTCATCTGGCAGGAGCCTCCTGTAACACAGCAGGGTTCTCCTTGGATTTGCTTCCACTTCTTCGCTACGTCTTCAAAGCAGGCTCGCCCATAACACTGAGCTCCAAACATGGGAGCTGTGGGGTCGCAAGATACACAGGTACATCAACTGAAGCAAGGGGAGAAGTCACTTCCTTTGTAGACACAGCCCTCTTTAACTATTAATACCAGAGCCGGCTCTTTGACCCGGTGTAGAGCTCATGCGTCGACTGTACCTGAAGAAAAACCTATCAACAGATGTGCAAAGTTTACCACAAACAAGTTCAGCGAAAGGGAGCAACTTTTATCCATAAGACATTAATGGGAACTCCTCCGTACTGAGCTGTTTTCATTACATGGAAATCTATTCTATGAGGGCCCTGGATTGAATGCAGTTCAGGGCCCACAATGCAGTAAAACAGTGAGGGTCTCAAGGTTTGATCAGACAATTAATGGCTGTATCTCCCATAAGAGAGACACTTACAGCACCTTGGGGGACTCTTAATGGGGTTGCACTGGACAATAACTCCTGCTAGGCACTTCTACTCCCCTTGCCTGTACTACATTTACAGGCTGAACAAGAGGATGAAAGGAGGAAGGGGGGGGGGCGAAGAGGAGGAGGGGGGGAGGAGCATCCGAGCGGCGGCATCCTTCAGCCTCCTCAAAGTCAGCTAGGCAGCTATTAACCTTGGGTTGGACTGCATCAAGCAAAAAATTATTACGCAAAGTTATAATTTTATGGTGGTGGGGGAGCGGTACAAATAAATTCAGGCCGGCGGGACAGGGTAATTGGAGGGCCTAGTAATAGGGTCCCCCCGCATGAACCCAGGTGTGAGAGGAGAGAGAAGTTCCAGCCCCCCCCTCCCCCAGGTGATTTATCTCTCACTCTTCCAGGCCCGGGGAGTGACTCATAGCTTTCAGCCACTTGGGCAAGCGGCCCAGCGCTTTTAATTATGTGCCGGAATCGAGGCGGGGAGAAGGAGAAGGGGGGAGATTGCGGAGCGGGGGGTAAGGGAGGGATAAAACCGAGCTGGCTCGTGGCCCCCACTACAGGGGCCTCGGCGCTAAAGCTCTTTAGCCGCACAGATGACAGTAAGCGGGACACAGGAGTAGCGAGCGGGTGAGAGGTGCCAAGCTCGGGCACTTTATCTCGTTAGCAGCCTTAAATGCCATGCCGACGTGCCCTCCGATCTGTCATCCCAGCTATTGGTCTCTGAGGGATTTGAGAGGTACTCGGCGAGTTAAGAGAGACATTTCCACCCTGCATTATGCTTAATGGGAGGTGGAGAGGCCAGGAGGCTTATGGAAACAGCAGGAGCTATCAAGGCTGAAATGCCAATCGGAAAAACATTTTTCACACCGCAGGTTCAAACTCGGATGATGAACCAACGTCGGCTGGCAAACTTATGCAATGTGGAGAAGACAATGAGCTTCATGAATAAAATGAGCGGCACTCGCTCAACCCTCAACCTTTCAAATGTAGGGTCGTGACCAAGAAGATGAATCATGGTCTTTATAAGGATCTACAGCTTTTCACATTCGCCGACATTAATATTAGACACCAAAGCACAAGTCGGTAAACCATTTTGGCATTGCATGTCACACTGCGCGCAATGTAATAAAATCTCTGGCTCAATCTGTGTCATACTGCATATCAATTTTGATATGCAGCTTGTCAGAATGTGCGCTGAATATTGAATATGTAAATAGTAAAATAAAGAAAAGCTGAGGTGCACCATCAGCCTCCACTGTGACAATTTGTAAATGAGAGAAAAAGTTTGCAGAGAAGACTTAAGGCAGCAGTGGTTGTTGACGTTAGCACCATGAACAACCTGTATTTATCTGAGATTTACCTTTGTCTGACAGACGTCTGAAGGCAGCAGCAATGAATGAGGGCATCAGATGGCACACCACTTTTGCACCAAACGTTTTGTGCTAGACACAAACCAAACCTCAACAACAACACCGATCATTAGTTGTGATATGGCCCCATTTATTTGAGGCATCAGATCAAAAGCTTCCATGTCATCCTTGAATACATGGACAGAAAAATTTTGGCATTTAACGGTGCGCTCACTGTTAATCAATCTGTTGACGAATGTCTTATTAAAAAGAGACTAAATCTGTCACATGGGAGGAGGGAAAGCAGTACATCCAACTACGAAAGGTTGGAACCTGGCGCTTTCACCAAGCCAACTAAGACAATTGTTGTTTGCCAATTTGATTATTCATACAGCATGCTTATTTTATTAGGGTTTTTTTGTACTGGACTTATTGATTAAATGGCTTGTTGGTTCAAGATGGTTGAGGGTATCTCTGTCTTTATGTGATGCTAATCCATTGAGTTCAAGAAAACATTACAATTGAACCATTGTTATGCTTCCCCTTGTTTTATGCCTCTGTCCGTGTTTCTTAATGATAGCCTATTTCTATATTCAAAACCCTGACACACATGTATGCATTTAGAATACTAATTATATATTTGAAGAAATGATCTCTTTGCATTTGTCATGATTCAAATTGGTGCTTGTGCCACAGGAAAGTGTTTGGAGGAGTATATGCAGCCACGCACAATATGTGATAAGAAATCACACAGATCAACATGGGATGCATTGTCACCATTCCAAACAAGCTCTGTATTAGACTCCTGCTACGGAAGAGTTGGACCGAGCTACGTCTGCATCCTGTGCCAGACCGTTTTCACATTGGAGTCTGCCAGAAAATAGGCATGTTTTTTTTGTAGACAGGCATTTCTCTCTCTCTCTCTCCTATCACTCCCTCTTGCTTGCTTACTCTCGCTAGTTCTCAGAGAGCTAATTATTTCTCCCCCCGTTTAGAGCCAACTGTTTCTGTCATCTGTCTCTGTAATGACCTCTGCAAGATGTGCATGCAGGCATGCATGCACACACTCCTCTCTTTCTCCTTCATATGCACACACATAAACACAATCAGAGTAGAAAACACACACACGTACACAAACACACACACAAACACGCACACACAGGCTTTTGTGGAGAGACAAGTGTGCATGGAACAGATCTGACTATAATTAAGATTGACATTTGGCTTAGGCACCATCACTGATGCCCGTAACACACCTGTGCTCCCAAGTGGTGCTGAAAAAAGATGATCTATTTATCAACTGGCAGAAAAATGAGCCAACAAATTCAAAACCATTAACCATTCAGAACATTTCAGTTTTTTGATAATCGATGGTTGTCTTTAAGGGTTTTTTTGAGTTTTTAAATAACAAATCGGATTGGTATTGCAGGACAATTATGGTGTGACAATTTTAAATCTGAAACTTTCTCAGACCCAATAATTATCTGCAACAAAAAAAAAAGTAAAGCTGACCGCAAAGAAAATTAAAACTGTTTGTTAAGTCTTTGATTAAGGTTTATATTAAAGCCTTTATTTTGCTCATGTGTATGAAACCTCAAACTGAACCCTGAAACTTTATTTTAGCATTTGGGTGACCTGTATCAGACTCTTAGAATAACAACTTGCTAAATAACAGCAGAATATAGAAGCTGCGGATACTCTTTCCTGCTATTTTCTCTTTCATAATACACACCCTTGTGGGGAAACAAAGCATTTAAACACCGGCAGTCATTAACATGGGGAGAGCAGTGGATTTAGACCAGCTTTGTTTCTCCAGCTAAAAAACTTTCATATTCAATTAGTTCACATGATTTCGTATTTCATTTTACTGTATGACAATTCTATTGTTACTGGCAGCATAAAAGTATCTCCGTTACAGCATTTGACAGCAGTCTCCAGTATGCATGCAACACTTTATATCCATCAAGGAAAACATAAAAATTGCAGGGGGATAAAAACAAATAAACAAGAGGAGTGTGTGTTCCTTCTGCAGAGTAAAACTAAGCTTTTAAATACATCTCTATTGATATGTGAAACATCATAGAGATGGTTGAACTTCCCTGAGCAGAAATATATATGTGCACTTAACAAAAAAAACTGCTGTTCTCTCATTCATCTACTTCTTTCCAAAGCTTGCGTGATACCTATTCAAATGTTCTATATGTTTATATTGCAATATTAGTACGGAATGTTGACACCACTTTGCACAGACCTGCAAGATAACTTACAGTACATCCCGTCTACTACAAAAGAAAACTGCACCCACTCCTGCGCTTTAATAATGTCTTTGCTTACCTGGTTGTCAAACTTGAGAGACTGCGTTCCCACGAGGAATCGGATGGCGTCGGTTTCAGCTGTCTGTGCAGTGAGAGCTCGAGCCTGCAACGTCAAAACAAGCTGTTACCCATTCACATCCATTCACATCCATTCATAACATATCCATTGCAAGACAGTATTGGAATATTATTACAGCAAGAGACATATGGGGGGGGGGGAAAAACCTGACAAATAATATCATGATCATAATCATCACGAAATATCATGTATACATATTATCACCATTATGTACGTCGCTATGTAATGAAGGAGGTTGAAATGAGAGATGTTAACACGGTAATTGCTGCAGCTGAGGCGTTTGTGCAGAAGGATATATACAAATGAATGGCGTAACTGTATCACAGCATTAAACACGTACCTGAAATTCGAGGCCGTAAATAACAGGTGCGTCGTCCTCCATTTTCAGTCTGAAGCCACGACTGGTGTTTTTTCTTACAAAAGGCGTCAATATACGATGGAAACACTTCAAATATGTTGTAGCTGGCTTGTACAAAAACACAGCCGTCCGACTTCCGCGATTCTGAACTGACGACTGTGCATAGAATGCGTAGCTCCATTGACGTAAAGCCGCGTGCGCAGTTTTAAGCACGTAGACGCGTTCGAGAATATTACTTTCCAGCGTTGCGTGATGTTTGTCCCTTCTGAAGCGCCGTACGCCGAGGCTTCCCGGTGGAGCCGCGCATGCGCTGTGAAGGTGTAGCTGTCATTCTGCAGTGAGGTAAGAAAACAGTCGCGTTTCAATATTTCACTTGTTACCTTTCGCCGCAGATCGGTTTGGGGAAACTTGTATTGTGCTTTTGAGCTGTAAATGATTGACAATCGAGTCTTCAACTGATACTTGCATCCGGAAGCGTATCGATCTCGCCATAGCCAGCTAGCTAAGCTAGCGTTAGCATAAGGAGTCGTACCAAATTGTAATCCTTCACTTTATCAGACCGTGACTGTTTACAAAGTGAACAGTATTTATAGCTATTTATAGCTGTAAAAATAATTAAAAAAACAAAGAAGTATTGTTTGTTTAGCATAACTACAAATGATAAAGATAGCTCCTGAGATCTTGACTATTATGATGACATTATATGAAGTGCAATCAAGAATGTAATGCCATGTTATGGTGTGTTTTAAATACAGCAAGATGGATAGTGGGGACGCTCCAGCTCAACGCCCTGTCACCCTCGACATCACAGTGGAGGATGTAACCAAGGAAGCACCGTGTCCGGACCCTCCAGAGCCAGTTATCAGCCAGGTTCCCCCCAGAGACAACCTCATGCCCCAGGAGGACAGCATCGACCTGGGTGGAGAGTTTGCTACTCCCCAGGAGGACAGCAGTGCGACACCATCCGAGAGCTTGTTGGAAAAGCTTAATGACCAGATGATGGAGAGCGTCATGATCTCCGATTCGCCCAATAACAGCGAGGAGGAGGATGTGGCACCTATTGACTCATTTCTGGATGGAGGGGAAGCAGAGGAGAGCGCAGGAGAGACCTCGCATGTCGCAGAGGAACAAACTGAGATCGGTCAGAATACGACGGAGATCAAAGTTTTGGCCGTGGAGCAGGTGGAATTTTCCGAGCCACAAGAAAAAGAGGATATTAAGGAGGAGGCAGTCGCACAAGAGCAAGTTGTGGAGAGTGTTTGTTCACATGGTGACACACAGAGCCCACCTGATCTGCAAAGCATGGAAACAGCACCAGCCAAAGGGACAAATGTGAAAGAAGACTCTGTGCCAGTGTGCACCATATTCAGCCAGGGCAACCAGCCAAAGTCCCTGGTGCCTGACGGTTTCCAGCCTACCCTCATCAAGTCCCCCAGCTTTAGTCTTGGGAGTGGTGGGGGGAACGATGAGGCCGTGACCCCCAGCAAGCTGACCGCCCCACTGGTGTGCCAGCCAAGCCCTAGCCTCAGCAAATTCTTCACCGATAACGGACAGACGAATCCTGCGACTGACTTCTTTGATTCTTTCACGGCCCCCTCCTCATTTATCTCTGTTTCTAACCCTAATGCAGAGATCCCTCCCGGGCCCGGTGCAGTCCCCGCACCTTCCACCCCTGAGCACCAGCTCTCCTCAGCCTCCTCATCCCTCTCCACCCCTGGAGGGGCTCTCGACTCCGGAGCCCCTACCCCTTGCTCAATATTTGGTCCCGCTCCCACCGAAACCACTCCCAAGCCTCAACCCCCTCCACTGCAGACAAATCCACCTCCAGCTCAAGCCCCAGCTTCGGCTCCTGCCACGGCCACTCAGCCACAACCCTTCAACCAGCTCCAGGCTGTGTTCTCAGGCAGCGACGACGCGTTCGCCACAGCACTGAGCCTGAGCGAGGTGGACAGGCGCCACGATGCCTGGCTGCCATCCGAGGAGACTAGAAAGGTGTTGATCTCCGTGGCAACCCAGCAGTACAACCCGGCCTACGTAGAGACTAGCAGACACACCATGCCTGGCCTCAAGTTTGACAACTTGCAGGTAAGAATTAAATACAAAATACCTTTTTAGGGCGGTAGCAATTTGTTTCTTACGTGATGAACAGCAAATTAATGAAATTAAAAAAATAATAAGTCGATGATAACATGTTCTTTTGTCTGTTCATGTTTCACTGGGTTTGATACTGAAGCTAAACCAAGTAAGATTAGATGAGCAATTCAAAAGAATTCTGATATGAAAAGTGGACATTATAGCAGAGCTGAAATGGATGTTAACCAGCTAATTTCCAGTGGATGCATTGCATTGGGTCAATTTCTGGAGTATCTCTCTACTTAAAATTTCATTCATATCAAATTAATAATGTAAGAAGATCAGTTTAATCGTTTTGCTTCAGGCCCTTCTGTCTGTCCATTAAATAGCTTGTGAAAAGTTAGACGGCTATACAGTTACTTTAATGTGTAAATATACTGGAGTAAGTACTAGATTGGAATTCTTGTTGGCAGATGCTTAACATAAAAGGCCTTACATCAAGATAGGTGCCGGGAAAACTTGATCTGAACATCCCAATAGCCAATTTGATATTTTTAGGCTGAGAGGTTTGATCCAGGTCAGGTCAAAAATTAAAATACTCTTGTTTTCTTCATAAAATAGCTGAAAAAAGACTGAGTTAAATTAGTTAGAAATAGAAATTGATATTAGACGCAACTATTTCAGAGACTGAATGCAGACATGAGTCACATGCTGTCACTTGATCTGGTGAGCTGCAAACTTATGTGCTGATGCAGCCACATGCATGCAACTATGGTGAAGGCGCTAGAAATGTAATTGTGAATTTTCCAGTCTTTTCAAATAGGTGATCAGTAGTCTCTTTAAAATGCCTGCCTTTGTGAAAGCCTGCCACTCACTTACCGCAATGATCCTGATGTTTTGAATAAACGGAAATAATACATACAAATCCTTATCAAAGTATAAAAATGTTTCCAGTCGTTTTTACTCTGCTTAAAGACCCTAAACATGCAAGCACACACAGTCAGTTTCTTGCTCCCGGGTCACTGTGTCATGTTTTTTCTTCTCATAAACATCCTCTGAGCTCCTTCGGCAGCCATATTTATCCGTAATAACAGCCCTGATGAAACGTCCATTTACTTATTTATTCGGTTGAATCTTACGGTGTGCGTCCACCTCCCAGCTCAGATTGTGTTCATTATCCTCTCAGAATTTGTTTGAATGCCAGCTTGAATAAATGAATAAAATATCAAGATTTTCTCTCACATCTAGCTGTTTTTGCCCACTAGGAGCCTAGTTTTCTGCAAACAAATTAGATCCACTCTAAAGCTGGATTAAAGAAAGCTTTTTTTCCTTCCATTCCTGCTAGGGCCTCATTGTTTTTTTTCATTTATTGTGCAATGGTCTCAGTTTGATTTTATATATTGTACAGCTCGACACATCACTACTATTTTAATGAGGATTGTAATTTGATTATATTCATCTTTGCATTTTTCAAAATATAACATCACACAGTTAGTCAATGTTCACTGAGGATGGAAATGAACTCCGAAATGTGAGAGATAAACAGATGGACATCAGAGAGGAAACACTCCACCAAAATTGGCAATGATATCCTGTAATTGAATTTGTAATCAAAAAGTTTGGAAAATACACTCATTTTGCATCATTTGTGATTTATGTGCACCGTGACAGGGCGATGCCGTAAAAGACTTGATGCTTCGTTTGTTGGGAGAGCAGGCGGCCTCCAAGCGTCAAGTTCTCACCGCCAACTCCGTGGAACAGTCCTTCGCAGGTCTCAAACAGCTCATTGTAAGTCACTCATTGTACTTTTTGTCTGTGACTCATTTGTAAATGTTTACTGCTGAGAATACGAGTATTATTCACCAATTAGTTAGTTCCCAACAAAGGAGACAACAGAAAATAAGAAGAATCAGTGCTTTGTATTAACAGTCATAGATTGGGTTTTATTTCATTTTGTCTGATCATTGATCATTTAAATCAAGACAAGGTAGAGCGCTGACATCCATAACAGAGCATTTACCAAAGATCGTAATCCAATTCATTTTATTCCTTGGAATTTAGTTGTGTACTTGTAAATGGAGCAGGTGCTTTCTGAAAATCTCACTTCCTGTAAGAAATGAGGAAACCACTGGGTAGGTTATCACAGCTTACCACCCATGTGTGTGTCAGTTTTTCTGACCTGTGGACAGTCCAGCCTGTACAGTCGGTGCTTCTAATGAAACTCCTGGGTAGGCGGATGTCAGCTGACGGGGAGAAAAGCAAATACTCTTCCTCCTTTCTCTTCACATTTACCTTTCCTCCAAGCATGAAAAAAACAGCCTGGCCCGCATTCGGGTCTCTGCCGTCCCTCAAGCCCTCATGCGTCCCCCTCCTTCCATCATCATTTCTGACCCACCAATGACCCTGAGAGGCAGTTGTTATTTAAAACATATGCACAGCAGCCGCAGACACTGTGATGGAGGGAGCCGGCCGAAAAAAAAGTGCAGAGGAGGCAGGGAGGGGTGGCACGGAGAGCCGGAGAGGTGGAGATCCACTCAGCTCACAAGTTCTTTTCTCCTGCTGTGCCCATGTATTATGCATAGGACTGCTGTGCATATTTCAAGGGCCTTCTGGACTGGACTGCACACACACACACAAAGATGGTACTTTCAGCTTGCAGTCAACTACACTTACCTACACGGTGTGTGTGCAAGAGCGATTGGTGTGGGTGGCTCCTTGAAGCAGGAGGCAAAAAGAAAGGAGCGAGACGGCGAGCCGGAGAGGTAACGCCGGCCGATAGCAGAGATGTCAAGCAATGACAAGCAAAGAAAGAGGGAGAAAGCAACGTGTGAGTGAGATACTGGGGTTCACCTGGCCTCAAGCACACTCTCTCACACACACACACGCTTTTGGAATACTGAGGTCTGCTCTCGGACTGAGTGTTAAAGCGCCTTGCAATTTCATTTTTTGGGGGGTAAGCTAATAAATATGAAAGGTAGCAGCCGCTGCATCCCAAGATAAAATAGCAGACACTTTCCTCCTACAATTAAATATTAACTCGAAATTAGTAAAATATGACTCCTAATTAAATGTCCAGGCATTTAGTATGTAGCGATGCAAAATGTATGACCAAGACAGGATTCTGTGTCGCAGAAGAACCACTCTGCTTGCTCTTTTCTCACAGAAGATCAGCGTGTGTGTGTGTGTGTGTGTGTGTGTGTGTGTGTGTGTGTGTGTGTGTGTGTGTGTGT
>CAESWR010000227.1:78978-89176 GCA_903171835.1 Mullus surmuletus | reverse complement strand
CCGCTGCATCCCAAGATAAAATAGCAGACACTTTCCTCCTACAATTAAATATTAACTTTGAAATTAGTAAAATATGACTCCTAATTAAATGTCCAGGCATTTAGTATGTAGCGATGCAAAATTTATGACCAAGACAGGATTCTGTGTCGCAGAAGAACCACTCTGCTTGCTCTTTTCTCACAGAAGATCAGCCTGTGTGTGTGTGTGTGTGTGTGTGTGTGTGTGTGTGTGTGTGTGTGTATGTGTGTGTGTGTGGTCTTTTTATTGTGCTTTGTATTGTCTAAATGTAGGGAGCAGATCTTTAGAAGTCGAGATTTTCATAGAGTTGTGATGTGACTCGCTTTACTTCTCTCTATGCCGCATTGAAGTCTTCTGACATTTGATCCAGGCTTTTCTTGTTGCCTCGGCTGTGAGGTTTTGGATCTCTCGTGTGAAGCGCTTGTTTGGCGGAGTTTGCATTTCATGTCGAGTAAGTTAGCTTTGTAAACCACAAAAAGACGAAGTGCTCTCTTTCACCTCTTTGTGTTGCTCCCAGTTTACATGACTTTATATGCAGGCTTTATATACGGGAGGCCTATACTGTGTGGCATATGAATGCGTCTGGGGAATGTCCAATCCATTCACGGCAGTTAAATGATGCATGATCTGGGCACAGAGTCAAACGCATGATGCAAAGGGATTGTAATTAGTCTCTTAATTAATCATAGGCGTGGCATAACAAGAATGTAGCCAATCAGATTGTCATCTCCCATTCCCGTTAAAACCGCCTTTGCTTGCATGGCGACGCAGCTGTCAAAGAAGTCGGTAGAAACTATTTTCTGCTGAGAACACAAACTTGTCTTTTGCTTGTCTGTTAACAGAAAAAAAGAAAAAGCAAAGGAGAATCTAATTTCCAAAGCTCAAAGTTAAATTCCACTTCCCCCTGGAGAGTTTCCTCTGTCAAGTTTGTAACCGAAGCATAGATTTATCAGGAGGACGGCTGCTTTATGCCAAACAATTTCACTTAATGAAGCAGTGTGTGTGTTTGCCCCGGGTGGGGGATAGGGCCCTTTGTCTTGTTTACTTACATCCATGTCCTCGGAAATATTTGATCTCTGCTAAATGTTCCAAAATTTAATTTTGTCAGAGGCAAGTCATATAAATGCACAAGTATATCTTTCTCTAATGCCTCTGTGCCAGCGGCCGCGGTGGCGCAGAGGCATTACGTCTTCAGGTTGTTTACCCAAATAAACTTGCATGCATCCACTGAGCATCAGATTTGATGGTTAAAGGTCACTATGACCTTGCAAAACACAACTCGGGAATGAACCACAATGTTACATAAAATCCACACAAACATGAGCATCATAAAGAATGGAGTGGTGAGATATTACATCGAAAAAGTCAAAGGTTAACTGCACTTTGCTGAGCTTACTGTCACATTTCTCTCCTGTGTTTCCTTCTAAATGGCATCGCAAATCTTCAAAAACCTATTTGTCTTGCCTTGATGAATGTTAAGACACCGTGACATTAACATAGCTTCTGCCTGTTAAATACATTACCACATGAAAGGGCTTTTTAAGAAACAAAAAAGAAGACCAGATGAAGCCGTGTCATGTGGCACTCTAAAGAAAATCCTCTTTATACTTCCCTCCTTTTCATTGGGAGAGCAAAGGTCAAAGTCGGCTATGGCGCTCTCAACGCCGACAGAGATTCAGTGTCGCGTTCAACAACACTTCAATAAGGCGGATGATTGCCGACGCTGAGACTTGAGCCCGGGCCTCCAGTTGAAGGGTGGCGTTTCCACTCAAGGCGTAGCCCACCGTGGAGCCAACAAATCCCAACGATAAGCAGCGCAGCACAGTCCAGAGCGGAGCAGCCCCCATGTGATGGCTCTACCGACACGATAATCATCAACCAAGTCACTCCCACTGATGAATGGGGTCAGGAACCATATGCCTCCTCCATCTACACCCATCCACTTGAATTCTGATGATTTACTCACCAGCAAGTTAGGAAATTTCCTAAATTCTGAGATCAAACAAGCTCATAAATCCAAACTCTTTGAAGTGATAGTGACTGAATGGGGGAGCCAGAAATTGATAAAATTAGATGTTGATCAAATCAGGACATCGTTAGGCTCATATCCTGTTGAAGCTCAATGCTCATCATCATCAACTTCTGATCATTTGGAGAGAATCCGGGACAGCACTTTATTTTTTATTATACAGAATGTTTGTGTTGTGTATTTGTGTGAGATTGTATTTCCATGGCATCAGAAACAAATTCCAGGTTTACGAATTTAATACACATTTTGCACTATTGGTTACAGAGTTAACACCTCGGTGACCGGTTGCATCGTCAAGAGTTTTATTCCTATCATCAATAACCATAATGCACTTTAAGGCATTGTTTTTGTTAGTATTCTTCCATTAAACAAATTCACTGAAAATGTTGTCTTTTTTTTGTCAGCTTCAGTTCATTCTTTGTGTGTTTCTTTGTGTAGGGATTTAGTAGTTGTCACTTCCTGGAGCCTGATTTTACTATTGTTCTGTGTGTGTGCATCTGTGTGTGTGTGTGTGTGTGTGTGTGTGTGTGTGTGTGTGTGTGTGTGTGTGTGTGTGTGTGTGTGTGTGTGTGTGTGTGTGTGTGTTGTAGAGCTCTGGCTATGAGCTGGCAGAATGAGTCATGCTGCAGCGTGTAACTGCACCCACTGCCGACACACATTGGTTTCGACCCCATAATACACATGCACCCCTGTATGTCGCAAACGCACTGTACAAAAATCAATCAATAAGTAAAAATCACGACGCACCAGAGACAGGAGAGGTATAGTAACCTCTGCTTGTTTCCTTACACACGACTCTTTTTCATCGTCGCTGGGATGTGGACTCCCACCAAGTACCCATCAGTCCCTCTCAGTAGCAGAGCTGCCATTACACGCGCAGAAACACTCGCAGTAGTGAATCCACACATGGAGAAAGTCCTCACATGCTGAGCACTGCCTTACCAGATTCCTGCAAATCTTCAATTAATATCATTCGTAAAGAACAAGAATGTATTTAGATTTTTCATATACAAAACAGAGCATGTGGCTGAGATAATTGATCAATTACTTGTATTTCTCTTGATAGTTTGTCTGACGGTCGATTAATCAAGTAATTGATTCTCCTCCCAAGTACTCATTGTCCTCATCCCATTTGAATCTACGGTATGAATGTAGCCGTTCCCTTGTTGCACAAATTCTAGATCACATTTTTGCTAGTTTAATGACAATGTTGGTATTTCTGAGGCCGGGTTTACTCGATTCAAAGTGACAAAGTGCACAAGGAATGTTCATTGTTGAGTGAGACTTCCTGTTACATCCCCATGTGTTGGCAAAAGTTTGATATATCAGTTTTGGTGTATTATTTTTTAAAGAAGTAGGGGTCCGTAGTTTGTCTGACAGTCCCGTCCTCCCCACCACTTCTGCCTTTGTCTTCAGTGACCTCTGTCTCCCCTCGTGTCCCCACTGTGGCGTGGTCAGCAGTGAGCTAGTCTCTGGCTCAGCACCACCCTGGGCTCGCCTCATCTGTCTCTCTCATTAGCAGTCACCCCTCCTCCGCTACCTCCCCCTACTCCTTCATCTCTGCCCCCCCCCCTCCTCCTCCCCTCTTCCCTTCTCGCCACCCTACCGGAGAGGCTAACCTCTCTTTCCTCCCACAGTGTGACGCCGTCTGGGCTGGGGGCCAGTGCGAGTGTGTGCGGAGGGGGGTGGGGGGGGGCTGCGAGAGAGAGAGACCCACCTTGGCTGGGTCAGACAGACACACCCCCATAATCACCGCAACAACGCAGCTGCTGCATCACACTTTGATATCATTGCTGTAACCTTTACTTGTCATTATCGTAACCTTTTTACATCGCTGTCATTTCCGCCGTCAGCCGCGCTCGCGAGCCGGGGTCCGGGTAATGCGCAGTCAGCTTTTGCAGCGCTGAAGGGCATGTTTAAACTGTAGCGAGTACTTGTTTTCACCTTGCTCTTGTTTATGTTGGCTGCAGACACCCGCCCAGGCCCATCACGAAAGTACAGATTAGAGCCGCTGGTCTGCCAACTTGAAGGATTATTCATGTTTATAGCAACGTGTGTCCTATTTTCATATTTTTACCACTCGCTCCTCTCG
The DNA here is from genome assembly GCA_903171835.1 of Mullus surmuletus. Lineage (NCBI taxonomy): Eukaryota > Metazoa > Chordata > Actinopteri > Syngnathiformes > Mullidae > Mullus > Mullus surmuletus. The sequence goes on along the minus strand of CAESWR010000227.1, from coordinate 85,037 downwards.
GGAATCACAGTGTTTGCACTCAACAAGTGAAGTCGAGATTACCTCCATCGACTTTGCATGTACGTTTGCAAGGAAATCTGTGCCTTTGAGTGGTTATACTCATTTGCCTGATTTTTTTTCCCCAGCCTTTCACCTTGGCTTTGATTGTGACCTTTCTATTGCCCTCGAGTTCCTTCGTGAGCTCTTTTCATCAGTGCCCTCGCATTAACCTCGGCCATCACCCTAATCATACAACTGATTTTTCTGGCTCCTTTCACGTCATTGTAGCCATTACAGCTTTGAATTCGCTTTGGAAAACTTTCAAACGCAGCAACAACATCCGATAGATATGATGGTTCGTCGTTTCCCCTTCACCAAATTGCATGAACTTCCATCTGCGCGGCGCAGGGAGAAGCGACAGTGCGTGCGCTGCACTTTGGGAGTCATCGGAGAGACCGAGCTCATCTTGAAAGCTGACTTCAACAACTCCCTCCGAGGGAAAAGAAAATGGAGCATGCAGTTATTGTTGACAACCAAACCATCAAAAACTATCCAGTAGCCCACTAGTCAATCAGTGGTTGATAGTTCCCGGAGGAGCATCGCTTACAACTTGGAAGCGGCGTCGGAGCATCTCGGGGAGTGTTATGTGGAGTTCTCTTACAAGCCACGAGCTGCTGCTGCGTCTCCATGTAATATATTATGCCAGTTTGTGTCTCATCGTCTCACAGTGGTGCTGTTTGAAGAGTCCGGTCTTTGCCTGTGGGAGACAAAATGGCTACTGCTCAGAGTTCATATCGGTACAGTAACCGAGCGCCGCATCCTCGGGCTGGAGGGCGGCGTTCTCTCCCCTGGTTCAAGTGTCTGTAGACCAAACACGGAGGCATCAAAGTAAAGTTAGCCACTGCCGCGGCGGACCCGGCCTGCCCTTATCGCATGTTACTACCCCCTCTCCCCGACATCCTGTGTGTATTCCAAAATGCCGGAGCTTAATTGAAGTTGCACAGCAGCTCCGTGTTAACTAAAGCTGGGTGGAGAAAGTCTTTTTAAGTTTGATTCGCCTGGAGGCTTTCGGTCTTGCGAGAGAATAAGTGGGCGTTCGTTTGTTCATGGAGCTTTGTTATGCAGGTTTTTTTTTTGTGTTTTTTTTTTTTTCGCTTTTTTTTAACTCACCAAAGGAACACTGAACTTGAGATCTTCAACACAATTAAGAAGCCTCAACCCTTTTAAACTCACGACGAGACTAATTATGTATATGTGTTTGTGTGTGTTGTGTGTGTGTGGATGAGATGTGTATTCGCGCACATTTGGATGGGTGCGATTATGTAGGAGTCTCTGTGAAGCACCACGATACTATTAAAGTCACACTTAATTGCAATCAATGAAGTTTATTTTGTCATGCTGTGTGTGCGTGTGTGTGTGTCAGGCATGTGCTCGCTTCTGTTTGCATATACAAGTACTTTCAGATTTCCCTGCAAGTTCGACAGGCTGTCGCTTAAGTTCAGATCGGTGGCATTTTAAAAAAGATAAGAAAAAAGTGCCAGGGAAGTGATATGTGTGCGGTCGGTCTTGTGACTTTGTAATGTGTAACAAGGTTCCATGACCAATCATAACCACTCACGGCATGCATGTCTATATGGAATGTTAGGATGTTGGTTTCCAGTATGCACAGGAGGATTGCTTATGCTGAGCGATACTGTGTCCACTGGAAACCAACATTCTGACATTGGATTTGATTATACATGACTTACATACTTACTACTCATTCATGAATCAATTGGCCCTCCAACCCCCTATAAAAAGTAATTTTTCAGGGAGGTCTTGTCTTATCCAGTGGATCCCCTGTGGTTTGCACCCCTCTCAAAGATTACTTGCCTTCTTGCTGAGATGTATCGCAGAAGGAAAACAAGCTATTCTTCAATAATCTTAATAAATTAACACATGACACTGAATATAGTTTGCTTCATCTTTACAAAGACCACCACCTTCCTCTTTTGGAACTTTTTTTGAGATGTAGAGCTGGTCGTGACTGACAGACCGCTGCTGGGATTTTCATATGCGGCATGATTGAAGTCATAAAAGTGGTGTTAGATGTCCAAGTACCAGGGGTCTCCCATTTAAAAGTACAAAAGCCACAGATAATGCCAAAAAATATATGGAATGGTGTTGAGTAGCTCAGCTATATTGTGCTCAAAATTTGTGATGAATGAAAATGTGGGTAGGTCTTCACATTTTATTTTTTATGTGAATAGATGCCTACTCTGCTATAGGCTGCTGTACATCACTGTCCCCCAAAAAGTTTGGGGATTTAGTTTGGGAGTGGAAATTTCAAGCCGCCTCAGCAAGTCTCGGATTTGCGCACGTTCACGGAGAACCATCTTGAGCGTGACACCGTATCTCCGCGTGGGTCACATCCAAACCCCCCCTCTTTTCTTCTCCTCTCTCGGCTCCTTCTTTTATCGTGCGGCGTCTCTGTTGTGGCAGAACAAAGCCCCCCCAGCCCCCCACCCGCTCCTCTGCACACACTATCCTCCAAACCCAGGCGTCGGTGAACAAAATCGAGTGGCCTTTTCTCGCTATCTTGCCACGTACACTTCCTTCAACGAGCCTCCATAGTCAATTCCCAATTCCTCATTTAATATCGCCGGCAGTAAATCACCATGGTAATGCCCCCTCATTTGATTTTTGGGAGGGGGATCTGATTATGTCTTATTGCAGAGTCATTTGAGCTGAGCTAAATTATTAATCACTGTCATGCCATTGTACCTCCTTTTTTGTTTTTTTCTTTAAACTCTTCCACCCTATGTCCTCAGAATAAGCCTTTTAACAGGATATACTTGTTCCTTTTCGGTTCGTGTTTGCAAATGTGCCGCCGCCACATAGTCAAAGACAACAAATGTACAATAATATCGTCGGAAACAGCTGTTATAATCACTGTTCATATTAACGACGTGAGTCAAAAATGCAAAAATGTTAATAACTTGTGCCAGCAACAAGATTTTAAATAGTCAGAGGTATGGTACTGTTGTAAAACCAGAATCCAGAACTGCACAAATACTTGAAAATATCCACATCTAATATTGCAAAAACCTTGTACAATGAGAGAGGGGAGGGAAAAGGATCTTAAATCAGTACAAATATGCTGACAGACGAACACAAGACGCCAAATGTCTCCAAATTGATGTCTTGAACGCAATCCGGTTTCCGAATGTTATCACCAGCACGAGGTCAAAGCTCTGGTTCAGCCGTTTGAGATGATGTGGGAGCCGAGCGATGTCTGTCATTATCTCTCAAGTGCACTCACAGCCTCTCCGTAGTCTCGTCGGAGGCTGAACCCGTGCCCTCTCCGGGCACAAGGGGGGCGGCCTCTCAGAACCTCCGTCGGCCCGCTGCCCACTCAGACCCCCGGCTCGTCTTTTGAGCTCGTCACATTTGCTTCGGGTTCAAGGCCTTAAATTAGAGGTGGAATCAAAACATGTGCAACTCCAGTACATATAGCAGTGATACTTCATCATTAAGTCCTGAGCTGAAGTTCACTTTTTCCAGCTCGGTGCTTTTTTTTCTTTTTTTTTCTTCTTCTTTTTCACACCAATTCCTCTCAGAGTCTGTCTGCAGCTCCCTCGGCCCTCAACTCTCTTCTCCCAATCTGCTGCTCCTCACTCTGCTACCCACCACACCATTTCTCTTTTTTTCCCTCATCTTTTTAGCCTAGAGTTTTTGCACGTTTTCCTTTTCTGCTACAGCCAACTTTGACTTCTGCACTATTGCGGGCCAACTTTTTTGAGTCCATATCCTTTTCCCATGTTTCCTGCATGTCTTTACACCGCCTTAGCATGTGTGGAGGGATGCAGCTACTGTACACTGCCGGCTGCTCTCATTTCCCTGCTCGCCCTGTTTCCCACTCACACACACACACACACACACGCACAGACACACACACACTTCCGTACCTGTCTTCTTGTGCCCTGTAGCAGGGCAGCAGTGTACTGTAGTGCTTTCTGAGGTGTGTGTGTGTGTGAGAGTGTGAGTGACTGCAGCTGCTTTTGGCCATCCAGGCTGCCTCCTCGTTTTCAGCTTCATTTCCCCCCCTAATGAAGATTCAGAGGCAGCGCAGCAACTGGCACAGGGGCAGGGAAAGGAGGGAGGGAAAGGAGGGAGGGAGAGGAGGGAGAGATGAGGGAAGGAGCAATAGAGGAGGAAGCAATGACAGCGGGGGGAGAAGAAGGGAGGCAGAAACCGGAGAGTTGGAGGGAAAGGGGAGGGTGGAAGAGGATGAGACGCAGGGAGAGAGGAAGAGGCAACGGCAAAGATGGAGAGTGTGGGCGAAAGTGCGGGAAGGGAAGAAAGGAGGGGAGGAAGAACGGAAGGATGGCGAGGAAGAGGGAAGGAAAGGGTGATGAGTTTTGTGAAGATGACTATAAAGAAAGTAGCCCTCTCTGCTAATTAGCTCCCTGACTGAGATGAATGGCGCGGCACTTAGGACCCAATCGGCGAGCCGACCTTGTCATGTGTGTTGATGGGGTGGGGTGACATGTGCGCGCACACACACACACATACACACACACACACCTCTGTCCTCCCACTTACCTATTGTACCACCTCCTGTGGAAGCAGATGCTGCTAATATCTAATTGTGTGTGTGTGTGTGTGTGCGTGTGCATGTGCACACGCGTGTGTTCGTGTGTGAGAGAGAGAGAGTGTGTGAGTGTGTGAGTGTGTGAGTGTGTTGCGCCATATTTGTGTGTGGGCGCTTTGTCCCATAGCTCCAGTGGCTGCCGGCAGTTTCCCACACTGTTGGGAGCACTGGCAGTTGTGCATTGTATACACACACACACAGATTATTCAGTGTATATTGTTTTGCTGCATGAAGCGCCACATTGTTGTTTATATTTTAATGCATTTTATTCCATTCTGTTCTATTCTTTATTAGGTTTCTATTCCATTTTGATAGATTTGTACACTTAAAGAAAGACCCCCTCGATATCTCGTCTGTGATAATCCGCGGCCACACCAATATATGTCTGTGCCGAAGCCTTCGACCTCTTCATCAATCACTCGGGTCGGTGTGTGATATTTATTTTCATATATTTTAAGATCAAGCAAGTTGTGTCTCCTCTCCCCTGCAGAGCAGTAAGAACTGGCGGGCCGCGGTGGATCTGACGGGCCGACTTCTGACAGCTCACGGTCAGGGATACGGAAAGGCCGGCCAGCCCACCTCACACACCACCGACTCGCTGCAGGTAGGACTCGGGCGACTTTGTCTGGATCATCCACTAATCCGTCTGTCTGCCTCGTCTCTGTTTTCTGTAAGAGCGAAAATGGGAAAACAGGAGAACAGGCCGATAAATGCGCTTGAAGAATAATTAAAGATGTCCTGAGTTGATATATTTGAAAGGATTAGCTCACATAAAACCAATCCTTTCTTCTCTACACTCAGCAATGTTTTTTTTTTTTTCTCTCACCTCAGCCTGCTTTATTTGCAGCCTCTCTCCTGAACAGCAAGTCCACAATGACACATTTCACTGCTCTTTAGGAGGGAAAATTAGAGTGTTTGTGAATGTGACTATTTGGGCTCCCCGGTGTAAGTGACTCTGAACTCTGATGTCCCGGTTGGTGATTCACTAAACCCGAGCTGCCTCCCTCATTGGCAGACAGCAGCAGTGTACAAAACATTCTGCGAGCAGCTTGACATTTTTTTAACTACCCCGGCTGTCACTTTCAGTGGCAGCGGGTCGTGTCTGCTTTTACTAATTTATCCCATTCCCGCGAACCACTCGATGAGAGGAAAAACGCTTAAAAATCATTGCTGCCCGGTTTGAATTTCACTGCATTTCTAGCTCGGCGAGGGGAGATATTTCACTTGAAGGCACCATTGTTAATTTATACGTGGAAACAGAACCGTGTTTGTTCTGACAGCTTTGCTCTCTGGCGCATCGTGTCACATCGGCTCACCACTTAAACTTTTGATAATAACAAATATTTTAACTGATCGATTCCAGAGTTTTGTAGCGGGCAGTACTTTCTGCAATTTTTAAGACAATAGATATGGCCACGCTGTTTACAGAGCAGCCAGAGTGGCGGCG
>CAESWR010000227.1:45869-64249 GCA_903171835.1 Mullus surmuletus | reverse complement strand
TACACAAGCAAGCGCGCGCTTATCCGGATCAAATCAACTTTATGTTAAATGTGGAAGGGGACAGCCCCAGCAGAAGTGCTGTGGGCTTGTTAGTTTGGTGTTTCAAAGACACTTAGTCACTATGCTGTAGTGGAGAGACCCGGCCGGCATCTTATTATAGAAAATCATTATAGTGCTATCTATATATATGTGTGTGTGTGTGCGTGCACATGTGAGTGTGTACACATTCATTCATAACTTTTGGCAGATAAGTAAAGGCATGGCTCTTCTCCACAAAGTCAAACCTGTTTCAGGGTTTGGACGTTTTCTTATCAAGAGGTCGGCATTTATGTACTCTAAATCTTTTATTATTATCATTATTGGTTCTGGTTATATAAGATTCAATCATTCAAATTAAAACTCTTGTCCCCCCCTTGATTTCTCATACATCATCTGAGATCCTGAACATGTTGAGGTTTGTGTTGGTGTAAATCACTTTATACGTCATATATACTATGTACATGCAGCCGGTCAGTAAAGACAAATACAAATGACTGCTCCACGAGAGGTGATCTAAAGAGATCCACCAACAGCAGAGTGTATTTGATTTTTTGCCCCTGGGTCATGAAAGACATCCGGTACTTGGATGATCATTTGCAGGCGAAACGAGACAAATGGGGATACGGTGGAGAGTGTGCAGAGTTTGTTAGCATACGGGAAGCTTGTTACCATTTAAGGACCTCGTTATAGATCTTTTCGGAAATAATGACCTGTGGACAGGAAGCGGCTAGCCTTAACAATGTCTCTGCAACACATTGAATCTTCAGAGGATAACAAGCTTTCGACACAACGACTGAGTCACCAAACGCTATTGATGTTCTTATCGAAAACGCCCTCCACGCCCATCTCTGCCGTGGACTCTCACACATTGGCTCACGTATCCATGTCGGAAATGACGCTAGCAGAATCTGATTATGTTTGTTCGCTTGTGTGTTCGCTCGTTTTTTTCGAATTAAAAAAAAATGACTTTCTTTGTTAAAGTAGACGATATGATATAAATAATATATGCAAAATAATGGATGGGATATAAACAAAAGTTGAAAGTGCATTTTGACAAAGGCTCCATTTTGTAAACTGTAAACTCTTTACTGATTTGAAACTGTTTGAGCTTCACAATGTCTAGTTGCACTTTAGTTGGACAAGTCAATAAAACAACAGGAAACAGGAAAAAATGGTTTCAGATCCCATATCAAATCAAGATGGAAATCACTGTGATTGCACAGAAAGTCTGGTGCACATAAACCCACCCAAATAAACTCGTTAAAAATGTACTGAGAGTACTTTCATGTGTTTGGTGCCTAGCAACAGAGCAGCAAATCAGATGACTTTGGTGTGTTTTGTGGCGATATCATCAATTAATGAACCCGATGTTCAGGAATGTCCAAGGATCAGGGTCACAATTTTCCTTAAATTATTATTCCTTTTTATCAATGCAAATCATCAAATAACAATGCAAATAACAATTTCTGCAGCTTCAAAATGTGTATAAAAAAATGCAGCTTAACGATGTCTTCTTTGGGTAGCACCTTGAGTAGCCATGGCAACAAAAATGATGAAAAAAGGTGTAATTAAAAAGGAAATGAATTGGTCTTCCCGTCATTTGACTTTAATGTATTTGCTGCTGCAGCACTCTGATCAGGTGCCTTTTATGTGTCCTGCAGGGATGTCATTAAGGAACATTTACATCATGTTCGACAGGTTGGGTTATGCACCAAACAGCAGGCACATTTTTAAAAATTCGCAAGGGATTTTCTAGTCATGTGCCTGCTGTGGAACAAAAGAACTGACAATAACATGCACATACATATGAGTCACAGGATGTGTCCTGCAACGATTTATAAAGCGGCACTGTCATGGTATCCCCCTTGTGGAGATACCCGCCAAGTAGGCACATTCAAAATGTCTGCAAAGATACTGTTTTTTTCATAAAGCTGCAGAAATCTCGGGCTGTAATTCAAGGTGTCTATTTCCCCAAGTCTGTCCTGTAACATGACTGTAGTGGGTGAACATAAAGGCATCCATTGCTAGGCTGCTGTTGCCATGCACACATTGCCGTAGTCACACCGAGTTGCTGGGCCACATTTTTAGCCACCAGCATTCAAAGGCGCATTTGATGCCTGATTGGATCTAGCGAGGGTAGTGTTGCTGTCTATGGGATGGGAAGGGAACACATAATGTAATAGACACAAAGCAATATTCCCTGCACAGTTCATACAACTACCACTTGACTATCCACAGAGATGGTTAGGAAGTGTCAGTATGGGGTGTGTGGAGGAATATTTTGACAGAATTCCACCAAATCAGAGGATTGACGGTCACTGGGCACAATGGACATCAGATATAACAAGTAAGTCACCTGAGAAAGCTCATACTGTTCGTACACTATAATAGTGTAGCATTAGATGTTTATCAATCTAATGGGAATCAGATAAGTGCAGGGATTTTTTTTTCTAGTTTTCTCTCTGTTGCTACCAAAAAACATTCCAGTTCCAAATATTCTGTACATAGAGGCCATATGGCACTCCATCCTGCACATCTGAGGGCCTGCTAAGATGTGCACAGCAGGCACATTAGACTAACTGTTAATTGTATTCATCTAATCATATCTCAGTAATTAGAAAAATCTATCCCTTGTTTGCTACAATCCGGTTGTGATTCTATAACTAAATGTGCCAGCTGCGTTGACCTCCATGGACCGAACGCTCCTCTCTCAGTGCTCGCAGTTAAAAAGAAACTCCAAAGGCCCTGCGATGTGAGAAGGAACGACATCCTCTACAGCAGCACTGGTCACTACCTGGTCACAGACTTCAGCGGCGAAGGTTGCTACGGCAAAGTGGTCAAGGGTGTGAACTTAGTCACGGACCAGAACATCGCCCTGAAGATCTTAAAAAGGGAGGAGGCGGCATCGGAACAGGAGGTAAACTTTTTTTTTTTGTCTTCCAGTGCCCAAAGCGATACCATGTAATCGTTCTCATTGGCAACTTTCCCCCACAGATCAACATGCTCGAATTTGTGAGCATCCTCAACCCGGGTAAAAAAAACCTTGTGCAGTTTATTGAAAAGTTCAAGCATGAGGGACACACATGTTTAGCCTTTGAGATGCTGGACAAGAGCCTTTATCAGCTGCTGGAAGAGAGAGACTATAAGCCACTGACTCTCAGGGAGATCCGGCCAATAGCGCACCAGGTGAGGACCATGTGTCTTTCCATCAAGCACATGTCAATAAAGGTAGTTGCATACATACAGAAATATACAAATCGAGCAAATAGTTGCATTGGTTCTGTCAGGCCACGAAGGCCGTAGAGCTCTTATAAACAGGCACAGATGGGACCATGTCACATATGTAAAAGTCTCAAGTTAGTCTCAAGTCTTAACCTTAAAGTCTCAAGTAAGCCCCAACTAATTTTCAAGTCCATTTACTGTAAGTCCCCTTATTTTACCCGCACAATCGGATCTAAATAAAGTGAAAAGAAGATATTAGTAACTCACTTAACGTCATTTTTTTGTATTTCATTGTAATTACTGATATTCAGTAAAATACATAGAATCAAACCTGATTCATTTTGTATTCATATTAAAACTGAAAACACGACATTAACATCACAAGTTATTCAAGTCATTGTGTCCAAGTCAAGTCAAATCCCAAATCTTTAACTTCAGAGTCCAAGTTGAGTTTCATCTTTTTCATTTTTTGTCAAGTCGAGTCACGAGTCATTAAACAGCGACTGGGGTCAAAGTCACAATGACTCGAGTCCCCATCTCTGTAAAAAGGGCAGGGAACCCAAGACAGATCCATACTGCCAAATGCTCTGTGTTAAGCTAGATGCAGCAAATCCAGTATTTTGACTGAATAATGTTTCTTTGTGACCCCCCGTTCCTGCAGTTGCTGACAGCCTTTGATGCCCTAAAGAGCATAGGAGTGATTTACTCGGATCTGAAGCTTGACAATATAATGCTGGTAAACCACCGGGAGCAGCCATTCAGGGTCAAACTGATTGACTTTGGCCTGGCCCTCACCACCTCTCAGGTCAAATGCGGCATGGAGATCCAGCCTCTGGGTTTGAGGTGGGCGCACTCTTGTTTTTTTTCTCTACAGCTGATCTGCAAACACTTCTAATTCTGTTTTCGTTGTGGTGAAACTTCAAACAGGGCACCTGAGGTCACCCTGGGCCTTCCCATCTCTGAGCAAATAGACATGTGGAGTCTCGGCTGTGTCCTTTTTTCCTTGTATACCGCCAGTTTCCCATTTGCCACGAATTGCGAGTACCAGATGGTGAGTAACAATAAGATTTTGACAATTTTTTAATGATGGGACGCTTGCTAACGCGATAATCAATTATCTCTAAAGATGAGGAACATTGTGGAAGTCTTGGGAAAGCCACCTGACCATCTCCTCTTCTCTGGCAAAAACAGTCACAAGTTCTTCAAGTATTCCCGCTTCTTAAATTTCTCAGAGTGGCGTCTAAAGGTACTTTTTAATCTCTCCCCGACCTCTGAGCGGTTCCTTACGTTCGAATGAATCCGCATGCCTTAAACAGTCGAGAAATTAGAATTGATTTTCTTCTCCTAGACTCCATGCGAGTATAAAATCGAAGCGGGAATAGACCCCAAATTATGGACGAAAAGCTTCAACTCTCTGGAAGATCTGATGATGGTAAATTCTTCATTTTCCAAGTAAAGAACGAACTGGACATGTTGCACCGCTGCCTCCGTTGACTTCGCTCCTGATTCCAGCTCCCCCAAGAGACTTGGGAATTCATCGAAATGCAAGATCGGAGAGAATTCGTGGACCTGCTGCAGCGTCTCCTGGACACCGACTCTGCGAGGAGGATCACGCCTGGGGAGGCTCTGAGGCATCCATACGTCTCCATGGCTCATCTGGTTGGTGATCTCAACACCAGCATATAGTAAGTAACCGCCGGTAACTGATGTGTCTTCATCCAGTGAGTGATTCCCAATGAAGTAATGAGTTTCTTCACATGCTATGAACTGCTGGGCTGGGTGTTGTTTAAAAATTTTCAGTACCAGTACCGATACCAGTACCCTTAAGATGATACCGAAACCAATTGAGGACTTCATTTAATACTCGTTGTTACTTCATTCAATATTAATCATGGGAATATGAAGCAATCACCACTTCTCCCCATTCAAAAGATTTCTACACAAATACATTTTGAAAGTGCTCAACTTACGCTCGCAGTGATTGGCTGAGAGCAAAACCATAGTCTTTTTTTTTTCTAGATCTGGGTACAAAAACAACCGATTGCAGGTATTGTTTGACAGGTGCAGTTTTGATACAACATGGTACTGGGTTGTTTCAGTCGATACCTTTCAGGTATCGAGTACCAATACCCAGCCCTAATGAACTGAGATTGAGGGATAGGATTGTGAATAGGATCTACAATCGGTTTTCTATGACGTTCAGATTCAGTGTTTCATGTCTTCCAGTGTGGACAACGCCTTTGATAAGATGCTGGTCTGCCCGGTCGACACAGACAACCTTCTCCTCTTTGAGAACGATCCCAAAGAGCTGTCCAGTTTCGAAAGTTACCCCTCCCTGCATTTTCCCAAACTGAAAAGCCCAGAGGTTCCGCACGCCCTCAATGCCATTCCGAGCCCCTCCCAGGTAACTCAAACTCCGGTTGTCCCTATTTGGAATATAACCATCTCCTCTGAAGATGAGAAACCCGCTGATGAGTCCACGGACCAAGACGCGACTGTGGTCGGTCCGTCCGACGAGCTGCTGGTTAACGTCCCCTCATCTGATGAAGCCGGGCCGCAAAAGATGAAGAAAGGTCTGTTTAAGATTGTCCGGGACTTCTTCGGCAGGGTTATAGAGCACGTGTGGAAGGAGAAATCAGATCAAAGGATGCTCAGCGAGGACACTAATATGAACGGGGGGGAAGAAAAAGGCTTTCTGCTTGGGCCTTTTTCCTGAGGACACAGTGCAACCTCGGGATGAATCACCGATCATGTGACCAACAGCGTCATGTCTCCATTAAGTGACAATGTGACGGGGAAAAAAACATGTAAGTGGGTATCATTAAAACACCACGGTTTCATGTATTTTTGCACAAAGGCGAAGGAGCCATCGGACATTTTTGGAATTGTTGTGTTTTGCAGCAAATTTGATGGATTCCAATGTAGCAAAATTCCCCTAACATCCTGTTTGCGGTTGATGGGCTGTAAACAGCGGAGATAAGATAAGATCACTCAGAGTGGCCAGAAGGGTCTGATTTATATTTTCTAAAGTAACTTATAAACTGGTCATTGTGTCATCAGTCATCTTTTTAAAATAAGTAATACATTATTGATATTAATAAGCCATTTTTAACCATCTAAATTATTTATTGTTTCTTACAGTAAAGGTAGAGAGTGCAGGTGATGTGAAATCTCTCTTACTGGGAGGACATTAAATACAGATTAATTGCAAATATCTGCAGGTCCAATTATCATCTGATCGTCCTGACAGTCCTTTTTACCATTATCTTTCTTATTGTCCCTAAGGGGCAAATTTATAAGCAACTAATGAAACTGCAACCCAACACTTGAGTGCCAAAACATGTTGTATAAACAACAAAACAGCACAACACGATAGTAAATATGATACTATTGTGTTTTCCCTCCTTTATTTCTACTTACATTTGGTATATTCTGAAAGCAAAAGGGCAAAGATAGAAGGGAGAAAAAAAACAGTCCCATAAAAATTCATGCCGTTTCAGTAGCAAGAGGAGCAGATTCCACCTCCTCATGCTGACATCTAGTGGTCATACAGAAGAACAATGACATTTGCTTTCATACCAAGACATTAATAAATTCATTTTTGGTTCATGGGACTAAACGTTGTCTTTATCAGTCATGTAATAGAATATTATGATACTGAAAGCTCCCCCTCCCAGATCCTTTAGGTGAATGAATGTCATCACAACACCCCTGATAATGTGTAAAAGTGACTTTATTCACAATTAAATCACATCCAGTATAAAGAATGCAAGAATGGAATGTTGGAATGGAACATGTTATTTTGAAATAAAAGTTGAACTTCTGGTCAACTTGTTTGGTCTTGCACTCTATATTTAGAATGCACATCAAGTCTTTCTTTAAAAAAAAAAAGTATCTTTTGTAATACTGACATAAAAGCTTTTCATATATTGTGTAGCCCCTCCACCAGATGCTGTCAAAGGAGTTGTGACCCATCTGGCCGCAAACCCCACAACACCTTGGAGGATCTACTTAATGTTAGATTCATAGATTTTTATTTACACTGGTGGCCTGGCAAAAAGCTCACAAAGTATTAACATTGTAAACAATCATATATGTGCATGATAGAAATACATGTTTTTATACATTCTATAAAACCACATTGCCCAGCATTCCCTGGGGTTCCAGACCCCGTGGTGAGATACAAAACAACTCTTTCACCTCATCGTGTCATTCTATTTGGTTACTGCTCGCTGCTAATGTGAGTAATGTCAGTTCATGCCTCATCTGACCGCCGTGGAATTTTCATCCAAAGCCACAGATACAAAAGATCAGAGAGCATGCTTATTTCCCCGCCTTCATTTGGACTGTCTGGTGTTTGCTTGAGCCGCTAGTATTATCTCTCGACCGTCGCTCTAATTGGATCAATACTTCATGAAACACTCTTCTTTTGAGTCAGTGCTGCTGCAGTCGCTGCGGTTCAGCGATGCGGTTACCATAGCAATGTGGGAGCTGCAGCTGTGACACTGGAGCGCCTACAAGCTGATCAGACTCTCCTCCTCTGTTTCTGGCTCTGCGGCATCCGCCACCGCCACCGCCGCCGCAACCTCCGCCGCAACCTCCACCGCTTGGAAACAGCTCTCTGGAGGTGGTGCCGGGGGCGGGCCGGCGGGGCAGCTGCGACCAGACGGGCCATGGGGTTGGTCGGCTGCGTGATAGACGAAGCAGTACTCTCCGGGTTGGCAGCTACTCTTAATGCCCACAGCCAGCTCTGTAGGGGCCGGGGTGCGATGGACGCCGTCTATAAAGATGCTCAGGATGTAGGAGTCTTGGGGAAAGAGGAAGAAAACACAAGAAGGTGTTATGGTGGTGTGACGCTCCTACCCGCCAAACGGAGAAGGTTTTTGATGGCAGCAAACTTGTATGCTCTGAATGAAGAGCGGGAAGTGTATCACCTTGCTCGAAGCGTGCAGCACACTGCTCGGTCAGCTGCTGGATGGTCGTGGTGGGGAGGACGCCCAGGGTCTTTGGGTTGGCTCCGACCTCAGGAGAACACACTGTCAGGAAGTCCTGCACAAATACACACACGTGAGGTTACACACACGAATTGATGAACCAAAAAGTTAAGTATCTTCAGACTCTTAGGCTGTGTCCGAAAATCACCCCCTAACCCCTATAGAGAGCCCTATATAGGGGTCACGCCATTTTGCAGTAGTGTAGTCCTCTATATAGTGAAACCCTATATGGGGAGTAAGGGTTAGGGAGCGAGTGAATGATTTCGGACACAGCCTAAATTCTTCTTTGTAGGAGCCTAAATCCATCTTTTTTTCAAATTATAAGAATAAAATTAAAGTAATTCATTCCACCGGGAAAAAGGTAAGCTATGATTAAAATGCATATTTACAGACAAATTCATGTCTGATGAAGTTAATTGTGTTATCTGTTGTAGGTAAAGACAGAAAGGTTTTATTTTGGTGGGTCTTTGTGGCAGCTAATTAGGCTGAGTGGGAGCAGGTGCGGGTGGCTGTGCAGACGAGAAAAGTGGAAAGTGGAGCCACTCAGTCTCCCAACCTCAATGGAGATTAACATCATTTGAGTGATTTTGTATTGCAATTTTTTGGAACCAGTCAACATCGGAAAGTTCAACAGCGATCCCATTGATGACTCGCTCTGGTTTTTTTCTTCCTTTTTTTTTGGAATGTGGAATTAGAGTGTCAAACTAAAGGCTTCATTTATGGAAGCTGTACTCTCAGAAGTACTACAATACGTGCACATTTTCCAATTAACTGCTTGGCTCATTATCTGATAATAGTAACTCCTATGAGAGACCTCCTGAGTTGTTTCACCTCCTAACGTCCAATCATCTGTAAATGAAGGTGGAGCAGGTTTTATGACGTCCTCCGCATGTGTTTATACCTGGACAGATTTTTGGGACATGCGCTCCTGGTTGAGCGTGCGTCGCCTCTCCCAGCGGTGGATGGAGTCCTGAACCTCTCTGCTGAGCTGCCGTGTTGCTGACCTCTGCTGGTCAAACGTCTTAATGTGCTCAATGGCCCCATAGGTGGTGGTCAGATAGTACGAACCTGTGTGCATACCAAGCGGGAAACTGAAGTATTCTCAGAAGTGTGAGGTGTGTACTCGGATGTGAGCGTGCGTATGTACTGTACCTTCCCCGAGTGTTAGTGCAGGGTCCATCAGCTCCATCATATATTCCACATCCAGCTGCAAGGCGGACAGATTGGATCTGGCCAGGACGTACATCATAACTGGGAGGAAGTCATCAGCGCCATGGGACCGACCTGAACACACAAGCGCAGACATTTGGGTTACAAATAGGGCTGGGTATCCGTACTCGATACCTTTCAGGTTTGGTATCAAACGAAACAACAAAGTAGCAAGTAGTCAAATGATACCTCCAATTGGTTGTTTTTGTATCGAGATCCAGAACAAACTGGATTCCAGAACTGTTTCTATGGTTTTACTCGCAGCCAACCACCAATAGCATAATTTGAGTACTTTCAAAATATTTGTAAAAGAAATATTGAATGGGGAGGAGTGCTGACATTTGCGCAACTGATTACGTTCTATTTGCATGATTAATATTGAATGAAGTAACAAACAGTATCAAATGAGGTACTCAATTGGTATCGGTATCATTTTAAGGGCACTGCTATTGGTACTGGTATTGAAAATGTTTCTACATTACCCAGCCCTAGTTACAAATCATCCTAAATATTAAAATGTGACCATCTGTATGGCAAAAGGTTTAGGAAATAATGGTTTTCCTGACCAGGACAGCTGACGGACATGGAGTCATAGATGAGCTTGCAGGTCTTCAGCAGTAGCTCGATCTTTTTCTGCGGTGAATATTCCAGATGCAGACTGTTGAGTTTGACGCTGATCTTCTCCATCATGGAGGCTTCGGGGACGGCGGTGGTCACTCCCAGTGCCGTGGTGGTGCTTCCCAGTACGACAGACTGACACACACACACACACACACACCGTCCATCATACTTACAACAGTGAATACAGCTTATGATGTTTTTTTCCTCTGCAACTGCTTAAAAGTTTTGACCACAAAGAAACCAATAACCTGTTGCACCTGGTTTTGCGTCAGTTGTTTCTGGCTCCCGTTGGCGACGTGGAGTTTTTCCAGACTCTGGTAGATCGGCTCCCTCAGTGGCTTCAGCACACTCTTGCACAAAGCTGCCTCCACGATGCTCTCTGCACAAAGAGATACATGACTAAACAGGAAACGCTCTTTGTGACAGTCCACTTTAGAAATAAAGGTGATTCAAAATAAAGATCAAATAGTATAGATCGTAATCTGGTTATGCAGTTTCTTTAAAAATATCACCATGATTAAACATTTGCACATAAAGTCAAGAATCAATTAATCCGTAAGAGGAAATTACAATGTTACAGCAATATCAATTACAATCATATATAGCGACACGGCAGATCCGTCACAATAGATAAATAAAAACAGATTAAATAGAATCCTATTCAAAGTGTGCGACCTACCCAGCTTGTCCTGTGCGTACTGGTGTTGTGGTTCCAGCATAGCATGCAGCTCAGTGCTCTGCAGCAGGTAACTCTTCAGCTGAGTCATCATCTGTCTGATCTCCTGCAGCAGCTCCGTGGAGGTGGTGTGGTTCGCCATGGTCTCCAGGGTGAACGCTCGGTGCTCCTTCACCTAAACATCAAACATTAGGAGATTAAAAACCATCATCATTTAACATTTTGGTGAGAAAAGCATGTTTTGTGGCCTTGACCTTTTTGACACCAAAATCTTATCGGTTCATTCTTTGATGCCAAATTTAAAGGAACCGCCTCAAGCTTTCTACCTCATTTAATCGAGTTGGACGGACACACTGCGCTTCCGGCCGTCGCTGTCGCCACCACGCAGGTCTAAAAATATGAGGATGTGTCTCGAAGGTTAACATGCTCACCAGGTTCCCGAAATAGCTCAGGGGGTCCCTGGCCAGCTCTACGATGCGCTGCGTGAGGCGGCGGTCGTGGCTGATGAGGCCGGTGATAACAGTGGACAGGCGGTAGCGGGCTCGGTCCAGTATGACAGTGGTTGGCGTCCGCTTTACAGTCACCTTGGGGCTCTCTGAAGGTCGACTGCAGAGACATGGACAATGTATTTTAATTCAGTCAGGCACAGAATATTATTGAATGAAGTGAAGACAAAGTATAGGACCTGCAGAGTGATACGTGTATAAAGATATATATAGTTGCATGCATTCTGCTTTGTAAAAATGTCGGACCTACTCTACAGAAAGTTAATGCAGCATAGTAGCGATGTGTGAGATACGAGAAGCAGCAAAGGCAGCAGACATCTGGTTTCTCCTCACTGCCGCACTTCCTTTCATTTTCAAGTGACCAAGCGACTACACTGGCAACAGAACAGCTTATGAAACCTGAGGAGTTCCCCTAACAGTCTGCAAAGTGTGAAGCGTTCATGACCACCACGATGGATTTAATGTTCAATAGCCTGTTTGTGGTGATAATTGTGCATCTGGTTTCTTCCTCCAACCAGGCCAATCATAGTCCTTTCATTAGAGCGCCACAATCTTTTTTTTGTGCTGCTGTTTTCTGTCAGTGTTGATTGCTCTTCTCCTCTCATTGATGTCTGTTGCCATGTTGCTGCTTCTGGTGAGCTATGGTGTACCACAAAGTGTCTATACTGGAGCCCTCTTCCTCTTTACTGTGACTGAGATGAAACTCATTTGTGAGACCAGTTCAGTTCAGTCCTGCACAGAATCTGAATTTGAAATTGAAATAATGTTATTAGGTTTTATCTACTGAAAACCACCCATGATTTTTCCTCTGATGTAGAAATGATATTTTTGGGTTGCAAAGCCCGGCGTGTCCCGCTGGACCTACTTGTGGTTCTGCTCCTGCTCCTGGTTCTGCTCTACTTCCTCCTCCGTGCTGCTGATGGAGCGGGAGTCGGGATCGGTCCCCAGTGCGGCCCCCCCCTGCGGGGAGTACAGTGACACATCTGGCCGCCGTGCCGGGCAGGGGGGGCCCGCTCTCATCCCTGAGCTCTGATTGGCCGATACGCCTGCAGCCTGGCTGGCATCGGAAGCGGATGGTTTCCTCCTCGGCGGGGGCACCGGACGGCTCGGCCTCTTTGCGGGCAGCTGTCCGTGAGAGCCGGATTGCTTGTCCTCCTCTTTTTCCACTCGCACTCCTTTCTCCTCAGTCCCCGTCTCCTTCTCCTTCTCTCCTTCTTTTTTCACCTCCTCGTCTTGTTGTTTGCAGTTTTGTAGTTCAGCAACCTCACCCACTGATGCCGATCTACTTCCTGTTTTCCCCTCTCCGACCCCCTCTTTTTCAGCTTCCTTTGCAGGATTTTGTCCCTTCTCTCTCTCCGTCCTCTCTGCTCCCTCTCTGTCAGAGCTTTTTCTGGAGGAGGTGCGACGGAGAGGAGCGGGAGGCAGAGGTGGACCGGATCGGCTCTGCAGCGGGACCGGAGGCCTCGACGGAGGAGGTGATGTCGAGGCCGACTTCCTCTCTTCTCTCTCCCCTCCTCCCCCCTTTCCTTCCTCTTTTTTCTCAGCTGCAGGAGTCAGAGAAGATGCATTGTGTGGCGAGGGGGGAGACGAGAAGAGAAGGCCCATGCCGGAGCCCGAGCTCAGGCTGGGGGGTCGCGGAGGGGGACGCTTATATTTAATTTCCTGGTTGGACATGGACTTAGTTTGACCTTTGACCTCAGGAGCGACCTTCTGCGATTCTTCACCATTTTGCAGCAACGAGGTGATGTTCTGAGGGGGGAGGATTTCAGATTTGGAGATTGAAGAGTCCTTCGGGCTCTTGCAGGGGCTCCCCTCCAGAGAGACGGGGTTGACGTACAAGAAGCGAGCGCCGCGGCTCTGATCCGAAACCGCGTCCTTTGCCGTCTGATTCAGGTTTGACGTCCAGAAATCTGCAAAACACGCAAACTGTTTTGAAAGAGATACAAAGCAGTCATTGTCAGCCGCGTCCCTCTGAAAACCTTGAAGAGAAACTGAAAGTGCATGCTGCTTATCTCCTGTGGAATAATTGCTGCCTCTCGCCTCTTTGTGAGAGCTCGGCGTGCCACCTGCAGCAGCTCAGACCCACAATCCCCACGCTTGTCCTCAAATAAATTCAGAGCACACGAATATGAACTACTTTGCTGCATGCTTACGAATTAAGAATTAAAGCAACCTGCACATACACTGAGGTGCCCTCATTCATACATTATAAGGTAGTCCCTCCATAGTATACATATATGTGCGTTTTTGTTACAGTATACTATTTCCATTCCTTTTCTCCCCTACAGCAATGACCCAGAGTCACTGCAATGATGGTATGCAGACTAATGTACCTGCAGCCAAAGCAGAGATGACCTCCAACTCCTCTCTTTTTGTTGCCGTGGCAATGGCCTCGGGTAACCTCAGCGGTACAGGCAGGACGTCCCTGTTTGATGGATTCATTGAGGGAGAAGGATGCATTTAGAGGAAGTTTAACCAAGTAAGTGACTTCATGATGACATAGTTGTCATAATCTATGTGTTTTTGTGGTCCTTTCTGTTTGTAGTCGGGTTGTATATGTGTGAAGCGTATGATTCTCATGGTGTGAATGCATGAGGGAATGAATATTGCATGGTTATGGGCTGTATTTGAAGCATCATGTATGTATGCATGTATATGTAGGTACATGTAAAAGCCATGTTCTGTAAAGTATGAAGACATTCTCCAACATGACTCCTATAAATAATACACGTTTGCACATGTGAATATATAGCGTGCCTGCGTTTGGGTGTTACCTGCTGACACAGTAGAAGCAGATCAGTTTGAAGACGTCATCAAACACCAGAGCTGAGCCATCTATGTGGAGAACTGCGACAGAAAAAAAATGGAGGATGAATGCCGGGCCACAATGAATGTTTGTATTGCTGGTGTCTGTGAAGTCAGCTCCACTGCGGGTCGGTTGCAGCGCTGAGTGTAACACATACACGTCTTGTGCTGTTTGACCGGCAGGTTGTGTACAAGCGGCCCCCCCTGCTCTTCAGGCAGCCGCACTGACAGCGTCATGCCCTTGTCGTCTGTGCTGTGAACCAGGAATGCCTGCAAGCACCAGCGAGAGAGGTTACAACCTTGAGGTGTGAATGCGTAGTCGACAACAAATCTATATCTGTTCATGAAATATCTCACTTTTTTACAATGTATTTCTGCTCTAACAAAAGGGATGCGTTACTGAAATTGTAGCAAATTAGAAAGTCTCCGGGAAGTGTCAAAACGATGATTCTTTAGTTGCCAGACTGACAATTTATTGGTGATGTAACCCAGTGAACCTTTGAGCAGAATGCTTTAAACATTCTTAGCAAGTCCACAGGCATGCAGAGTATTTGGATGTGGAAGGTGAAGGAAAAAAATAGTGATGACAACCTGAATTAAAGGGAACAGTTGATGAGCCGCAGAAGATATTTTGGCAAATCTGCTTATTGGAGTTTGTGCCACGTCCCTGTGTGTTACGTCTGATATGGAGACTATTTGCCTTTCATGCCTAAACTTGGAGCTGCAGATTCGTGGTGTGCGTCTGCAGTCCTGCGTGTGTGTTTTTGCGTGTCTCACCCCTGCCATCTCCTTTCCAATGATGCCACTGATCTGGTCTTGGCCGAGTCCTTTGGCCTGCCACACCGAGGCGCTCCCTATGAGCAGATCTGTGAGGCTCAACGCTGGAGGTGGAGGGGAAGGAGAAGGGGTGAGCTCGGAAGGAGGAGGAAGAGGAGGGGAGGAAGGAGGGGAGGAGGAGAGCGTCGGGCATAAAGGTGGAGTGGCGAGCTCGGAGGGGGCCTGGGGAGACGGCAGGGGAGAGGCAGGGGTCGGGGAAAGCGGGGGAGGGAGAGACGGGGGAGGAAGGTTAGAAGAGAGGGGGGGAGGAGCAGAAGGAGCAGGGGGGTTGGAGGCGGCGGCCGGAGCGGCCTTGGAGACGGGGGGCAGCGGAGGAGGGAGGGAGGGAGGCGTGGACGGCGGCAGGGGCGGCCGAGAGGGCAGCTGGGAGGGCTTGAGGGCCGGAGGCGGCGGCCGGGGCCGGCATGGCCGCGCTGGAGTGTGGGAGACGGCCAGGGGGGGCGACTGAGGAGGTGGGAGGGGGGAAGTGTCGAGTGCTCCTGTCAGAGGGTTTGCGTGGCTGTAAAAGGAGGAAAGCATTTGTTTTTTACAGCCATGAGGACTTGAGCATCTGCTGACCAGAAACTGACAAAACACCGAGCAGAATCAACATGCACATGATGCAGCGCCTTTAACTGGGAACCATTGTTTTCCACCAGTTTGCTTGAGGGAATCCGCGAAGCCCGTTTTGCAAAAGCAAAGAGGGCTTGTCTCACGACGCTTACTAACTTCCACATGCTTTTTCGCTAGCTGGAAAAATAAATCAAGTTGGTAAATAATCTGGCGCAAAACACGGCGCCACGTCTACAGAGCTCACTCTCACCATCGGCAGACATTTTTGTATTAAGTGGAAAAAAAACCAACAAATCATCTAAGATTATTCCAATTCTGCCAGAAGGGTTGAAAGTATTCACAATCATTACTTAGTTAGAAGTATAAGATACTAGGGTTTAAAAAGACTGTAGAAGTTGAAGTATCAACTCAAACGTTTTACTAAAAGTGTATAAGTACTGGTTTCAAAACTAGTATAAACGTAAAAGTAATGTAAGGGAGAAAAAATGTTAGGCCGCGTCACAGGGGCCTATCGCACACTACCCCACCTTCCAAAAAAAACATTTTTCTAAGAGCCATATGACTATAATGTTATATTGAAATGTTAATGTTGAAAAATTTGGGATGCTCCGTTTTCAGCTGCATTTTTGCCCATTGAAAATGAATGCATTTTAGTACAATGCAAATACATTACAGAACCATATGTGTACTACGGAGCATGAATGTGTTTCAAGGAGCAAAAGATATGATGACGAGTTGCCTATAAAGTAGCGGTGCAAAAAGTCCCACTTCAGAGGCATGTTATCAATAGCCTTTATTGGAATGTAAATGATGAAATGAAATAGGAGTAATGAGGCTAATTTTATAAAGTAAGAGGTACAGATAATTGCGTGAAAATGTAAAAGTTGGCTGAAAAACAATTACCTCAGTAACATATAGATAACCAAAATTTCTACTTAAGTAAGTTATTAAAGTATTTGTACTTCGTTACTCTGGATTCTGCACCCTGTGGTCGTTTCTTTTCAATTGCATAAGAGAAAATACACAATGTCGTCAGTCACTTAATTCTAATATGTAAATTCATGAAAGGAAGCGGAAGAAAACAGAGGCCACAAAAGCGCTTCAGGATACTATATTTTTGAGCATTTTGTAGCATTTTAAGCAACAGACTGCGAACAACCAGCTTCCTCTGCTCGGCCTCGTATGAGAACTACACACCTGGTTTGCCGTAAATGACATCATGACCTCAACTTTTTCTGTCACTTCCTGTTGAGTCATGATGTAAGAGGCACGCAGCGGCACAACAACGACGCTCGATTCAAACGCTCTCTCATTGTTGTGTTTTGGAGCGAGTGCAAATGACGGCGTTTGCGGTTGTGACCACAAGCAGTGAGGTGCATCATGGGAGGTCTCGCTCGCTCAGACTCTCTGTCTGTTTGTTCTTTTGTGTTTGAACAGGAGAGATAGCCGGGCTTTTATCAGGTGGGACTTTCAAAAAGAATCTGTGGTTACCAAGAGTGTGACGTTATCAGCCTTCTTTTACACGTCCCGGTTTTTAAACACATCCCTGACATCTGCCTCCACCTCTGTATGATGGAAGCGCAAAGGAATTCACTTTAAAGTCTGTATTCGGTTACTGTACATAATTCGCGGATGTCATTGTTTTCACATTAGAAGCTTTTATCTGATGGAGAACGCCCTATGATTTATGTGCCCTCTCAGAAAAAACAGAGGAAGTTAAGAAATGTTACATTAGCAACAGTTGAATTCCCAAATTACTTTGGTTTGAAGCTTCTCAGAATCCAGACAGTTTGTTTCTGTTGCCCCTCCTCTCCCCCAAATGTGTCATGCTTCCTCTCGAGGAAAAAAAAAAAAAGGATAGAATAACTGTCAGCTCAGCTGGATTTTTGAAGTCCGGACATAAATTGCTGTAGTCAGTGAAATACTCGGCACAGATGGCAAAACTACTCGAGGGGTGTTTGCTTCAAAGTTAAACAAACTTAACTTCATTCCAGCTTTCGGTCTCGAATACGTGCAGTCTAACGGCACTCCATCAGTCACCTAATGTGACCTCTGGGTTCATCGGCGCAACAAGAAGAAGAAAAAAAAGCAACACGCCCGATATCCATCTCCAAATTCAGCTTGGCGTGGCTTTGGATTTCTCGAAAGCGGGAAGATTTTTTGCTAATTCCACCCATGGAGAGCAATCCAGCAGACACAAGCAGGATTCAGTGCCGTCAACCTCAATGCAGCAACAGTTTAATTTATTTTTTAAAGTAGTATAAATCACCTAAAGAAGCCAAGAAGCGCTCCATGCATCCTGTTATAAATCACATTTTTAGAAACATCAACACACACTTTAAACTTTGTCACTGTAAAAACGCAAATGTAAAATTTTGTTTACATTAGATTGATGTAATTACACTCATTTCTATTTCCAACAAGAAGCCTCAGCCCCCAGTATTTGTCGCCAGGGGTCGAGTTACTACAAAAACTGATTCCCCCAGACGACATGAAACCAGGATCATTCATCCTGAAGCCACTGACCTATATATTAGGCAGTGAGTCACCACATCTGTTTTTCCTGCTCTGGCTCTCTGACTTTGGACCCCCAACCCCCCCCCCTCCCCAACCCCCCCCTCCATGACAGTTACAACACCCCGCCACCTCCGCCGTTTTCTTGTCGCCAAGACTCACCCTGCGTCCTGGGGAGCGACGCTGGCTTCCATCATATTTCCAACAAAAACCAGGGTCCGACTGCTGTCTGTCACCCTCTCTCGCTCAGATCTGCAGAAACCACGCCTCCTCTCTGACCCCCCCACCCCCCCCACTCTCCAACACCACCAACACTGCCCACCCACAACCCCTCTTCTTCCTCCTGTTGAGCGGAGCAGGACTGAATAAGGAAAAACTACAGGCAGAGGGAAAAATATCTGTGTC
>CAESWR010000227.1:10457-27117 GCA_903171835.1 Mullus surmuletus | reverse complement strand
ATCAAAGTCAATGTTGTTTTCTCTCAGCAGGGTGACAGACTCAAATACTTCCCCAGTACTAGTTACTATGGCTGGGTATCGGTTCTCCATATCTCTCAGGTATCGACCAGAACAACCCAGTACCAAGTTGCATCGAAACTGCACCTGTCAAACGATACCTGCAACCCAGATCTAGAAAAAAAAAATCTTACTTAGTTTTACTCGCAGCCAATCACTGCAAGCGTAATTTGAGCACTTTCAAAATGTATTTGTGTAAAAATCTATTGAATGGGGAGGAGTGGTGACACACAACTGAGCTTTCTATCCACATGATTAATATTGAATGAAGAATGAAGTGATGAAAAGTATCAAATGACGTACTGAGTTGATATCGGTATCGTTTTAAGGTACTGGTATCAGTACTGGTATTGAAAAATGTAAAAACTACCCAGCCCTACAAATTACTCACCTTTAATCACAGTGTTCCTGTATATGCATCAATTATCAATGCAGCCTCACTGGCCGCTAAAAACAGACACAAGAACAGGCCATGAGAGTTAGAAGGAAAAAAAAAGTCATGATCATAGCGACGATATCATTATCGTGACCTGGCCGGAGCATCACACCAACACCTCTTTGATTAGCCTACCAGCCGGCTACTCCATCTACTCAGCCCCGTTGCCATGGCTACTTTTAGAGCGCATCCGAGTCTGCTGTCGAGCTGCAGCTGCAAAATATCCTTCCAACTAAAATGAATACATCTAAAGCCGTCCTCCCAGCTCTGGTCCAAAGAATCACTCCGAATTGTTCATTAAATCAACTCTCATTTTTACAGAGACCAAACCGACGCGAAATATCCCTTTAGCGGCGAAGCACGGGGCCTTATTGAGATGCATTAGCTGAAACTCGGGGAGAGCGAACACGTGACTAACATTATTTTCGCAGTCACAAAAGGCCAGGTGAGCGCGGCATGTAAACACATCATCTGAAGCGATGGAAAGAATCAGCGGTGTTTGATTGCGGGAGAGGAGAGCCGCGGCGAGAGCTGGTGGGCGGACGTGTTGGCGCTCTTGTTCATCAAACCAGTACGGAACACCACTTGGATCGAAACCAGACCCCTCTTGACCTCTCCGAGCTGTGAACGCAACCGCCTTAGCGTCCACCGAGGGTTTTTCTGAACATTCTCTGCTCAGCGAGGGGTCGTGTTTACTCCGATTCACCGATTTAACAAGAGTTCAAGCTCCAGCCGAAACCACATTGTTTCGTCTCCACGCCGACGGCGACGTCTCTCAACTACCTACTATTAAAAATGGTGTCGTTTTAGAGAAGAGAGGCGGCGAATGGGTGCAAAAATATGAAAGTCCATCTGGGGTTTTCTGCCTCCCATTTCGGTCTCTCTCCTTCATATTGTTGCTGTGTGTTTTTCCCGCTCGTGGGTGTGTGTGTGTGTGTGAGTGTGTGGGTGGATGCTGGCTTTTTGTGTATGTGTGTTTTTTCTGTGTGGGTGCTGGCTGTTTGTATGCTCCGCATGTGTAAAGAGAGGAAGAGGACGAGGAGGAAAGGAGCTCCTGAATCTCAGCAGAATCCGTCTCGCACAGACAAAAACGCACGAGTGCGTGAGAATACAAAGTGAAAGGCATCAGGATTCAAGGCTGCGAGTCTTTCTGTACGTTCAGCCCGCTGGCGGCGCGCGCCCCGGGCTCCCATTATCATCTTGGGTTGTTATGAAATATGGATCAGCACCTTTTTGCAGCACCACCGACATTCTGTATTCAATTTACAGTGAGCGTTTTTCCCAGCGGTCAGTTTCAGTGACGTTTTAGCCGTGCATTAAAGCCTGTGTAATATATTTCATTGCAGTTTTCATAGTGTTGAGATGCCTTTAGTTTCATAACAGCTCCCCCCACCCTCCTTTCTCCCACCCCAACAAAACAATAATGGATTATTTTAGCCTCACACTTGATTTCTCATCGTGGCAAACAGCTACCTTGCGCTTCTTAGTGCGTTTTTATTGCTTTCCGAAATCCTCACGCATCCTTCCGCCGCGTCACTGTAAGTTTTTGGACGAGCTCGGCTGCTCGCTGCAGATGAGCTCGAAATAAATGGGAAAAAAAAAGTCAGAGGAGTGGGCGTAGGGGTTGATAGACCAAACAAACACAGCACGTTGCAGCGAGTTCTCTCGGCAAATGTGAATCTCACACACGTGTCCAGATCTGTTAATTGAAGCAATTACATGAAATTTAACCCCCCCCCCCCTTTTTTGGGGGAGTATTCTGAGGGTTCAGACCGCCACAAAAACAGCGGGACGCAAACCCTCACGGGTTTGAAATTGCCTTCGACACGCAATTTTCAACAAAACACCAGACTTTTTTTGATATGTGTGACTGGCTATTGTAACCATGACAACAGAAGTCATGCCTTAGTTGTTTTCCCAACCCTAACCAAGTGGGTGTGATGTTTTTTTTGTGCCCAAAGCTCTGAAACAACATGAAACAGAATTACATTTGAAGTTTATTTTATTTTGGAACTCCAGGAGCAAAAGCCAGGTCCTCTTAGCGCCGATGATCAGATCGTAATACAAAATCTCCACATCGTGCTGGAAGTTGATCTGCAGCTGATGGGCAAATACAGTAAAAAAAAGACTTGTCACGAAATCGTTTACAGGGTGTCGTCTTCCACATCTGAGACTATTTAAACCTCTTTGCCATGAAAATCACCTGTGTCTTAATTGCTACTAAAGGGAGTTATAGGCGGGGAGAGTGAGATACAAGTGCTGAAGATGAAGAGGAAGAGCAGATCAGGAGGAGCCTGATTATATAAGAACATTACAAATATCATGGTAAAGACCTGAGAGCGAGCGAAGAGCTATTTTAAACTCGGGCTGCAGCTCAGAGAGGGAGAAGCAGTGTGGGCTGATATGTTGGCCATCACGGCAAACTGCGTGTGTGTGTGTGTGTGTGTAAAGTGTGTGTTCCCCTCCCTGCAGAAACCTGGCAGATAGCGGGGCCGATACTTTAAAGACTTGTTACATAACGCCGACTGGGACTTTCATCCTAGTGAAGCACCTCCAAATTTGTCTCTTGGACAAAGCTATTCCGGAAAAAAAAAGAGGGATTATTGTTTAGGGATTTTGAAGAAAATGGAGAACAAATCCAGACATCCAACCCAATAAAGCACTAAGTGGCGTCTTTAGTGATAAGCGTAATTGAAAATAGAATTGCTGCTGCGTTCAATTCTGCTTTCCTCGCCAGATTTTGTTTTCTCTGGACCGTCTCCAGCCCCTTGTGACCTACTTCCAGATAAGCGGTGATGGACTGATTTCAAAAACAGAATTTCAGTTACACATAAACAACGATGTTTTAGCAGGATTAGTACTCCGAGTGCGCCGGCAAGAGATGACGAAGCAAATGAAAATAGTCAAACAATAACGGCGCTCAACTGAAATTTAAATAAATCCTTTAATACGATGAATTAATTTCGCTAAATGAAAGACGGGATTAGTAAGTAACGAGCTCAAAATAAAAGAGTTTATTGTTTGTCAATACAGTATTTTTACATTTAGGGACATTTGTGTGTGAAATGTCCTGCTTGCATCATTTTCTCTTTAGGAAACTACGAAAAATTGGGGTGACCCATCCCTCAAAGAGCTGAAACTCAATTTGCACGTAATGTTCCGTCTCTATTCCACGTTCTTATTAAACTCCTACCCAGCCTGCAGCGTCACTGTTTGTAATGACTTTGTATTATTTCTTTTTTTTAAAGAAAGTCTGTTTATAACTGGGTGGTGGCCAGAGGTGATATTTTATAGAAGCACACAGGCGGATTAAAAAAAAAAAGTAATTTAGAGCATCAGCGGAGGATCATTTGGTAAGTTAAATCTCTTATACTCAATACTGGTGCTTATCATGTCCTATCTGGTACAAATTAGACTGTCACTGGTTTCGGTTTCTTACAGTAAATCCACGCCACCGGCCACTTCCTGTGCTATCTTGTCCATGTTCCGCAGATGTAGGTGTCATTTCAAGAGAGCGTTAGTAGAGTGTGGTCTCATGGTGGGCGTTAGAAATAGATTGATCAAAGCGCGGCAGAGGAATCCATTTTTTTGCCTCACGATGTCTTTGTCTTTTTCAAAATCTGGCTCCTGCTCTAACCCCAGAGAGACAGAGGTGGGGATGCATTCTTGTGGCTAATTTCCCCCCAAAATAGCTCCGCCCCCTCCAGGTCGTCTCAGACTGATGCCGACTCAGGCGAATACTCACAGATTCCACCGGAGTTGCAAAAGTCTCTCTTGCTATTAGTCAAGCACATTCATTAGCGGTGAACACACTCTGATGTTTAAAGTGATGGAATCCCCCTTTAACCTAGAGTTCCTCAAAAAAACTTTCGCAATCATCCCTCAGGACAAAGAATGGCCCCTCCGTAAAAATAACATCTATTAATATATTTTCCACTTTAAATGAGTCAACTTCAGCTTTGGGGTTTTTTTAACCCTCTAATTTCCGGTTTGTTTATGTAACTCCACAGTAGTTTAATTTTAGAACAATTACAAAAACTCAAATAATTTTCATAAAATTCAATTCGAGGAGGATTTTATTATAATTATTATTATTATTATTATTATTATTATTATTATTATTATTATTATTATTATTATCATCATCATTATTATTAGAGCCTCAGAATGGTCAATGATTAGCAACAACGAATCTTAGGCATTCTTATTTTTTGCTCTGGACAAAAACGTCCCCAGGAACTCTTAAGGGTTAAAGCTCCTCACAGCCTTGTTCAGAAACAACAAGACCGTTATAGATAAATATTTAAAAAAGGAGAAGCAATGTGAGATGTTTGTCACCTGTTGTGTGAGGTGTTGCTGGGTGGATTTTATTATCTGTGGACATGGCGAGGCTCGCTGTTCGCAGCACTGAGTGTCGAGGTGGGTGTCTGCTGGCTATATGGACCCATATTCACTGTTGCACAGAGAGGAAAGAACGGGGGGGGGGGGGGGGGTCTTTATCCTTTGTCATGGTCTCAGCATCATCTCTAACTTTACCCTTATTGCTTGTCATAAGGATTTGCCAGTCTGGAGAAGATCTAAGTCAGAACATCTGCTCACTTTCAATTTGATGATGTTAAGGGGACATCGTGTCCATGTGGTAAGTTGATTCAAAACAGAAATGAAGCAGCAATAACAAAAAAGGGACAAAATATCTACAGTGAATGCGGTTTGCGTCGCTCGATATTTGTTTTAAAGCAAAGGATGAAATCCGTCACCCCTTGCGCTCGGGTTTCCACAGACAAGCTCTGTTTACTTCTGCAAACCAGCGAGAGGTGCCAGCTGATATGACACATCCACACGACTCCCTCTGCCCCCGCCGAGGCCCCAACAATAGGGTTCACCTTCAGGTAAAGGACGCCGAACCTCCACGGTACCTCGCACCCCCCAGCACACACACCGGTGCTATTTTCGGAGTGCAACGCAGCAGACGGCGTCATTATTTCACAGGTTTCAGCTCAGCTCTCATAATCCGGTTGAATGAAACACACTCCGGGGGGACGCCAGGCCTGAGGAACTCTCGATGAAGTGTGGCGTCCTCTGGTGTGTACTCGGGGGAAGTACAATGGAAGTGCGTTTGCTGCTTTGAGAGACTCTGTGCATTAAGAAGAAGCTCATGTTACAGAGCTTTCAGGTTAGTTGTTACCAGAAGTGAAGTCAGCGGGACAGATCTTAAAGATGAGAGTGATCCATCCTTTCATCCATCAGTCCTTGAGTGCAGCAAATTATGGATTAAAATTGTATCGTGACTTCTTCTCCTTCTTCTTCTTCTTCTTTTTGATAAAACGTTTTGGAGGTGAGGATATGGACGTGATGTATAGTTTGACGACTAAATGTAACATCTGAGTGGAATGTTTCTAGATGCTTGGTCAACATATTTTATAGTAGAAATAAGTTAATTCACATTAAAGTATAACATTTATAAAAGCTGTATTTAGTGTGTACAACACTGCAGTAAACGTGTATAATCCACGCTGCATCCATTGGTGGGTGGGGAGGTGAAATACTACTGTTGATATTGCTGTCTGGTTCGCCTCTTCCGGAAATAACACATCAACCTCCGTGATTCGCCAAATATCGAAGCGCGAGGAGGAGTTCTCGAAGATGATTGGTCACAGCTGGTGGCGCCGCGAGCGAATCAACGACATTCCGGAAGTTGGACCTCGCCTTGCATTTTAAACAGGTAAGTTTAGAGACTTTTCTAATTATTATTATTACAGAGAAGAATTTAATGCCCTTAATGTATAAAATGCTAACAATGTGTTTGTCATGATGAGCTGCATTGTTTTTAAAACCTTTTTATTCATGCAACGTAACAAAACGTAGCATTTAGTGCTACGGTCTTTTGTTTGTTTATTGTTGTGTTACCGCTGTGAGTTTTCAATGTTATGTAAGATGCAAACACACACACACACACACACACACACACACCATGTAATCTATACAGTCGTACAACTGAACATCTGTCTTCAGATACATGCGACTCATGTGTAGTTGCTGCTTTGCACCAGCAGAGGGCGCATTGCCTCCTCTGTCAGATGATGACACCTTTTGAAACTGTTCGATTCATTTCTAGATCGTTTTTCTAAGCAGTTTATTCTAAATTCCCGTGGAAATCCTCTCTTCAAGGTGGCCAGTTACTTTCATATTTTCATTTGTAATTAAGAAAAAACCAATATGAAAATAAAGGCAACACAATCGCTTGGAAACAGCATGCATATTTCAACGCTAAGAAAAAAACAGAAGAGATTATGTTAAGATTAGTATTATTCAAACGTTGGTTTTTATAAATATGCATATTAAAATGGTAAATATCTGAAGCAATGTTTCCGTAAATCGTGATCATTGTCTGATCATGATATTTTCTGTTCTTTTACCAACTTGCTGCACTAAAGGTTTTATTTGAATTTGAGAGATGTCTTTGTTGAGTCCATATTGAGTCATTTTTGTTTTAATATTTTTTTTTCCTTTTCCTGGCAATTTCACATGGAGGCGCCCCTGTTTCATACAATCTCCACATGAAAGGAAATAGAAAACGTGTCCATTTCATGCAATGATACAAACACAAACATTCAGAACTTACAGCACAGCACAGTTTACTTGCTAGTCATTTTATACAAATAGTAGAAAGAGGGTTTGTATATCGGAAGGAGACAAACTGTATCACATTTGCCAGACAGATGCTGATTCACAGAGACTGATTTCCAGAAAGGTTTGTTGTTGTTGTTTTTTTAAAGAGAATCACAGAATCAAGTGTTTGAAACATCCCATTTAAAAGCTTTCACTAACCTGTTGGTGTTTAAAAAAAAGAGCTGTTTCAGAAAACACATACGGTTATAGAAAGATATCAAGGTGACAGGTAAGATGTAAATAAGCGTTAAAATAAACAACAACTTTAAAAAAAAAAAAAACATTCCAATAATCAGGTGGCGTCTATTGGTAGGCGTATTTTTGTTTGCGGTCCTAGAGTGCTTGACCCACCCACACACACCACTTAACAGAACATCTGGAAGTTCCAAAAGAACCACAAAATATTTTTATTCTCATTTTATCTAGTTTTGTACACATCACAACCTGAAGAGTTGCCTATCATATCTCTCAGTTATCGCCTTACTCGTCGTCATCATCATCATCACTATCATCATCACCATCATCATCATCATCATCATCACCCCTTTTGTGTCATCTACAAGCACAGACCCCTTCAACATGCTGCACACCCTCAAAAAGCAATCACAAACCCTTAAATGGTTACATGTGGTTTTAATTTTTTTTCGCACTCATTAGGCGCCGTTCGACAAAGAGGCGGGGCAATGACGTGCCCGCCCGCTAGAAGGTTTCTACGTATTTTTGAACGTCCACGTTCAAAGTCCCACACTGAGCAGACTGCTGAAGGGCCACGCCGCATTTACAAGATGGCACAGAAGAACTTCTTCTCCCTGAACGGGTTCTCTGACGCTGGAACCGGTGATAACAGTGGGTCCTCTTTGGCGTGGGCTTCGCAGTACGACATCAAGTCCGCCGCTGCTTTCGAAACCTGGAATCAGAAAGATATTCACATGCCAGTTACGGCTGGGCGATATACCGATATAAGAAATATATCCATATTTTTTAAACAAGATATCTTATGAGACCATATCGTTTCTATCGAGTATATTTGTTATAAAGGAGAAGAAAATGTGTTGGATTTTAATAAGCCATTCATTTGTCAAATTAAACTAAAAACATTGGCAGATATTTTACTTTTCTTATATTTATTTCAGAAGAAGATGGGCCTATTTTATTTTAGGGGCTATTTTTACTTAAGATATTTCTTTAATGCACACCTATGAAGGAGCTTTATCATTTAAAAAAAGTTACTCCTGTTGTTATAAAGTATTTGTTATGTTCAAAACGTTTTTTTGAACAGCTGAGTTTGAACCAGGTTGTTTTTGCAACTGTTCATTGAAATAGCTGGTTTCAATAAAACTACTTGTAACATGTCATGTTTGACTTTAACTGAACATTTAGCTCACTTTGCAGAAACATTATCTGGATATATATCGTATATCAATATTCACCCAAAATATATTGGGGTCTAAGTTTTGGTCCATATCGCCAGCTCTAATGCCAGTTACCGGGTTGAAAAAACAGAGCGTAGCACAGCCTAGTTTTATTATCTTTGGACAGATCTCTGACTAGTAAATATTTATTTCCTCATCAAAATAAATGCTCCAACAATGCAAAATTATGAGCACAGTTCAACAAATAACCAGCATGCTATATGGACCGAGGCAGAGTTATGTCATCTGTCTTTATTCACATTCAGCGGAGAAAGACAGAAAAAAATCAGCAAGTCTCAAAGGGCCTTTTCACAGCAGACATCTCAATTTGCCACAGCAGGAAAAGAACAACTGTAGCTAATTACATCAACTATGGATGAATGGCTGGATTAGGTGAGCCAGGTCGCGTCCGAGCCCCTTCAGCGGCACGGCTTTGGAATGGGGCCGTCATTAATGTTATTAATTACTGCCACCAAGAGTCCCAAGTGCAAAGGATGTATTAACGACGGATCATTTCCATCTAAGTGTCTCTGCGTCAATCCGAGAGACCTTTGACCTGTTGGAAAGGACACCAACCACTTGTTTCCTCTTTAGTTAGGACCCCCGTATCCTTCCACACACGTCGCGCTCACCTTTATCCTGTCGATGTTGGCCTCCATTTTCAGCTGCTCCACCAGCTTCCGAGCTTGTGCGATGCTGGCCGTGTTATTGCTCGCCATGGGCGCTGTCGGTCTCGCCTAGTGTTCTCTGTCTGTGCGAGGGGAGAGACGCGTTCAGACACCTCAAACATCGCGCCGCTGATGAAGATGAGCGCCGTGACATCGCAAAGAGGAGTAACAGATACCCTGTTTATTATCACACACACACATTTAAACACGTGCACACACACACATGCGCGCGTGCAGGCGTATTATTTATGGTGTCAGTTGCTAGGCAGCTCGTGACAGTGAGGGGGAGGGAGTGAGGGTGGGAGGAGACTGGAGGGGGCGGGTGGTGCTTTGTCCAGCACTATATTTAAAATAGATAAATGGACGAGTGACATTAACGCTTTCAGTAATTAAAAGTCTTATTCTTCAATTATGCGGTTCTCCGGATGCCGGATTATCGACATCCGACAGTCAGTTTCCTCTCGTGCGTCGTGTGACAAATACGACGGCCCACCTCAAAGGCCGATGCTTTGTGCTGCTTCAGAGCTACGACTCATATAACAAGATATAATATAACTTTTGATGTAAATTGTGTCGTTGTCGATAAAGACCTGTGAGCGTATTTGGTGGAGGTAACCTGTGAGCTGCACTGATTGTGTTTGAGTATGTGTTGTGAGGCGGTTCCTTCCTTACATCTTGTAAATCCCAACATTTTGCTCTTTGCATCATGTTTGTTCTGTCATTTTGTCAGATTTACTGCGCGTTTTTTTATTCGTGATCATCTTAGTGTGTAAAAGTACAAGTGTTTATCAGTATTCCAGTCAGCAATCACCATTTCTCTCGTTTTTTTGTGGGGGGAAAATGACTCCCCAAACAATCATGTAACCCTTGAATTATTTTTGCACTCACTGATCAGTCAATCTATGTTGACCGACTTATTAAGCCTCTTTTTCGGTGCAAAGCCGTAAAATAAACTAACCCTGCTTTTGACAAGTCAAAAAACTGACATAGTGGCTCATCATCGGACATAATCGTGACTCACAATTTTCATGTAAAAACAGTCAACAACAAAGAAGCAAGAATCCTCAGTGTGAATGTATTTTTAGCATAGAAAGGTGTAAGGTGCGCTTTGATTAGCTTGAGAAAACTGCAGGAGCTCTCAAACGGCGTTCTCCTTGCTGCGCGATCAATCCCCCCCCCCCCCACACATCCGCGTGCCCTGTGGTACGCCTCAGTGAGGGGTTCAGACTGATCTCAGCGAGGTGCTACGCATGAATATCGGCGCGCCGCGGTGACAGCGGCACGTAAACAGCGAGCACGGCCCCAAATTCCCCAAAAGATTTAGGAATGTGCAGCCGACAGATTGTGGCTTTCTACATTCGGAGAATATAAAGCGTGGCACATTAGTCGTTTTATAGTCAGTGGAAAAATCCAGGTTTAAATGGTTTTAACCCCAATCCCACGTTTTTAAAAGCTCAAACATTTCCTCTGGAACATCTTGAAGTGCTGTCAGCGCAAAGCGAGTGACAATCTCGCCGGGATTTATGCGGCCGACCTGCAGCAGACGGCGCAGGACACACAGTGAAACATAAATATTATGTTTTACAGTCGAGGGATTCTGCCTCTTCTCAGCCTGACGGGCGCTTCACCTTATAAGGTCACAGCGTTTAAACACGGGCCGACCGAGCCGAACAAAATCAATGACAGTGACGTCTTTGAAATTCAGCTAACTTCATCTTTTAGTTAATTGGACAACTATGAAATCATTCTTTTTTATAGCAGACACTTTGATTAGGTAAATAGCTGATAGGTGCTTTGGAATACAGCTTTCATTCAATATCCTGGTGCCAAAAAGACTTTTACGTAATGATAAAGTTAGCGGTGTCCCAATCCGATACTGATATCAGATATTGGGCCGTAATCAGCAAAAAAAATGCGTATGGGATTATATCGGCCTGCATCTAAAATCTCAAATATAAGCACTTACACGTACATTCCAGACACTCTAGCACTTAGGTTATTTTGCACACTTGTTTTTTGGGATTTATTGAAGTTATTTTTCGGGGTCTTCTAATTCAACTTTTATTTATTGGATTCAATTGTAGAATATTCTTATGTTTAAGGTTAAAACGTATGTAACCCATTGGTTAATAATAAATGGGTCAGTTTTTCTCATAGCTACTGTTGCTGACTGTTGTTCTCTGTTTGAGTAATATCACTTGATCAAGACTTTTCTAAAATTCCATACTAAAAAATAAGTAATAAAAGTATGTATGATTTGTGCTGATATCGTATCGGATCGATATTGGTATTGGCAAATACTCAAGGCTGCAATATCAGTATCGGAAGCGAAAAATCTGTATCGGGACACCCCTAGTTTAAGTTGTAACACATTTTAGAGGAGATTTCGGGATGGAATTGTGAGATGCGAAACTCTCTTTTGTCTCGCCTCAAAATAAAATCAGGGCAAAGATTTACGACAAGGGGGGGCGCGATTCGCATTTTGTATTGAGGACATGATATTGTTTCAACACTCGGGGGAGGCGTCGAAGCAGGCCAGCGACGCACCAGACTGTTGGTTGGGATGAATGTCACTCCTCAAGATTTTCTGGGATGTCTCCGCAAACTAGGCCTCGCTTCTTTACAGAAAATAACCAGACGCCGCGGTACAGTAGCCTAGTTTTGTGTGGCGAAGGTGTCGGGGACGAAAAGACGATGGAAAAGTACAGTACGGTCTCGAAAAGCAGAAGGACGGTGCGAGAACGACGCGGCGGGTTAAACTCCCCCCCCCGCAAATTAAAAGCGTCGTGATCAGACTTGGAGTTACATGCAAATGTCAGCCCGCTGTAATCTTCGCCGCTGACGACGCGAGCGGCGTTTGGTGCGTGCATTCAAACGAAGTTGAAAGCGCGGAGAAAAAAAATAGGAGGAAAAGGCGGGAACATGAAAGGCATCAGGAGCCATTACGCCGGAGCCGGTCCACAAAGTCATTTTCTTGCTGATCGTCGGCGGAGCGTGTGGAAATGCCACGCTGACATTTTCATATCTGGAGAGAGAAGGCGGTGTGGAGGGGGGGGGTGGATGTGGGGGGGCGGAGATGGTGGTATGGACTGGATGGCATGTGTCGACATCGGGTGCAAAGCAACGGCCCCTGAAAGGTACCGAATTAGAGCAGTTTCGGTGTCTTTGAGCTTTTGGAGATGCTTCTTCTTGTTTCGGGTTGAACCTTGATTATTTCATCAGGAGCAAATCCTCTTTAATTCCTGACCGTCAGCGGGCCGAGGTACCACCCCGAGGTGCCGCACATGGTGTCACAACTCTGATAAGCGAGACATCCCAACAATGCGGCCCAGTGGACACCAGCACTGACCGGGGAAGCAGCTGGGACGATGTCTTTTCCCACAAATTATTGACGCTAAACGATATTATTGTCATTTTACTAATATAATGATAACATGGCACAATAATGCAAGTGCACCCTTTAAAAAGCAATAAACTATAATTTCTCAAGAGTGTTTAACTTTTATTGTAATTGGAATGTTAAGAACCTTTCACAAGGCTCACTGTGTGTGTGTGCTCGCGGCCCCGCCTCCCCCCAATGACACAAAGATAGTGGATGACTGACAGGAGGGTTCACTCTATTCATTCCTCTGTGGAACCAACGCGCTCAGGTGCTGAGACTGATGCACAGAGTGAACCCTCTTGACATCCAGCCTGTTTGGCAGCGTGAGACGAGGAAAACAAACACGTACTCACATGGCGATGTATTGAGGCCGGCAGAATTATTGGGTTTGTTGTCATTTATCGTGCTATTCATTGATTTATTGATTATTATGACAGGCATAGCTGGGACTCATTCATTCATTCATTCATTCAAAGGAAAACCTCCAAAGCTACCACGCAGTGTCTCATTGGCAGGCAGAGGAGCTGTGACATCATCGTCCACCTGACTGCAGTGTTCTGAAACGGGCTGATGTTTGCGTGCTGGTGGTTGTTACGGTGATTTACCTTGTCTGCTTACTCCTCCGCACTCTGCCCGGGTGTCCGCCTGCGGTTCAGTCAGCGCTTTGCCTTCGCCCCGCTCTGTGGAGATGCGGCGGAGAGAGTTAGAGGATAAAGAAAGAGACTCACACACACACACACACATACACACACAGAAGCTCGTGTAGCTTTGTATCCTCTGATGCGTCACGGCTCGTTTTTACTACCTTCACTTTGGACTTTTTTTGGGGGGGGGGCACTACAGAGAGGGATGCAAAAGGGGATTCCCTCATATGTGTTTTCAGGTGTTCACCTGGGACTTTAAGGAGCTTTTATTTCTGTACTTCTGGAGCGCTTTGTGAGCAGCTACGAGTTATTCTCTCACTCCTGTGCATCAATCAAAAATCTTGGTTACACACAAACTGTACTTTTTCTACTTAAATTCCACTTAGTTTCTGCTAAGCCTCTAAAGAGAGCTCGATGTTTCCCCCTCAGCTCACAGAAACTATACAGATGTTCAGATGTTTAGCTTCTCCCTGAAGATTAATGAAACCGGGAGAAGCTGATTCGTCCCTCGCCTGGTTTTTTTTACGTGCATTTCCCTTTCCCTGCTGGAAACACAGACTTGAGCTATTCTTGAGGAACCGGTGCGACATTTCGAGAACTCGCGCACACTAATCACCCGCAGGAGAGCGACGCAGGCCTGCAGAGAACATCTAAAGAAAGCCAGCGTCCTGCGGCTTCACGTATTTGCAAAGTAATGCAGTTTTCCCCCGAAAAATGCTGAACTGTACCTTTAAGTGTATCATCTGTCACTGTTGACCTGGTCACCTCCCCTCCTCCTCAACCCCCACCCCCCCCCCCCCTTCTCTCTCTGCTTCTTTGGTTCAACAGATTCACTCTTGGCGCATCTGTGACTCTGCAGCTCGGTCCTCTGCTGCGTCTGATAAATGGACCAATTACTCTGCATGAGCAGATCTGCAGGGGAAGGGAATTCCGCCCGTCGTAAATCCTGGCCGAGCACG
The DNA here is from genome assembly GCA_903171835.1 of Mullus surmuletus. Taxonomy (NCBI): domain Eukaryota; kingdom Metazoa; phylum Chordata; class Actinopteri; order Syngnathiformes; family Mullidae; genus Mullus; species Mullus surmuletus. Next base: position 12,890 of record CAESWR010000227.1, on the reverse strand, counting down.
ACGCTAAAGCGGCGTTACAGCGCAGCGTCCATTAACAAAACCTTGCCAACAGCAGCCGGAGAATCTTGGGCGGGGGTAAAAGTGCCAGCGTGGGCTACCTTCACTGGAGCCATTAATCTATGCTGCTACACTGTTATGCAAGATTTGTAATATTATTACTGCAGTGATTCAGTGGAGTTTGTACTGCTGATTCTCACAAGGGAAAACCTCAAAACCCTGCAAAAGACGTCAACACATTTTTAAAAAATTTTCTGGACAAAAAAAAGCACTGGAGCTTCTCGTAAGAACGCTCGCTGGGTGAAACCTCCATACGGTTGTTTCTCACTTCAACAAATAGACACTGGAGCCTGACACAAAGCAAACAAAACGCAACATGACTCATTTGCAACTAATCAGCATTATTGACATTAGCTGCGCTGCTGATTGACGGCTCAGGAGGCCGATCACATGACCCGTAACTTGTGACCTTATTTGCTCAGACATCCGGCTTCCCACCCTAACGTGTGTAAACTGCTATCACGCAGGTATATGCATGTAAGTGGCTTTGAACTGCAGTTATTTCTTGAAAATTCTGCAATACAATTATGAAAAATCAAAGTATTGAGAACAGCAGATTAAAGTGATGCATCGAGGTTTAAAAGTTCAAAGTAAAAAAGTCCTGACCGCGTCCTCCCTGCTCGCTTTTTTTGCTGTTTTTGCCATTTTTTAGATCCGTTTACCGTTGAGGGAAATAGAAAAAAAAATAACGCGAGAGCGCAGACTGACAATAAAAAACAACGCTGCCGAATTTGATTTCTTTCGCGAACCGTTTGCGTCATCACATTCGTGTTGCAGAGCGGCGGCGAGATCAAAGTTAAAACGCAGAGAGCAAGGAAGGGAGGGAGGCGGGAGAAAAAAACGGCTTTGTCAATATTGTTCTCTACTTTTATGCCAGCGAGGCATCTTGAGCCGAAGAGGAAACAATAAAAAAAAAAATTAAAAAGCGGCCAGATGCATCATGGGGCGTGACTGCTGATCCCAGTTCCCGGCCTTCTGCTTCCCAGTGCTCCCTCTGAGGCCGACAGGTGTTCGGTGATGGGACTAAAACTCCCCCAGCGCGCTCCGTCCCGCTGCTAACACCACCTAATCAATCGGAGACCCCCCCCCCCCCTTCACGCCGCCATCCTTCCCCTGCCATTTGGAGTCCGTTTTGAACCCCTTCCTCTCTGGCTTTCGGGGGGTCTGTGTTCGCGACGAGGCCCTCCACAGATGTGATTATAGCTGCTGCTCGGCTCTGGGTGTCGCTGACTTAAAGGGTGATTAAGCGCGGCGGGAAACATCCTGGCGGGGAAAATATAATTCCTGGCCTGTCGAGAGTGACGATCTCTCGCGTACTCCCACACATGCCGACTCCCGGCTTCGGTCCTGCCTCCCTATTTTCCCTCCTTTCTCTCTCCGAAGTGCACACCTTATTATCCTGTCTGGCTTTTCTTCTTCTTTTCTTTTCTTTCTTTTTTTTTTAAAGCACCATGTGACGGGAGAAATTAAAGGCGGCCTCGCAGGGAGTGTTCCCGTCCTCGCCGATGCCCAGGGTGTGAAATCAGAGCGTGGTAATTAAAAATCTGTCCCTGGCTCAGCCATCTGGACCCTGGAGAGCTGGTGATTAACCTGGAAGGGTCAGCGGGGAGGCAGGACCCCTGGTTGAAGATAATTGTGGCTAAGTTTAGAGGGCGGCGCGCACAATGCAAACGCTCGCCTTTGCCCGTCACATCGGCGGCCTCGCCTCGCGTAGGTCAACTCCTGCAGCTATTGGGAATACATTCGTGAACTGTATGTATGGATTGTGATGAGAAGATTAACATCTGCATTGCAGGGATGATGGTTGCGTTCAAACCAGGGCTGTCGCGATATACTGGTATTGACAATGATCCGTCGTATTAAAAAATGACATTTCAAGATTGTGTTAAAAATGTGCATATGTTAATATCGTGCCACTTGAAAACAGCCTACTTTTTGTATGCAGTTGTACAGTTTCTGTTTTCATATTGTCTTTATACCACCTTAGACAGGTGTTTTGATTGTAATTAATCTGCCAAAAGAGAAAAAAACCATGAATAAAGTTAAAGGTCAATTGCATGCAAATACTATTGTTATTCAAAAATTGTTAATGTTATAATCATCGTGAAAATCTGATATCGTGACAGCCCTATTTCAAACCATGTGATCTTTTCCTGTCATGTCACACAAAAAAAGACTCGAGGGTTGGAGGTGGAGCTGCGGAAATTCAAAAGCAAGGCGGAGCCGCTAATCCACCGAGCTAATATTGTTTGCTTGATGATGCTGTGCAGCTTTGAGGTAATTGACTCTTCTTATCTGTGCATGCGAACAGCTGCTGTTTCCTGTTCGATCAGTTGTTCAAGAAGCTTGTTATTTTGTGCCGTGTTTCCTCATACG
>CAESWR010000226.1:155550-167194 GCA_903171835.1 Mullus surmuletus | reverse complement strand
CCCCCCCCCGCCCCTCCCCAAACCACCACCACTTCTTTTTCATTCTCAAATCAGGTCCAATCTGTTTAATTCACCAGGCAACAATAGTCAAAGGAAGCGGTGAGCGGGGAGCCTCTCCGCTGCCGCCGCCGCCGCCGCCGCCGCTTCCTTTGTGAGCGCACGCTGCCAAAAATATCAAGACACTTTCTCACATTAACATTACTAATTTGTTTGCCGATGGTTTCCAAGGCGCTGAATAATTGGCTGTGAGATATTGTTTGTTCAGGTGTTCCGCATAATTGAATTCCGTATTGAAAATACTGTGGATGAATGTCTGAAGAATACAGAAAAGAAGCGTGTACTTTGTAATACATTTTCTTTTAAAATGGAGCAATTGGTGTAGATTAATTTTCATCCCAGTGGCGGCCGGTGATGATTGCCGCGCATTAATTATCTGGATAATGTACAAAGCGCACACGTTTGGAATTTTAAAACATCTCAACTTGTGTTCACCCGTTTTCAATTTGTGCAGCCGAGATTACGCAGCTTCGTCTTGTTGCTCTCCTTCGCTCGTGATGACCTTTCGGAACCCGCAGATTGATTTCACGCGCCCGTTATGGCCGTGCAGAAAACCCGGCCTTTGTCGGCGCTCCCCTGCGCGCTGGTGTGTGTTGCCGTGCGCACACGTGGAAGTGATCTAGCATCCAGCTGGGCGCATGTGTTGACAGAGGAGGGTGATGTATCTGATCGTAGTTAGCGGCGAGGAGGGTCTCAGCCGGGTTTGATTCAGCGGCACCACGCTGACCTAATGCCTCGGCTCAATCAGTCACCTTGTCCTCCCCTTGACTCCTCACCCTGTGATCCCTCTCTCCCACCCGAAGGACTCAAGAAAAACAACCCAAGTGCTCCGAAGGCCCTCCCTTCCCTTTTTCCGCCGACAGAAATAAATCAGCAGGATCTGCGGTTACTTATTTTCTTAAATTGCCCTGCTTCATGTCCATCTCCCCTCCAGAACAGCCTATTTATTATCCAAATCTCTCGTTTGTGAGCGTGTGTGTTCAGCTCCCTGGTCCGATAATCAGTGACAAAGACGTTATAGAGGCGTGACAGAGCTCTATTTGCCATAACTGACATCTTCATCCATTGCTTTCCTCGATTTTTAATGTTTTTTTTTCTTTCGTGTGCAACTTACTAAGCGCTGGCATCTGCGGCGTTTCCAGGCGGATACACCACAGTGGACTGGGAATTCAGAGGATTCCGACAAGGCCACAGCAGCTCAGGCAGGTGGAGAGACGAGCCGCACACACACGGAACGGAGAGGAAGGCGGAGAGGCAGGAGAAAGAGAGATAGGGAGGCAGAGAAAGTGCCTCTCGCAGTCCGATACTCCAAGTGTTTAGCAGACATGCTGTCAGATCCAGAGGTCAGAGGGGATGATTATATCGACGGCTTTTATTCGCCGGTCGAATGCAGGGAGAAAGAGACGGAGCGGCGGCTGGAGCAGGAAAACTTGTGATGCAGAAAAGCAGCATAAATCAAAACGTGCCGAACAGAATCACAAAAGAAGCGCTGTGGAGGACCGCCGGCCGTGTTCCAAAAAAGGAAGGAAAAAAAAGAGAAACAAATCTCAGTAAATTCGAGCATATTTGCCGCCTCAGCTGACACGTCTAGTTTCATTTGGAAGTTTGGAATTGTCATCCAAAGGCAAAAGCAGCTGCCTTCATTTGTCAATACTTGATTATGATTTATGGGTGTCAGAGGATCCTCGCTCGCATTCAAAACTTCTGGCCACAATTAACATGTTGTGGTGAGGATAAGAAAAATGAAAACACAGCACGAAGAATAATACTTTAACTACAATTATATTTGTAAATATAGAAATCAACCTACCATTTAATTATTATTTTTTTTAATATATATCCTCTTAAACAATCACAGATTCACATGGGCAATAAAAAAATAAATGAATAAATAACATGAAGAATGACAATAGCCATCAAACTAATAGGATGTAATGAAATAAAAGGAAATAAAATAAAAGGCAGGATCAATAAGCTTACATTCACGTTGTCCATAGAAGTTTTGCATTTCAGTTTGTGTTATCCATTTCGTCTCAAATATAAGCTTTACTTTTAACAATGTATGTCAACCTCTCCAGTCCGTGACCTGTCAATCAACCTACCATTAAATCTCAGATACTGAAAATATGGCAACTGGACTCACCTCCAGTTGCCATATTTCACGCAGCTGAGATTTACCATGACCTGGACGACTGAGAATATCCACAGATATATTGTTCTGTTGGTAAATTTTCTCTTGCATCAAAGTAAAAGGACTGACAGAAACGTATAAACTGCCCTTGTGAAGCTTTTCAATCTGCGTCTCATTTGTACTTTCACAATTTATGTACAAGAGACAGAAAGCGACAACATCACACTGCGGCCGCTAAGGTGCGACGTCATCATCAGCAAAACAGCCCTCGTTAACAGATGGACGGCGCGCTAGCGGCGGCGCCCTGCGAAGGTCTGTGAGCCTCCTCCTGTTTCCTTCGTCCTCTTACAAACACCTGCACTCATGTGATTTGTAACAAGGAAATTATTCTTCATAATATTGATCCTGCAACTAAAAGCTTCTTCACTGGCTGCATTTTTCCTTCAGTAAGTCTGTACATGCACCACTGGGCAGAGACAATGGGGAAATGGGGAATTTTGTCGATGGTTACTGGTGCATTAATAACTTCTTTTATACTGGAATCCAGCTTTAATTCAAAGTAAGAGTACATGAATAGTAGTTACACAATAGTTGCTATTTTTTCTTTAGGTCCCGTGCCATTGTTACATATTAGTAACTTGTAGAGAGCGGGTCATTGACAACGTTTCCATGCAGTCAATATTGGGGTCAAGGTCCATATTCCGGTTAGTGAAATATTGGTTTCCATGTGTGAGCAACAGAGTTATTCCTGTATCCATGGTCATTGTAATCAATGGTGATCAAAGCAGCCATGCAGAGAGAACATCTGGACTTCCCGCTCCCCTTTTTGTGGATCTGTCTATCCCACTACTTTCAAGCGTCTCCAACTGCCAGGATGTTTGTGTCTTTCATCACACTGATGAAGTTATTGGTTTCCTCCTCACTCCAAAAGTGTGGCGTGGTGTTGCTCTCGCCTTTGGCCATGTTTACTAGGAGTTCCTGGACTCCAAAGACCAAGATTCCTTGCTGATAGAACATGCGCACAACACTAATTCATGTTCCTTTTGATGGGAATATCCTGATACATGATCAGATATTGGCCTTAGAAAAGCAGGAAACCAGGGGGAGTATTTGGGTTTTGAAAAACTAATCACTGCTAATGTACTGCTAATATTCTGCTTAGAAAAGGCTCATTGACTTCATTTAAACATAGCCATTGTCGCGCCATCAGCTCACCTACTCGTCTACTTGTTTAAAATTCATCTCTGGCTGCAATCAATCAGTTTTTATTTGCATTTTTGTTGGTTACTGATGCAAACTTCTCACCGCAGCGCTGCATCTGTGCCGAGGCTGGGCGCGGGTGTGAGGCGGCTGCAGCCGCCCCCGGCCTGGATGGTCCTTCTCTTCTCTGTGTGTGTTTGCTGTTCAATTTTGGTCCAGCTGCTTCGTGCACAAAATGGAATGTTTGATGATGTTGACCTCATCACTCATGCAGAGCAGATGAGTGGATGTACAGAAATGAGATGCGTGACCCACAGCGAGGAGAGGCGGCGTTAGAAACGTGATTTACTTGTCGCTTCTCTCTAACTCCACCACCTGTCACCGGCTCTGTGCTTTACAGTGTTTGGAGAAAGACTCTTGTGTTTCTTTTCACCCGCCAGCGGCCCGCGCTGCCTGACCCCTCCCTTTCTTTGTCACTGCTGGGCTGTGCTCTGTTTTTTCCCATCTCCGTGGCAACCGGCCCCGCACGCTATTGTGTTGATGTTTGTCCACAGCAAAGGTGTCGCCTATGTGCTTAATGGACCTCCCAGTCCGCTTCAGTGTCCGCCTCGGAGCCCCCCCCCCCTCCGTCACAACCTCCACCTCTCCTGCTTCGCTCGGCGTCCGGCCCGCTCGCTGTTTGTCCGCGGGTGTCAGCGAGTCGCGGCAGGGTGGGGATGAGATAGCACTGATAATGGCCGCTTTGTTCTTCTGGCTCGATTTGTCTGAGCGCTGCTCCTGTGGACGCCTGGTCAAACAGAGGCACACAAAGAGCTCCTGGCTGCCGTTGCTGCTCGCTCTCCACAGCCGGACATGCTCCCAGCATGCACCACCTTCTGCTGCCGCACTGAATTACCACCCTCACAACCTTTCACATGTATAAAAGCATTCTTTCACTCAGTGGGGCCGCTGACATTTGCCTTTTGATGGATACAAAAGATTTTTTAACACAATTTTTTTCAGGTGATTACAGCAAGGTCACTTTGAGAATCAGTGTGTGGGCTTTGTGTCGTAGGGCACTCCATTTTTTCACTTGTAAGAGCTGCACGGGCATTACTTCATTCAGTCAAGCTTGTGTCAGGATTGATGCTTTTGCGCTGCCTTTGATATGTAAATGGCGCATTTTGCTTTTAAGATATTATTTTCACTTGATTGATTGACAAAGTAGGCTCAAAGCAGCCTCGACTAGGACGTGAGGAAAAATGACTCACCGTTATTGTGCTCTTAACATTTGCAGAGGGGAAGAACAGCCGCATGGAAGGCACTTGTGTTTTGTATTCCGGTGGAAGATGACAGTGGATTCCACAATTAATAACGCTGAAAATCGCCGGAATGCCAAGAAATAATCTCTGGAACTAATGCGTCGCATACTCTCATCCACCGGCTGGTGTTTTAACCTCTTTAGCATAGCCCCTCGAGGAAATGGGGGATATGATTAGGAATTCGTTAGCAGGCTTCTATTTTTATGCTGATGACACACTTTCTTCTCCCGGGCTCCGAATGTTGCTGGCTCTTGACTTTCTCACTGTCTTTTCTAAACTAGATCAGCTGTTTACCACCATGTAGGAACGTGACATGAAGTTCAGCGACTAAAGCGGCTGTGCTGTCATCTGAAATCCAGTCACAGGCTACGTTTCCATGCAGTCGATAAGCCTTTTCTAACCGGAATATTAGCAATAACCCGGTTGCGTGCGGCCATGCATGGCAACGGGTTATTCCCAATGTTTCAGTAACCGGAATATGGACCTTAACCCCAATATTGGCTGCATGGAAACGTAGCCAACGATGCCGAGCATCGCCTTTCAAAAGGTTGCTTCCCTTTTGTCGCCGTTTCCATTTCGCCGGCTGGACCCCCACCCAGGCCGCCCGCCCCAGCTGTGCGCTGCCCAAAGATGAACAGAATCAATGAATTGTGCCACACAATTCAGCTGGAATCCCGCAGTTTTTTTTGTCCGTGCCATCATGTTTGGAGCAGATTACAGTATGTCCGCACAGCCCGGCTCCCCAGGGTCCCGCCTCGCTGTGGTTCAGGTATTGTGGGCAGGCGGCGGGCTGGTGGCCCTGGGCCCCGGGAGCTCTGGAGAGGAGAGGACAGTGGCTGCATTTGTTTCCCATTGAAAGGGATTACAGGTCCTGACGGCCGTGATTAATCACCCAGAGGCAGACATCTGAATGCGGCGCGGGAAAGGTTCAACTTTTTAATTCATCCCACACACAATCTATTCAAACCAGCTGTTGGCGCTCCTTTCCCTCATCTCCCCACTCTTTCTTCTCGGTGACCATTGCCTTCCACTGTCTTTCTCTCCCCATTTATAGCTCACATAATTATCTGGGGAGTCGCAGTTGTTGTAATTGTGGGGGTGCTTGGACGTCGCCTGGCGCTCTATTTTTATTGGAGATGGGTTCCTTTCTTCTTTGTGGGAGAATAGTTAATTGACTTTGTTAATGCATTTGGGGATCAGTGATTTCTCAACAACAAATGACCTTTATGGGGCGCCGCGTCGCATATTGTTTATTGTGCGAGCGCGCGCCCGGCCGAGTGTATGGCAACGCATGCGGTGTATGTGCGCGTGTTGATCCATTGTGACCTTTTCTCATGTCAGGTGTGTTTGCGGGGAGGCAGAGAAATATTTCCCCTCGAAGCCTCTTTTCCTCAAAAAAAAGCAACAAACAAAAAAAATCCCCCCACTTCAAATTCATAAGCACGCTGACAGACAGCTGAATTCTGTGTGTTTTGAATAAATTTCACATCTCGCCATGTTCATATCCACTCATATGAGCAGGCCTTCTCATTAAGACTCAGCAGGTTATATGATGGTATTGCTGGAATCCCTGGAGCAAAATGAACAGGGACAGCTACACTGCTTAATGCAAGGTAGCCTAGCAACAGATAGTGGGATGGTGGTGGAAACATACCCTCATATTTATGTTTACATGAGAGAATGATTTGTCTGTCAGGCTGATGGATCCTAATGTTCTCCTCTCCCCGGGGCTTTTCTTGTGCCGCACGCAGGCCTGACACTTACCCTGAAGGACAGGCACCACCTTCCCCAACGCACATGAATACTTAATACTGTTAGGCTGCATTTATGCAAAGAATGGAAATGGCACTAGACAAGGAGAGGGGGGCTGAGATGCATCAAAAGCGTGACACGCAACGCATCACGAACACGGGGTGAAGCTCGCCGAGTGACAGCAAACATAAGGAGGGAGCGACTCGCATGTTGCTTCTCTCTTTTTTTTTCTTCCCCCCCTTGCAGTTTATTCCTCATAACAGCAAACAAGTAATCCCATTGTCGTTTGGTGGGGTTTTAATCTGCATGGCGACTGACAACTGTGACAGTATAAAGTCACTTCCAGTAAGTAGGACAGTACACGAGCTATATGACTTGATGGAGTCTGTCTTTACTGTATGTCCAGCTCCTCCAGGGACAGACTACATCAACTCAATTAGCCTGGCACAGCCTGAGTATCAGCACCATAGATTAGATTTCACTCTGCCTTGTTTACCAGAGAGCGAGCCTCAGAATAATATCTATACAATTTGTTCTTTCAGACAAATGATGATGGTATCATAGCGGGGAGCAGCAGATATAAGCTTCTCCTGCACTCGGCGCAGCGTAACCGCCTGGCCGAGATATAAAGAAGCCTTTTGTCAGGAGATAGGCATATCCCTGTTCATCTTGGGAACTTGTTTCCATAGTTACATCAATGTTGTTGAAGTGAGAAGATCAGGTATTCCAGTGAGTGATCCTTTACATGAGCACTGCTCTCCTTGCTATCGATTTTCAACCCACATTGAAGAAAACAGAAACAGCCCGCCACAAACTGTCTTGCAGACGGCGTGGAAGTAATGAAAGGGCAAAATGTGTTGGACAAAGACAGAGAAGAAAATAAAAGCTTATCAAAAAGCATTTTTTTTGAGACGTCACAGGCCATGAGGGGGGGTGTTGGGCAGGCAGAGCTGTCAGAACCGCGGACCACCGTCCGCCACAACAGCAGCGGCTGGGTCTGACGGCTGATGGTGGGGAAGCTCGGCAGCAGCAGCCGCTCGCTGTACGCTAATGGCCCTGAAAAGAGAGTTAATCACTGCCGCGCGGTTAGCCACATGCTCGTGCAGCGTGGCTGGTGTGTTCCAGGGGCTACCAAAACACTGGCGCAACACATGATCGCTCTTTATGAGGCTGGGGCCTGCAAGAGAGAGAGGGGGCCCGCAGACGATGCTAAAAAGACGGTAATGACAGCCATTCACCGCAATCCAATTATGCAAAAGGGAGCCTAAACAATTCCATCATCCCCTAAATTAGATTGTCCTAACGAGATAAAGGCACCAATTAATCCTGAATTAATTTCTACAGCTCATTTTCCCCAGAAAACACTCTAATATGCAAATGCCAATGAGAGACAGAGAGGCATCCTTCTGCAGGCGTTTATTCCACCTCTGCCGGGCGGCTTTTCACTGATAGTGAACTTATGAACTGAGACACATGTTGTGAGCGTAAAATTAAGAAATAAAATAAATATAAAAGCAGATGAGAGGGAGCGCTGGGGAGGCAGATCACGCTGCAGACGGTTCAATGATCTGCCGTCGTCAAGCGGAAAGAAAACACAACACATCTAATTCATCTGATGATCAAAAATAAATATTTTATACACATATTTGTTTTTTTTGTACACCTGCTGAAACGCGTCCACATCCAAAGACAGACTTTGCGCACCGCAAATGTCTGCTCGCTCCGAAAACAAAGCAATTAAAAATTTTGTTCATCATAATCATCATTATCATTTTCACACTCCTAATTGTCTCGCTGCCAGCTGTCTCAAGTTGTCGTAATTGAGTGATCTGACACATTTTCTCAGCAGCGCCTGAGACGCGTGCAGCCTCCACCGCCGGAGCTAATAAACGCTCGCACAAAGTTTCTGCAGAAAATGCTTCCGTCGTTGGCACCATCTTGCTTATTATTTGCGATCCTGGATTGAATTAGTCGGGCTTTCTAGTGTCGATCTGAACACAAAAAGTGAATGAAAATGTAGAAATGCCTTTTTGCTCCGTATTTTACCTCGGAGGATGTCTTTATGAACCCAGTTTGGGCTTTGAAGCGCGGTATTTTATTGATCGGCAGTGAGCTACTACCACCTGGGCACCCCCCAGTGATGACAGAAACAACCAGGCTGTCAGTGGCCAGGCAATATTCACAACCACTGGCCCACATCAGCTAATTACCAGCAGAAATCACGTATTGACAGATGGGCGCATGCATATTGATCGGCCAGAACTGCCACGTTCTAAATCACCAAACGCTAATGAATCATTTCCCATTTGGGAGCGAGAAAGGGAGGGAAAAAAACATCCGTCTTCGGCCTGACATCATACCTGCGCTGCACGCTGCACGCGATGTGGACGTGCACAAATCACCGCCGCCGCCTCGGCCGCACACACGACCCGCTTGCCATCCGCCCACCTCATCCCTCCCTCCCTCCCTCCCTCCGTCCGTCCGTCCGTCCGTCCTGCCGCATCCCTCGCTGTCCCCTCCATCGCTCTTTCTCTGCGTGGCAGTTATTTTTCATCGCGGCGCGCCCGGGCCGAGGCAGTAAATACGCCGCTCCTCAAGACTGCGGACCCGCGGTGACCCCGCAACCTCCGTGTCTCTGATGCCTCTCCCAAGGTCTCTCATTCCAAGGCCCCTGTGATGCAGCACTCTGGTCGCGGCGCAGACCCTGTAATTCACCAGCCTGCTAGATCGCCTGCCAGGAGCTATTGATTTTTGTTTCCCCAATCTCCAGGAGAGAGGGAAAGAAAAGATTAAAAACACTTTGTCAGTTTGGTAGGGAATAAGAATTCTGCGCAGGGGGATACCTAGGAGGGCACAGGGTCAGGGCTGAGGTACTGTATGTCTTTATGGCTTTAACTATTTCCACACCGCCGACATCTTTGTCTGCCTCCCGCTCACACTCGATCCAGCGGCCGATGAGAAGCAGGTGTTGCTGCTCAGGGATGAAAGGTCATTTCTGAGAACTGTGCTCGTCTTGGTACGAACTCAGCTGTACGCGACGTGTGAATCGATGCCCGCATGCACACACACACACACGCATGCACGCAGAGACACGCGCGCACACACACACACACACACAAAAGCTGATTAAAGGCAGGAAATCAAATAAAGTGTTTACATGTGTTTCATTAGTCTGATTACTCTAAAACCCCGGGATGTGATGAGATTTCTCCCTTAAAAAAACAAAACACTTTTGGCGCAGCACCGCATCGATGCATCCTACAGCATCAGACAAACCTAAAGAAAGTCTCTTCTCACATCGAGCAGGTTTAGACGCCATCATTTCTTCAATTACGGAGAGTTAACGGCTGCGCCATCAGGGCAACAGCTCTCAGACCCCCCAGACCCTGCATGATACATTAAACCTGGTTTCCATTTAATCCCCTTGACTCATCTGAACCAGCAGCTATGTTTAAATGCAGTCAATATTGGGCTTAAGGTCCATATTCCGGTTACTGGAACACATTGGGAATAACCCCTTTTCCATGCGTGAGCAAACAGGGTTATTCCTGTATCCATAGTCATCGTAATCAATTGTGATATCCCAATCAAACCAGCGACACACGGAGAGTGTCTGGACCGTCAAGTAGTTCCTGGACTCCAAAGACCAAGATTCTTTGCCAATAGAACATGCATACAACACTAATTCATCTTCCTTTTGATGGGGAGATCCTGATAGGAGGAGACATCATCAAATATTCACCTTAGAGAAGGAGGAACCCAGGGGGAATATTCAGGCTTTTAAAAACCAATAACCCATTCAAATGGGTTATTGGTGTTTACATGGCCACCCGCGTACCAGGTTATTGCTAATATTCCGCTTAGAAAAGGCTTATTGACTGCATGTAAACGTAGCCGCTGTTGCAGTCAAATCAAGACCAAGACTGTACCAAGACCACAGGGCATCAGGACCGAGACCAGACCAATACCGCAAACATCAAAGAAAGGTGATTGCAAAACAGAACAGAAAGAGTTTTTATATAATTTTATTCAATTTTCTGTATTTTCATTTAAGCAGCACAATGCAACAAATAAACAATAGTATTTTTGGTTCATTTTCTTTTCCTTGATATGAGAACCCTAAGTCCATGCAGCTGGGTGTGCAGGCAGCCATTTCCTCTCATTTTAAACCTGTGAAGCTTTTTTGTTGATCCACCAAAATCAGATGCAGATTTGTCAGGGGAATGTGGCTTCTGAGTTGACTGAAATCAGATGAAGATGTTTAATAGGAAGGCAGAGGTTGCAATTTGAGGAAATAATCAATCTACCAATGATTGGAAGTGATTAGTTGTTGTGGTCTAAAAGCCTGCAGGTGGTGGTGGTCTCCACTGCTCTGTGCAGATACTAAATCCAGAGGCCACTGTTTAAGACCAGACAAGACAATAGGCAAAATAATATAACAAAAAAGCTTTTAAAAACACAAATGCAATGGCATGAACAGAAATATAGTTAGCTACACATCTTACACATCTTGAATGCTCTTCAAAAAGTTGAAACAGCAATGGATGTATAATCTCTTGGTTACAGAGAACCGTCTTACAGGAGGCAGAAGAAACAGCATACATTTGAGGTAGCCAATGTGTTGTAGCAAACTCATATTTGATGCCGTTAGCTTAGCAACAGCTTAATATGGACACATGGTAAAGCTAGTTAGTTTAGCTAATTAAAATGGCCTCTTAAATAGTCAATGACATGGTGCTATCTAATTTACATTACATAACTAATTTACCAGTTAGGAATAAGTTTTCATTGAAGTGAAACACTACTACCATAGATCAAATATATTTACCCCATAATAGTATCAAAACTTGCTTTACTTCATGTAGTCTGTGAGCTCAAATGTGTGGTTTCAATAGTTCTGTGCTTTAGTCTCAAAGGTGTTCTACATCATCTGTGCATGTGATGGAGGAATGCACAGTGCGTGGTGGGGGTGTGGCCTAAATCACCTGTGCATGTGATGGAGGATGGACAGTACGTGGAGGGGGGCGTGGCATAAATAATCAGTGCATGTGATGGAGGATGCACAGTACCGAGGGAGGCGTGGCCTAAATAATCTGTGCAGGTGATGGAGGAATGCACAGTGCATGTAGGGGGCGTGGCCGAAGTCATCTGTGCATGTGATGGAGGAATGCACAGTGCATGTAGGGGGCGTGGCCTAAATCAT
>CAESWR010000226.1:126190-137441 GCA_903171835.1 Mullus surmuletus | reverse complement strand
TGGTATTTCCTTGGTATGCTTCAAAAATATGACATTTAATTGCATGAGCTGTATATCTTTAATTATATTTATGGACACAATGTTTCTTTAACAGTCAACAGGGACCATCATTGAACAACAGTGTAGAAGTTCTGGGTAAACATCAATAAACAACAACTAAACAACAGGTAGAAGCAAATGATCAAATATTAGCATGTGCAATGACATTACTCACATCATGATTGGGTCATTTAAACACTAGTATGTGACCAATGTGCATGTCTTTGAAAAAAGTACAGACCACATAATTGAAGTACAGTGTTGAAACATTGAATTCTCGGTAAACATCAAGTAAACATCAAATATCAAACAGGTAAAAGGTAAAAAGCAAACGATCCAATTTTAGCTTGTGGAATCACAGTGCTCACATCATTGGGTCATTTAAATACTCAGTAATGCCAATGTGCACGTCTTTCATGTTCATTTAGACAATGTGTGTATGTGTGTGTGTGTGTGTGTGTGTGCGTGTGGCCTCTGCAGTGACGCAGCCACAACAACCCAGCAGTCCAAAACGCCTCCAGAGAGATAGTTTGTGTGAGAGTTAAATGATTTGATGAATAAAATTGCATCAGTGGAAGCCTTAAACAACACCTTTAAAAAAAAACTTCCTAACAGAATAAAATATGTAAACAGTCTCCCGCGGTCGTAGCGATGAGGATTAATAAGGCAGAGGTGGTGGCGGCGGCGGTGGCGGCGGCGGTGCCTCCTCACTGGTTCCCCGCGCTGTAGCTACTCCAGCCCACCGAGTGTTCGCTCTGCGCCTTCTGTCTGCCAGCTTGCCTTTGGCAGTGTTAGTTCTGGACAGTTAACTCCCACTGAAATTATGTTAATTGCTGTCATTTTCTTTTTTCTACTCCAGCATAATCAGCAACTTATATACTTCTGTTCATTTATTACCGAGCCTCCTCAAGCCCGCGAAGAGGCTTTTTACCCTTCAGAGATCAGAAGTTCGGGGCTGTTTTGTACCGCGTGTGTTTGTTGGCGTCTCAGGCGGTGATACGACTTTCTTAAAGAAAGAGAAAAAACACAACCGGCGACTTTTGGTTTGAATTTGCCGGGGTGCAATTTCATGAAGGTGCTGCTTTTAGCCGCACTGTGAGGCGTCATGTTGTCATGAGTGTGTGTGTGTGTGCGTGTGTGTGATCTTCTCCCATGCAAAGTGTCAGCCTGCTCAAGGACACTCAGACGTGGTTTCTAAAGAGCCGAAGCTCGGAGCTTAAACGGAGGGGGGGGGGATGGAAGTTTCAGTAAAAAACAGGGGAATACATTCCCATTTGTTCTTCTACCCACTTCCTCCTCCTCCTCCTCCTCCTCCTCCTCCTCCTTCTCAACCTCCTCCTCCTTCTAAACCTCCTTCTCCACCTCCTCCTCCACCTCCTCCTTCTCAACCTCCTCCTCCACCTCCTCCTTCTCAACCTCCTCCTCCTTCTCCACCTCCTCCTCCTTCTCCACCTCCTCCTCTGCCTGCTCCTCCTGCTCCTCCTTCTCAACCTCCTCCTCCTCCACCTCCACCTCCACCTCTTCCTCCCCCACCTCCACCTCCACCTCCACCTCCACCTCTTCCTTCCCTACCTTTAGCTCTTCCACCTCCACCTCCACTTCCACCCATCCCCGCCCATTCTCATGCTGCTTACAGTGTTAATGAAAATGGGGAGTGTCAGCTCCTTGTTCAAGTTCACTTGCTGCCAAAGGAGGAGGGGTGGTGTGTGTGTGTGTGTGTGTGTGTGTGTGTGTGTGTGTGGGGGGGGGGGTTAGTATTCCCCGTTCAGGCACGAGACTGGAGCCCCCGTGAGTGGGCGCACACCCTCGGCGCCTGGAGGCGAGCGTCTCCTCTGCCGTTATATTTTATTTGGCTCGCTGGCACCACCTTGTAGCCTGTTTTATTGGACATGTCCTTCAGCACCATGTTTAGCAGTCTCCTCCCCCAAACACATAAAATTCCTTTATGTTCCTATTACTTGAGTTTATGAAGAGCGTCTTCACCCCCACCCCCCCCCACCGCCTACCCCCTCCCCACCGATAAGATCATATTGATAGATTGATATTGGGAGAGCTATAGTGTGATAAAGGCGGTGGGGTTAAGAGCTTCTTGGATAGTTTAACCTTGATAAAACAGTTGTTTCAGTGAGGCTGATTTTGCCCCATCCGTCTTCATCCGTCAGGGCCCCGCTGAAGTATGCAAATGAAGGCAGTAGAGGGAAGCGCCGTGTGCAGTTAAATGGGGCGTTGCGAATGTGCGGTGTACCGCGCCGACGGGGTGATACTACTTACTGTCCAAATTTAGTGTGTCTCTTCTGAAACATCCTCCCCCCCTCCTCTCTTTTCATTTTTGTCTGCATTTCAAGAATATGTATATATATATTTATATATATCTGCAGCCTTGAGAGGAAGTGTGGCTCCTCGTAAAGTGATTACAGCCACGGCAGCCGCAAAGCAGTTTACGCTCGCACGTGTGTGATATTATTTTAATGTGTTTGAGCTGGAATTTAGTGAGTGCGAGCAGGGTTTGTGTCGCTTTATTGTGGGTTTGCGCTGTATTTACATGTTGTGGGGCGGTTTTATTGCACGCTCCAGCAAACACACAGCAGAATATGGCTGTTTATTGCACTAATTAGTGAGTCCGGAGGTGCGAGGGTAATAATCTTTATGATAATATCTGCTTATGCCTTAACACGGTGCTCCGTTCTATACGCTGCACCAGGAGCTTCATTTGCCTGATTAGTTTTGTACCAGCTCAGCAGCGGTAGGATTTTTTTTTCTATTTGCGCGCGTGTGTGTCTGATTCTCTCATTTATCTCATATGCCGGCATATTGATCGATTCCCCTGTTCACTCATTATTTTGTTCTGTTCCTCACAACTCATTTTCAGAAATCAGGCTTGCGCTGTAAGGCCAGAAACAGATACGGCGTCTCCTCTCCGCTGTCTTGACTAGCCACCGCACACATAAAGCTGTCAATCAAGAGCCTTCCTGCTTGCCCTTTGTTATGGAACGCCAGCTCTGTGGGTGGGTCCTCTGGGTGATAGATGGCTCAGAGAGCCTATCGGACTGCTAGAAGCATCCATCTCTGTCTGGAGCCTGTTAAACAAGCTTGGGAAAGCAGCCATGTAGTCCTAACCACCACTGGCCTCCACTAAAAAACCCCATTAACATTAATGAAGGATAGCTTTAAAAGTTCTTCAGTAATAGGCTTGAATTGGATTTATGAGTCAGATAGTTTGCCAGAGAGTACGTCATGAAAAATGTCACTGGCAGATAAATGGAAATGAGCATTTGAAAGGTCTCGGGACACCGTTTCTGCAAAGATTTCAGCTCAGCTCGAGAACCAGATTTTTTTCTCTCCCTTTCCCGTCCTTGCACCTCAATCATTTTTCCCTGCAACTCTAAAACTAAGCTTCAGAGTGTCTTTGGGAGAAAAGGCAAGGTGTCTGATGTTCTAAGTGACTGCAAAGATAAAGCTGCTCATCTGCTGCTGTTGCTTCTAGAGGAGGGAAGAGGGGGAAAAAATAAGTTCTTAATACTTTTTAAAAAGCCTTTCATCCCAGGTGGCACTGGCCATTTCAATATCTTGCAACTACCACTTTACCTGTCTGAAAGGTCCCTATAGTAGATGGCTGATGTGAAACTGCCATTAGCCGGCCAATTCCTCAGCCACAGATTACTGTGCCAGTACGAGGTAATCACAATGTTGAAAAAGGTCTGATTGCAGTCCATCCAACCTACAAAGTGTGGCGTAAATGGGTTTTTTTTAAAGGTCTGCTGTCTATTGTTGGTATGTCATCATAGTGCATTAGGACTGTCAGAGGCAAAATGACAATTTTTGAAACCTTTCATTCCATGTGAATGTTAAAAGGATGCAGAAATACACTCGGACCAAACCTGGCAGACGAGGCCCGGCAGAGGTGGGCGGATGCAGGAACCTCATGGACTCGCCGCCCTCTCCAGTCCCTTGGTGTTTCCTCTACATGCGTGTAATCGGGTCGTTTCCGAGCTGCTGAAACAGGTGCAAACAAAATGAATCAAATCTTCAAATTTGGTAATTTTCGATGACCCAGTCCAGCAGCAGGAAGCTCATCAAGGGCTCCGCTTTAGTTCAGTGGTCCAGTAGCATCTCCTCAGTGTTCAAATAAGATTAAAATTATGATGAGAACCAAGATATCCTTTAAAATGTGTTTGACTTCTTACCTATTGTTGCATATGTCTGTTTTCTTGGCAGTTGAAGTATAAGTAAAGGGGTCTGAACTGGAAAAATACTGAGAAAAATACTTGTGCCAGCATGCTCAAAATAGGTAATGAAAAGGAAAACTTGATTATGTTCGCAGGCGTGTCACCGGCACAGTTTTATTTAGTAAAATGTCACAGTCAGCATCCATATCGGGAGCTCAGTGAGAATGATTCAGAACACTACAGACAATGGTGAGAAATGCCACAACCATTCACAAGACAATTTTCAAATGTCATGTTGGACAATCTCAATGCAGATGGTGTGAAAAAAACCCAAACATCACCACTTTGGTGAAAAATGACACTGATGACACTTTTCCTTCCACTGATCAGCTGTTTCTATCGTGGTTGATGACGTAAAAGCTAAAAAAAAAAGATGAATTTCATTGTCTGGTCTATGGACAGAATGAAACTGATGACATGAAGGAACAATCACAACCTGCCGCTACTTTTCATATTCTTGTTGTTATTATTGTCATGTTGGCGACACTGCCACCTTCTGACCAAACGCCGCTTTGCATTGTTAGTTCCCTCCCAAATATTTTACATTCAGACCAGGAGCGACAAACACGTGTTAGCATGGAGACATTTCAGCTTTTCAACCATTGAAAGATGTTAAAGGACGCCCGACTGTTGCAGGCATGTCAACAATGGCTACAATTATATGCATTCAAGCCTTTTCTAAACGAAATATTATCAATAACCTGTTTGCACACGGTCACGTAAACACCAATAACCCAATGTGCCAAAACCCCTCCTCTCCCCCCTGGTTCCTCCCTCTCTAAGGTGAACATGTGATGATGTCTCCTCCTATCAGGATCTCCCCATCAAAAGGAAGATGGATTAGTGTTGTGCTCATGTTCTATCAGCAAGGAATCTTGGTCTTTGGAGTCCAGGAACTCCTTGTAAACATGGCCAAAGTCGAGAGCAACACCACGCCACACTTTTGGAGTGAGGAGGAAACCAATCACTTGATCAGTGTGATGAAAGACACAAACATCCTGGCATTGGTGTGAAACGTGTTCTGTGCTTCGATCAGGGTATCCCAATTGATTACAATCACCATGTAGACAGGACTAACGAATTGCTCACGCAAGGAAACGTCTTCTTCCCAATGTTTCAGCAACCGGAAGATTTACCTTAACCCCAACACTGACTGCATGGAAACGTAGTCAATGGTATGGACTTTTGTCAGGCAGCTGCTCTTGGAACAATTAGTCTAAGAAGATTCAGTTATTTTGAATATTTGCGTGGCTGCTGCTGTCGCTCAGCGCGCCTCCTCCCCGCTAACCTCTGATGTCATTAGTGTTGGAGGGCGGCTGAGGGAGAGGAGGGCTGCTCTTCTTAATGAATTCCGCTGTGTCTTTGCACTCCCCCACCTAGTTAACCCGACCCCCCTCCAGTGCTCAAGGTGTCATATTAGAGGAGCTGGGGAAGGGGAGAACAAGGAGACGGGCCAAGTACATCTCACCCCTCCTCGTACCCGACTTGCCTCCGCTTTTCCTCGTCCAACACGATATTCATGAACAGAATCCGTGTTTCCAGCGTGCAGCGGCGCTCAGATGCGCTTCACGTCTCCACATTAACGACTGGGAAGGTGTTATTGCAGTTAATGAAATGTTACTTGTCCAGTGGTGAGCACTAAGAACACGGTGGAGAAGAGAAAAGCCATCCTGAGGAGCGTTCAGTGGTACATGGGTGGAATTCTTCAGATGGTTCACCTTGGCTCACACACCAGAGTCACGCCTTTAATGAACGAAATGTAAATATTCTCATCATGCAGGCGGACTGTGTCTTGTTAGTGCTAAATTATCATCTTCAAGCTGCATTTTAATGTCCCGGCTTGATGCAGTGGAGTTAATTTGATCTATTTTATACTCTGTTGGGCTCTCAACCTTTTTGGTTTGTAAATCATGAAATGAAACTGCTGAGGAGTTTGCCTCCCTTAACATTCCACATTAGCTCTGTAATCTGCAAAAACTGTTCCTTAACAAGTACAACAAAACTGAATAAAAGAAAAGCTTGAGATGATAGTATAACGGCTCACACACCGCTGAGCCTCTGCTGTACTCTGGTAACACTAACTCAGCACTGTAGTGACACTGTAACTCATTATTGTAGTAACACAGTAACTCATTACTGAAGTAACACTAACTAAGCACTATAGTAACACTGTAACTCATCTCTTCAGTAACACTAACTCATTACTGTTGTAACACTGTAACTCATTACTATAGTAACACTAACTCATTACTGTAGTAACATTGTAACGCAATACTGTAGCTACACTGTAAGACATTAGTATAGTAACACTTTAACTCAGTACTGTAGCAACACTAATTCATTACTGCAGTAACACTAACTCATTACTGTAGTTACACTGTAACACATTAGTGTAGTAACACTGTAACTCAGCACTGTAGTAACACCGTAATAATAACTGCTTGTTATGTGTAATCCAAAGTGGCCAAACATAAGGCAGCTTTACAGCACATGTACCTCTGAGCTGCAGCACAGTGGGAATACACAGGTGAGGCTGAAGTCACTCAAAGAGTCCCAAAAAAAATAATCACCACCTGGAATTCTCATTGAATTTGAAGATTTTTAAAATGACTGAATCCAATTAAGAAAAAAAAACCTGCCGGCAGTCCCGTCATTAGAAAGCGTGCAGCCAATCACTGTTCAAACGCAGAGAACTCTCATTTTAACTCCCAAAGTTTAAAGATACCGAATGTGTCAGGTTCAATTTGGGGTAAATGTGTAAAAAAATAAAATGAAATAAAAAAAAGATGAAAGAGACATCCAAAATATGTCTGTCTGCCTGCTTCACAGCCGCCCAAACATAAAATCTTGAGTTTGGGATTCTCACTAAACCTTAATTTTTCCAGTGTGTTTGGGCACGCTCGGAAGCTTTTTGAAAGTCTCTGGGGTGGAGAAATGTGCCGTTTTATTTAGAGAATTTGTATCTTTTTAATTAGAAAATAACTTCCTTGCTTTTCAGCCGACCAAAACTTTTGCACCCACCTGCACACGCTTACCCGTCCGTCTGCAGTCAGATTAACTCCCAAAGATCACAGATGTGTGTGGTGAATTCATTCAGTGTGTGTGAGTGTGTGTGTAGTAGCAGCTCCCACTTCAAACGCTGCCTTTGGCCGCCGATGCCCTGGAATGAGAGAAAGACACCAGCCGCCTAAATAGGCAGCGGCAGCAGCTCTTAACGATGTTAAAGCGTTTCAGGCTGGATTCTTTTTCTTTTTTTCCCTTTCTTTTTTCCTCCCGCGAGGCTGCAGGAGTTCTTGTTGTCGACTTCGCCCGACGTTAACGGTTGATAGTCCTGACTCGACAGAGAGTCGGCGTCCCCCCGTGGCTGTGCTTACTCACTCCTGAGCCCGGCGTTTAGTTTTCCTTGGCAGCGCCGGGCCACAGCTCATTAGACTAAGAGAATGTGCCTGCCTTAATTAATGATATGTAAATATCCTTGAATTGGCCACATTTGCATATTAAGAGAGATTTGTGGAATCTGTGGAGTAATATATTTTAATTAGGGATTAATTAAAAATAATGGGAATTTCATTTCGCCTGGCAGGTTGTGTTTGGTGTGAGGCAGCGGCGGCGGCGGTGGCAGCGGCGGCGAGGCCCGGGTCTTTGAGGCTGCTCCCGAGGAAGCTCTGCTCCTCCGCTCGCTGTCTGCGCTGCATACAAACACGCCCCCCCCCCCCCAACACACACACACACCACCAACACCAAACACACACGTTCCTTGAGATGCCAGAACCCTCCCAAGGGGAGTCTCCGCCAAACATGAAATAAAAAACAGTGTAGTTTTGAAAAGGGCGGTCGGGGAATCCGGCTCCAGCAGCCACACTGCGTTTTTGGGGATGGTCCCAGTTTGGCTCCATTTCTACTCCTCACATCTTTCAGCTTTTTTTTTTTCTTTTCCCCCCTCTCATAGTTGGGGAATGGCTCTCAGACACGGAACACTAGTTATGTTGGCAATTATGTTAATGGAACGCCATTAGGCCATGATTGTGTATGAGCGAGCGGGGAGAGAGGCCACGTTTTCAGGCCCGAGTCGACGTCTGCTTTGATCCGATCCTCCGCAAATCTTTGCCAAAAGATTTTCTACGCTGCGCTCTTTGCTGCGCCGCAAACAGTTTGGCCGCGATGTCGGGGGTTGTTTGATTTTTGCAGAGTCTAACTACGCACTCCGAGGGCCTTTTTTCTTTTGGTTTTTCCCGACAGCCGCAAATATAAATGTGAGCGGAGACAAAGAACGCATCCGTCATCGGCATCGCTAATAACAGCGATAGCCGCTATCACCTCATCATCCCCATTACCGCTTCCTGCTTCCTGACGCTCTCCGCCGCCTCCGCTCGCTCCGCGTGCTTTTATTTTTTAAAGGTTTGTTGTTGTTTTTTTTTTAAATGTTGTGGAGCAGAAATGCCAGCTGCTTTATTTTTATTTTTTCTTCCTCCCTCTCGGAGCCGGTCGGAGCTCCTCTGGCATTTGTGATGTGTCGTCAGAGCGCTGATGTTATTGATCCAGGACCTTCTGAATTCATTAGGAGATCCAGCCCAACTGTGCCGCATCTTTATTTATGTTGCTGCCCCTCCCCCCCCCCCCCTCCCCTCACCGTCTGAAATGGACCTCGCTCCCTCCCTCCTCCCTCCTCCCTCCTCCCTCCTCCCTCCTCCCTCCTCCCTCGCTCCACCTCGCTCTCTTCCACTCTCGCCGTCTCTC
This sequence comes from Mullus surmuletus, assembly GCA_903171835.1. NCBI lineage: Eukaryota > Metazoa > Chordata > Actinopteri > Syngnathiformes > Mullidae > Mullus > Mullus surmuletus. The sequence continues at coordinate 128,439 of CAESWR010000226.1, read as the reverse complement.
TTTGTAATGAGAATCTCTCTCTAATTGAGGGAGCCGCGGCGAGGCGGCCGAGGGCGGCGGGGTTAGATTGTGATACCGGCTACGTGACCGTTATGCTGATCGAGGTGCCGGATCAATAATTTAGGCCCTGACCTTAATGGCGGTGTTAAAAAACGCTCCCCGTTCGCTTTCGGAGGTCTGGGGGCCTTAAAGGTGCAGAGTTGGATAAAGGAAGTGGAGGTGGAGTGGGGGATGGTGGGAGAAGCAGATAAGAGGAGAGGTGGAGAAAGATACACACTCTCACACACACACAAGCGTGCGGTGGAGGAAGGATCACGAGTGATGTTTTTCCTGCGTCTACATTCAGACATCAGCATTCATCCTCTTAGTATCTATATGAAAGCCATCAGCTTTTTTCTTCTTCTTCTTCTCGCCTGTATTTGCTTGTAATCCGTTTTTCAGAGGAAATCCTCCAGCTCGTCCTCGCCAGCGTAGAGACGCATCGCCAGACACCAAGAAGTGAACAAAGATGGTGGTAACGAGTGGGTTTAATCTGGTTCCGGGCTCGTCTCGCGCCTCCAGCTTGAGGCCATTGAGGAGTCGGACAGGCATCGATTTGATTCCGAGAGACATTAACGTCACGGCCTCGCGCGTCTCCCTGAATCGCTAAGACCGGACTCATTCCCTGCTGGCAGGATGCGACCATCTGCCCCCCCCCTCTCCCTCCCTCCCTCCCTCCCTCCCTCCCTCCCTCCTCACCCACCCTTAGGGGATGATATATTAGATATAACCAATTCAATTTTATGCAGCCAGGACAGACGCCCTGGGGACATAAACACACACATTTTTAATACACTCCTCACCAGGAAGCCCAATCCGCCGGAGCCCGCGGCTGCCCCGGGTCTCCTCTCACACTCAATTATTAATGTACAGCCGTAGTGGCTTAATTAAATAATAAAGACAAGCCCACTGCAAAGGAATGGGCCAAGGACGAGGCAGGAGGCAGGGAGGGAAGGTGGCCTCACAAAATGCCCCGATTTTGACATTTATGAAAGCACTGGGCTGTAAACACGCAATGTGGCAATAACATTTGTGCCACAAAATATCAATGATAAGATGGTCGCTTTGCGGTTTTATTCCCAGATACAGTATTCACAGTCAGTATTTGAGGTCACTTTGAGGAAAACAAGAGGTTGTTTTTCATTTAACTCTTAAGAGTTCCTTAAAAAAACGTTCTCAATTGTCCCTCAGGACGAAAAATTTCCCTCCCTAAAAACTGCTGTAGAAATAACAAATATTAGTATTTTTTTCCCGCTTGAAATGTGTCAATCTTTCTTTAAACAACTTCAGCGTGAAATACATATATGTGTATATATATATATGTATATTATATAAAATTTATTTTTGGGAGGGATTTTAACCCTCAAAATACCATTTTGTTTACATAACTCCACAGTATTTTAATAGAAAATAATACAAAAAGATACATAAAATGCAATTCTAGGAGGATTTGATTATTATTATTATCATTAGAGCCTCAGATGGTCAATGATTGGCACCAACACTGAATTTGAGGCATTCTTATTTTTTTCTGCAGTGGCAGATTTTTATAGCAAACTCTCTTATTAGTTCCTGGGGACAAAAAGTGTCTCCTTCCAAAAGACTGCTGTAAAAATATCATATATGGATATTTTATCCAACTCTAAATGAGTCAGTCTTGTTAACCAGCTTCAGCCTGAAAGATACATATCAAATATCACATATTTCTTCAGGAATTTCGAGCCTCTAGATGGTCAAAAAAATCCCCAGGAACTCCCAATGGTTCATTGCATTGCAGCTTCTTTTTTTTGTTCAGGAAACCTTTTTTGAAAGGAAGAGATGATAATAATTTGAGGGAGCAACGGGAGACTTTTGGCTACAAGTGTTGCTCATAAATCAATGGTGGTGAGAGCCGGGTCAAACAGGGGCTGGTGACACCTCAACTACATAAAAAGAATGATTTCCTCAGATTATGGATTCCTTCCACCTCAAGGGCGAGCCGGGGGAAACACTCCGTCTGTGATGTGATGAAATGTGGCGTTATCTTTTACTTTGTTTCATTAGACTCGCTGGAGATTACACACTCCATCCTCAAAGACCAGGTTTCCCCAGCTCTCCGAGATGAGAGATCTTCTGGCCTCGGGGCGAAGAAAAAAAAAAAATCTGCAGCCGCCCGAGCTCCCACCTCCTTTCTCGCTGTGTTTTTAACTCACAATTAATTATTCAAATTC
>CAESWR010000226.1:93868-119820 GCA_903171835.1 Mullus surmuletus | reverse complement strand
GTCCAGCTGGGGATGCAGGTGTGTAGAGGCTGACCGACAGAATACACTGCTGTCTCACCCGGGGGGGCGCAGAGAGGCATCATACCCCAGATAGCAGATTGAGGACACACATGGAAAATATTCAGATCTTACATCGAGTTTGGAGAGTAAAGAGCTTCCAAATAACCAGTGATTTATTTATTTTTAATTATTACATGACCTAATAATGAGTCATCGTTAGGGTTGCAAAATTAGGGGAATTTTCAAAGTAGGAAACCTTCCATAGGAATTTTTCTGGAATTTAAATGAACTGCATGTATCTGCTCATATCCATGTATATGAAATATTTCAGTTTGTTATAAGCAGACATGAATGCAAACATGTCTAATGCAATGTTTTTAAATGACATCATCAATTAATTTTCAGGGAATTTGAGGGAATTTTCCATCACTGAGTCTAACTGTCATGAATATAGGCATCAATATTTGTCATCAGCAAACAAACGTGCAAATATGTCTGATACAACATTTATAAATGACAATCATCAGTTTGTACAAGTGTAGAACTTTAATGGTTTCTTTCCCAGAACAACAAAAACCATGAATGGTGAAAAATCAAAGAAGGTTCAGGTATTTACAATAGTCCAGACATATTCCTGATGTTCCCTCAGCTCCCCAAGAAAAGACCCATTCAAACATGTCCAGATGGGACCTGCACCTCAGCGTCTACAATGGCTGCCGTCTCCTTATGCCTGGTCGTCACGGCAACAACACCCTGAACATTTCCAAAATGTAAAATTCCCATGGAAATTTTCAGGAAACTTTCCTGAAATTTACCAGAAATGTTCCACCCCTTTGCAATCCTTGTCATTATATTTGTGAGCACACAGAGGACTAAAACCATAAACTGCCAAAAAAAACTGAAAAATCCTCGAACTATTAGGTGTAAAAATGTCCGAGCTAGAAAGGAATGCACAGATTCTCTGAGGGCGAAACGAGGAGACGCTCTACTGACGTCTAGAGACGAAATTGAATTAAAACTTTAAAAATAAATCAGACAAATTTGTATTCAGTCGCCTTTATCTTTCCATAAACTGGTGGAGATGAACTGGTCGGGATTCTGGTGGAACGTTTCATGCTGTTTCCATGGTTACAGCTGAGTGACTGTTGAATGATCTCCTGCAGACCTCCCTTCCCTGTTTTTTTTCCTCCCCTCCCTCTCCGTGCCTCGTCGGTCTCACCTGCGCAGGTTCAGACCCGGAAGTTCGGACAAATGTCAGTTTTCAGACGAGTTTCCCTGCTCAGGGTGTGTGTGTGTGTGTGTGTGTGTGTGTGTGAGTGTGTGACCTGAGGTAAACCTGCTGTAGCTTCTGATGTGAACTCGCTGCGTACAGCTGATGACATTTTATTGATACCAAAGTTGTTTTTGCTTTTGCTTGTCAGTCCGATTTTATCAGCCTTATTGATTGCAGGATGACATCAGTTTGCACCTGCTGGGGAAGGAAAATGTGCATAAGCCAGTCCACAAAAAAATCATAACAATATTTCGCCATCGCCATGGTGATGCGAGACGAGGGATCATACCATGTATGGTCGCACCTGAAGGGAAAATTAGAAGATGTTGCCAGATTGAGTTTGACATTTTACACTGAACAACAAATGATTCACTGACTCACCTTTATTTATAAAGCACTTTGTCCCTTAAGAGTTCGTGGGGATGTTTTTTGTCCAGACGTTTTTGGGCCGTTTAAAGAGTCAAAAATCTTTCAGGCTGTAACTGATTTGTCACTGCAGAAAAAATAAGAATGCCTCAATGATAATAATAATTAGATTAGAGCATTTTATCCAAATTATTTGAGTTTTTGTATTTTTTTCAATTGAAATACTGTGCAGTTACGTTAACAAAGGGTTAGAAGGTTAAAACCCTAAATAATTAATATTTGACATGTATCTCTCAGGCTGAAGTTGAATAAAAAGATTGACTCATGTAAAGTGGAAAAAATATTCATATATGTTATTTTCAGCAGTTTTTAGGGAGAGGACGTTTTTGTCCTGAGGGTCGATGGAGTTTTTTTGGGAACTCTTAAGTGTTAAAAACAAACGCAGCTGAGATGAAGCGCCGCACATAAATAATCATAAAAACAAAGAATAAGAAAAAAATAAGACAAAGCCAGGGAATAAAAATGCGATCTGTTGTTGTTTTTTACTCAATAAAATCAGTGAAGGCGCATTATTTCACACTTGTGGATTTGTGTGTGTGTGTGTGTGTGTGTGTGTGTGTGTGTGGGAGCAGTGGCAACATGTTAACCTGTGACTGCAGTGCGTTTGAAAATGGGTCACGCTGGGCTCGGTGCTCACTCAGGAGTCTCCGCTCGCTGCTCTTTGAATGGGCTGTCGGATGTCGGATGTTGGATGTCGGCGGCGGCGGCGGCGGCAGCTGCTGCCACGGGGCCGTCTGAGCTCCACACTGGGTCGCTGCGTTGCTTCCAGCTGTGTTGTCTCTGTTTTTTTGGAAAATCAAGGCGCCGCTTTTAGGGCAGAAAATGCTGCTTTCTCTCCCAGCGGACGAGCTGATTTGCTTTTCATGTAAATGACGTCTCGCTCGCGCGCGCTGGTGTTTGCATTAATGCGTTCATCCCTCAGTGTTGTATGCTTTTTGTAGCTGCAGGCAAAGTGACACATTCTCACCGAAAAAACCCCACACTCCCCCGCTCCAGTCCCGCTCCGCTCGGGCTCACGTTCACATTTCACCGCTGACTGACAGCAGAAGCTCCCTGTGACCCAGTCTGCTGCTACACTGGGACCGTCCCACAGGCCTGTGATTAATGACTGGGCTTTATCCGCTCGTGGTGGAAGGCCTGCCAGCGCGGCCACTTAGACTGCTTGGACCACTACTTCTGCTGTAAACACACACACACACACTCTCTCTCTGCCGTCGTGCCCACAGGCGCTGCATTGTCATATTCATCGTTGCAGCTCTAAACCGCCGTCCTAAATTGACCCCCTCAACACACACTTTTGCACATCAACACTATGAACTGGGATTCTTTGTTGTCATCGGGCCGCCGAAGCGTTTAAGTTTCTTGCTTCATTCCAGCGTCGGCAGAGGGTTCAGAGCAGAAAAAAGCAAAATGATTTATTACAGGTTTTATTTTATGTATTTCAATTTTTTGCCTTGATTTTTTTCTCGTCCAGCATCTGATCAGAAGCCGGCGCTGTGATATCTCGGAGCGCCTGAGATGGAAGCGGCCGCGCTAATGGACGGTGATCCCTCACACTGTTTTTCTCTGCTGACAGCGAGGGGCAGACTGAGCATCGCTAGTCCTCGCAGCGCCTGGCCTGGCAAAACAGTAAACCTCGCTGGGATTTCTGTAGTTGTGACAGCGTCCAAACAAAGTGCACACACAGCAGAACAACGCCGGCCCGACTTATTCCGCCTTGATGGGAAGCTCCCTGATAAATCCAGCCACAGACGGTGTTTCCTGCAGGAGCAATTCCTTCAAGTGCTGCAATATTAATGGCACCTGATGTGCCATCAAGCATCGGGCGGCCGAGCTCCACCTGCCAGATTCTGCAGCGACTTTGTGCTGCAGTTGGAGCCTCTTTTTACTGCACAATTAGTCTCTTACATTTACTGGAATTCCATCAATCCATTTGAAAAAACCCCACAAAAAACACGTTCATTATCACTTTCTGTTTGAGTAAAAATGCCAAATCAATCGGCCAGGCAGCTCCCAACGGGCAGCTGTGAGGTTTCACTGTTTGTTTACATTTTCATATGATTGAAAACTGAATGTAATTTTTGATAATAATGATGATAATCATAACCTTTATTTGTAGAGCACTTATCAAAACATGTTTACAAAGTGTTTTTTTTCATACATGCATACATGATAGACAAACATGACATACACACACACACATACATACACACATACATAGATACATACATACATACATAGTACCATAACACAAATAACAGGGACACGTATGTTCCATGGACCCAACATCTCCCACTAAGAGCAAGCACAGGACAAAGAACAGGGGAAGGATAAAGAAGCCTTGAGCAGATCCACAGCTCAGGGTGGGGATTGGTTGGCTGGAAAAAAAATAAAAAAACTGGTTCCAGGAACGAGCTTTTCACACAATTTCCAAAGCATTTCACTCATTCATCATGAAAAAAGACAAACCAGAACAACCTCTAATGTAAGTGAGAAATAAATTCATAATTCAAATATAAAAGGAGGAATATTTATTTTGCTATGCAGAGAAAATCCCTTCATGCTTCACACTTCCCCTCTCTCTCCTCTGCAGCTCTCGCTCTGAGACGCACCGACAGTATATTGATATTTTTAGATTGGTCATGGTTTGTCACAGGACAACAAAAGTGTCCTTTGTGCTTTTGTGGTTGTGTGAAGTGAACTTGTGGATGTCTTCGGGGCTTCTGGCAGCACAGCGCTTTTAACCTTCACCATCTTTAAAGTGGAAGCGGGTGGCATGAAACAGGTGAGCCGGAGCGACGGCCCGCTGTCAGACCACCAAGACGGAGATTCTCGCTTTGCAACGCGTCTATATTTAGAGGAGACAATTGCATCATATCTATTTACAGAAGAGGAATTGGCACACAGCTAACATCATTATGGTGCCATTCAAAGCACTCAGTGACCACTTGTGACTCATAGAGAGGAGCATTGTCATCAGGGAAGTTATTGCTCCCAGTGGAAATGAAATGCATCATGGGATAACGATTCTGTTTTTAGTAGTAGAGAATAACTTCTAACCATGTGACTTTGAGTTGGGATGACAGTGACTAAATTTACATGCAGATAATAATCCTTTTCCATATTAACAACAACCCGGTTGTGCGCAGCCATTAAACACCAATAACCCATTTGAATAAGAGGAATATGCTCATATTCTGGTTTTTAAAACCCCTCATCTCCCCCCTGGTTCCTCCCTCTCTAAGGTGAACATGTGATGATGTCTCCTCCTATCAGGATCTCCACATCAAGAGGAAGATGAATTAGTGTTGTGTTCATGTTCTATCAGCAAGGAATCTTGGTCTTTGGAGTCCAGGAACTCCTTGTAAACATGGCCAAAGGCGAGAGCAACACCACGCCACACTTTTGGAGTGAGGAGGAAACCAATCACTTGATCAGTGTGATGAAAGACACAAACATCCTGGCATTTGGAGACGCTAGAAAGTAGCGGGATAGACAGATCCACAAAAAGGGGAGCGGAGAGTCCAGACCTTCTCCGTGCGTGGCTGCTCTGATCGGGATGTCACAATTGATTACAATCACCATGGATACAGGAACAACCCTGTTTGCTAACGCATGGAAACAGATTATTCCCAATGTTTCACTAACCGGAATATGGACCCTAATCCCTTAATTTATTGGAACGTATTGAAATATTCGGAATAACCCAGGGGTAATGGTCAGATTTTTAAAAGCCAGAATATGCCAATATTCTGCTTAGAAAAGGCTTATTGACTGCATGAAAATGTAGCCAGTAACCGGAATATGTATCATAAACGCAGCCACTGCCGCCGCCGCAGCATCGTGGTTGTTGCAAAAGTGCAGCTCTGCTTTGCAGCGTCGTCGTGTAAAATCGCATGTTGTCGAGTGAAGCAGTACCGGCGGCGACTGTTTCCGAGCGGCCATATGGTCGCCGTCCTTGCTTGGTCGCTCAGGGGGGCTTTTCTCCCTCAAATGGGATGTTTTTTTCCCTTCCCTGAATAAAGCGCCCCCCCACCCCCCCAGCCTCTGTGCTGCACCTCCACAAACCTGCCCGCCTGCCCCAGGTCCCAGCAGAGGTGGCGTCCCAGGTGGCCCTAAACAACCGCTCCCGTGCCGCCGCACCCCCCCCAACCCCCCCGTCAGAAATCCCCGCCCCTCCCCGGTGCCGGGGCCTCCAGATGTGGCTTAATTTACTGCGACTCTGCTAATTGCTGTAATTAAGGATTAATTACTGTTAATTACCTTCGCATAAACTCATCACCAGTCAAAGAGCGGCGCCTTATGAAATGTGCCATGCTCAGGAACACACACCGCGGGGGCTGCGGGACCCCCCGTGCCACCGGACCTCGTGTTTGACGTCTCGTCCTGGTGAGCAGGGAGGGCTTGTAGGGCAACAGTTAGGGCAGGACGCTAACTGTCATGGACCATCTCCTCCCTGGCTCCGGATGCCACACACACACACACACACACACACACACACACACACACACAATCACACACACACATACACACACACACACACATCACCTCCTTGCCAACTGTTGCCCCGGATATCATCATGCTGGCTGACATTTGATTAGAGCCTGCGCTTATTTCTGGAAAAGTAGAAAACAAATGTGTGTCATTAAGGACATCGACTGCAATTGTTTGCAGCAATGTGAGATTTTTAGTTTTTTACAGTTTTTACAGCAAACTGACTCACATTTACAACTGAAATATAAAAAAAAATCCAGATTCAAACTCTCATTTTCTTATCAAATATTTTCTGCAATAGATAAGCTCCGAGACGGTGAGGTTATCAATTCTTTTAGGTTTAGTTTGTTTGTTTGTTTGTTTAGATGTGGAAAGGTTTCCCGCCACAGGGTCAAACTAAAATAGAAATGAACTCAGATGTTCTATGGGAAGTAAAATATAGTGAAAATACTAGCTCCTCTTCCTCGTTCCAGACACCCTTTCCCTTTTTCATCCCGCTTAAAAAAGTCATTTCTTGCAGTGTGTGCTTCAGGATGTTTAAATAAATTGGAATTGAATACATGAAAATAAGACAGATATTTTTCAAGTACTGAGCAAATATGTAATACATATTTTTTTCATTTAAAGCGTTTCTCTGAGTTTCTCTTATCGTGTTTCCACTAAGTCTCTGAAAGTAAATGTCAATCTTTTGATTTGGATTTAGTGTGTTTGTCTGTTTTGTTTCATGGCTGTTATGTAAAAAAAAAAAAAAAAAGATGTCTACAATTTTCCGGCTTGTTTCTCCTTCATCATATATGATTTCAAACTCTCCTAAGCTTTTTTCCTCCTAATGGTGGCAGACGCCTTCACCGCCTCTCCTCGCTCCTCCATCCTCGCTCACAGACAAAGAAAGGACGTTTTGGGCATTTTTTTTTTTTTTTTAAACAAAGTCAAGCTGTGTGTATAGTTATTTGTGTGTGTGTGTGTGAGTGTGTGTGTGTGTTTGTGTACTCCTCCATAGCGATGTCTTTGTCTCTGCGGCTCCAGGAGCTTGTGACTTCTGCTCAGCCGTCCAGCCTCACTGGTTCCCAGTTCAGCCCGGAGCCGATCAGGCTGCACGCGCACGAGTTGGATTCAATCACCACGATATATATTTTAGGACACCTTAAGAAAGAGCGACAGCCGGGGGGCGAATGTATCGCCTATTTTAATAATGAATTATTTTAATGAAGGTTTTTAAATGGGAGCGCTCTGCTTTGGTGGCGGGGCGGCGCTCTGAATGCTCCTCTCCTCTGGCGCTCGCCGCCTCATTATCAGGCCGGCCCCCCAGGCCTCAAACTGGCCTGCTTAAGCCTCAGATGATGACGATAATTACCGTTATTAGGAGTAGCTGCAGGGGGAACTTGTTCTGAAAAACACCAAGCTGAGTTCTTGCCTCGCTTTGCCGCTGCCGCATGAGAAACCACCGATCACCAGTAGAGAAAGCCAGAGAGAAAGAGAGGCGGGGGGGGTGGGGGGGGGGGTGAGGAGGCTGGGGGGAGCGGCCACCAAATCCGCCTAATGTGACGCCTGTCAGCTCGTCTCCCACCAGCTGTCACCTCCCAAATGCACTGGGGTTCATTTTTTTAATTGACACCTCGCTTTCCCATTCCATTTCTATTTTTCGCCTTTCATTCTCCCTCCATCACTCGCTTCCCTCCTCGCCCGAACCATCCACATCTCCTCGTCTCTGCCTGTCCCTCCAGTATTTCTTTGGCGTTTTTCCTTGTCCTTGGTACCCCCACCCCCCACCCTCGGCAACCCCCCATCCCCCCACCCGAGTGTCAGATACAACAGCTCTGCCCCCCTTCTGCACATGATACTCGAGATGGCTGATAAAACATAAAGCTGTTTTAGAGCTACTTTATGACTATGCCCTTGTGTACTGAGGCTGTACAGCTTCCCATTATCCGGTGATGGAGGGAACATTTTGGGCCGGAGAAAGTTTCCCGCGAGTTCATGGATCGACCACAAATCTCGCCCTCAGCCCGCCGTGCGCAGCGTTCACAGACTATTTAAACAACGTGGAGTGGAGCGGCGGCCTCCGTGCCGCGCCGTTTATTGTGATTGTGAGCCATGATTAGTAATTTTGTAATGATCGTTCTTTATTGAAGCAGGGATTTAATTCTGTAGAAATGGCCGCATATACCGTAAATTGGATGTAATGTTGCACAATATTCATTTAGTGTTGCGGTAATGATGATGGCATTGCTCAGCACTGTAGATTACCTCCAGTGTTTGGGTCACTATGACGAATGGCGCGATGCTGCTGATCGCTGCTGATCGCTGCTGATCGCTGCAGCGCAATCCCGGTTAAACCACTTCTTCTTTTGGCTCAAATCGGTTGCAGAAACCAGATGGCAAGATTAGCTGATTCATTTGTTGAGAGAAAATTTATTCCAATGTATTTTTTTCTTTCATTTCTAGGATTAGATTTTTTTTAGGATTTGGATTGATTTTAATGGACATCTTTCTTCAATAAAACACACAAGTTAATTGCGCATTGATTTCCGCCCAGCTTTTCTTGGGTTGTTCTGTTATTTGCCCAATTTTACAGCATGTTATTGCTGCAGAGATCATGCTTTGCTATTTGTGATTATCAAACTGCTATAAATGATTTGTTGTCGGGAACATTTTTGGCCCGAGGATGAAAGGATTTCACTTCAAATCTAATTTTCAACATCAAATTCTGCGCTCTCCCAGTCCAAACCGCTGCTCAAACCTCATTTTTAACCAGCAAAGAGCATTTTAAGACCAAATGCAACAACATTTGTACGGATTGGAGTTAGTCAGCAGGATACTCTGGGAGAAATTGAATGTTTATTTCATGTTTATGTTTCCAGGAGTGTTCCAGTCATCAGCTGATACGAAGAAGAGTTTTGTTTTGTACCAATCAGCACGAGCACCGCCCTGCTAGCTTGTGTTAGCATGTAAAGCTTCTCATTAGCAGCCCAACTGTCAGCTGTCGTCACCATGTTTGTTTCATTCATTACAGCAGGAATAAAGTCAATGGAATATAACATGAGATTTAACACGATTGTAAGTTATTATGTAGCAGATAGGTAAATCACTGCTGAAGTTACAGTGTGGACGCATGCACAGAGATTTTTATTATTTAACCCTTAAGAGTTCCTTAAAAAACGTTCTCAATTGTTCCTCGGAATGAAAAACGTCCCCTCCCTAAAAACTGCTATACAAATAACAAATATTCCTATTTTTTCCACTTTAAATGACTCCATCTGTTTATTCAACTTCAGCCTGAAATATATATATAAAATATTAATTATTTAACCCTCTAAAAGCCTGTTTGTTTACGTAACTCCACAGTATTTTAATCAGAAAAAAAATACAAAAACTCAAATAATTTCCATAAAATGCAATTCCAGGAGGATTCAATTATTATTATTATTATTAGAGTCTCAGATGGTCAACGATTAGCAGCAACATTGAATTTGAGGCATTCTTATTTTTCCTGCAGTGTCTTTTTTTCCATCTTTAAATTAGTTAGTCTTGTTAATCAGCTTCAGCCTGAAAGAAAGAAAGAAATGAGAAATGTTTTTTAGGCATTTTGAGTCTAAATGGTCAAAAAACGTCCCCAGGAACTCTTATGGGTAAAATTGCAAATGTCTGCTTAACGATCCTGTTTTACTGCAGCAAAAATGACTGAAGTGAGACAAAACTTATTAGGTAAAACACAAAGTTTTCCTTTGGGACGTGATTGAAAAACAAGAGTATATAAATATACAGTCAGCAGATCACAGGATTGCAGCGGCGGCGTCGTAACACCATCATGCAGCCTTTGGTGATTCTCTGCAGTTTACCTCCAGCTTGTGGGTCAGTGTGGAGAATAAAAAAAAAAAAAAACGGCACGGTTGTGCCGCACGAAGGCTGCTTGTATCAAATGCAGATGAGAGGATGCTGAAGTCCCCGGTGGAGACGGGAGGGGAGGAGCCGTATTAGTGATACTTGTCATGTCTGCTGTAAATCACGCGGCTTTTTTTTCCTCCCAGGTTCCGAGGTTGTTGTTTTGTCTCAGAATGCTGCGTGGCAGGGATGAATGGTGGTGATGTTACATTATCATGTGGCTGTCGCTTTCACTCCTGCTGACTGGTCTGTGACAGGCCCACACACACACATGGATGTATACATCCCCCCCACACACACACACACACAAACACACACACATAGACTTGTGTCAGGAGCAGGCCTGATTTATTAACTGCTGAAACCCTAGATGACGTGTGCCCACACAATCGATAGAGAGCACAGCCACTGCCTGGCCCTCTCTGGGGTCATGTGATGTAGACATGAGCTCGGCAAAGAAGGACACACACACACACACACACACACACACACACACACGCACACACACAGCAGTGCTGCAGAGTGTATTGCATTACTGTATTGATGGGAAATGGATCCAGTCCAGCGTTGGCTGCTAGCTGCCAGTCAGAGGCACGGAGGCTAAACTTTCATCATGGCTGTCAGGGACATCACTGCTGCCTTGTTTGACCGTAAATCTTCCTAATTGTGACAGAATACTTCAATATCATTAATTAAACATGTTTTCATTTAAAGGCACTCGCAGGGCGCCAGGCTGGGTGCTCAGGGTTGCCTGCCAATGTGCGTAGCTCTGTGTGTGTGTGTGTGTGTGTGTGCTCCTATATGAGCTCTTAAAGTGAATGTGTGTGTGTGTGTGTGTGTACCTTGATTCTCCCTGTGTGAGTGGGCGGCTTAATCGCCATGTTTATTTACACTCCTGTTGTCTGCAAACAGCAGGCAGTGTGGCGGTGGGCATGAGCCAGCTCTTAAGGAAGTAAAACAGCAGAAATTAATTCAGTCAATAAGCAAAAACAAAGACTTATTCTTAGAATTCCATTCATTATTCAGGAAACGGCTGGAGAATTGTTTATGATACGCATTCATTTTTAATGCGTTGCCTTTTTGGGTTTACTGCCCCACATTGCAGGCAGGGAATTATACAAGAGCGTGCACACACAAGGGGAAGGAGAGAAGACGAGGGAGGAGGAAGGAGGGAGGGAGGAAGCGACAGAGAGGGGAATTGTGTCCTCTCATTGTTCAATTAAGTCTGTCGGTAATGATCAAGATGAGATGATGGCCGTCTTCCTTTTATAGATACTAATCTGTGACTGTCTGAGGCATAAAGGGATGGCGGAGCGGCCACACGCTTTTAACAAGAAAGTGTATAAAAGCCTTTTTTGGGGGGTGTTATTATGCAAGTGTTGGGAGCATGTGATGTATTGTAATGGAGGGCACTTCCCCGTGTCAGGTGATTATGTTAATGTATGGACCGTGGCTGTACAGTTCACCAGCAGCAGCCTGACTGGCACTGAGGCCTAATCAATTTCATTGCTATTACCCAACAGAAATAAATAAAGCTGATGGCTGTGGTTAGGGTAATTATGCCACAGCACAGTGAATTGTTTGATTTTCCTTATTAATTGTATTTATTTAATCCATTTCATGCTTTTAGTTGTGCACTCGGGGACTTGGAGGGAATGAATAAATCACTCTTAGGCTCATTAGATTCCCCCTCTGGTTGGGATGTGCCACTATTTTGTCAGAATCAAATTGCCGAGTGTTATAATTTCCCGCTGGTGTGATTCACATGAAAAATATCCACATATTCATCCGGTGCATACCCGACCACGACACACACACACGCGCACACACACGTGTGTCTGCTCCCTATCTGAACTCCTGACCTTTTCCTGCCGTCTGATAGCCATTGACATTTGCTTCTTGAGCTGAGCTCGCTCACGTGTTGGAGCCGATGGGAATGGATGATGTTATTGCTTGAAGAGAAAAAGAGATGGGTTAAGGTGGTGGTTGTGGGGGGGGTGGGGGTGGGGTGAAAAGAAGAGGGTAGACAGGCTCCCCATGCAGTCCGGGAATCCATCTGGACCCCCTGCTTGCTGGAAAGGTCACAGGGCGAGTCCAAGTTACATCCTTGTTACAAAAGCTGCCGTGGCCGAGGGGGGCGGAGCTAAACATGGCTCTGCTCTTCATCCTCCCACGCTCGTCACGACGGAGCCGCGCACCGCGACGCCCAACGTGCCCATCAAACTTTGCGAGAGATGTGCAGATTGCATGTGGCGGCGTGAGCTGCGTCTTTGTCCTTGAAGAGAGTGGATGTAATGGAGGGCTGCACCTGGTCGGCTGCCTCCAGCACCTCTGAGAGAGCAGGACGCTCCGCTCCTTTACTGAGGGAGCCTTCTGCTGGCAGGAAGAGGCAGGGCAGTGTCTACGCACGCAAAAGGGAGCAAGAAAACGACACGCAAGCTGCGCGTTTTACTCCTCAACCTGCAGAAAAAACATTATTTCGGTCCATGGTGGAGGCCTGTGGCTGTGAAATGGCGGCCCAGCACATGCAGGAACACTGGCGTGTGTGTGAGCCGTGCCTTGTTTGTGCATGTCTGTCTCGTCAGGCCCGTCTTTGTTGTGTTTACACTTCACTCTACGGGAGCCGAGTGTTACTCGAGTGCTGCAGAGGTGTGAAGACTTGTAGGTTCAAACAACGTCTCACCCAAACAGGAGTGTAAACAGAGAGCAGAGTCTCCGTTTAATGGGCGAATTAGGATGACAACGCTGCGAATATCACACAGCACTGCAGGCGTGGAGGTGCAGGGCTGATTTAATAGGCACATATATAAGGGAGGTGTATGTGTGTGTGTGTGTGTGTGTGTGTGTGTGTGTGTTCACCTCGTGTTGGAAGTATTTGATTTAGCTCTGTGTCATCTTTTGGCCCGATTTAATTGATCCAGGTGTTGCCGCGTTCATACACTCGCTTGCGTTATTAGTTTGTTTTCCCTTTTAGATAACGTCTGACAAGATAATAAAGCCATCAGCCAGAGACAAAACATAGTCTGAGCATAAGGGGAGCAATGAAAGATGAACTCCAGTGGAAGGCTTTGTTAATTTTTTACATGGAATGATAGTCAGAATCGATGAAATTAGAGTTTTATGGCCTTGCTTAGCTGCCAGCCTCTCTCAGGCTGCAGGATTTTATGGCGCAGATTTGATGTATTAAAATGACGGCCATATTTCAAGGAGCTCGCTCAGTACGCTGAAGCGGGAGGAACAGTAAAATCCCTCTGCCCTGCTGCTCACCCGCACGCTCCCCCCCTGGAGGGGCGGCGGCGGGGCGGGCACCGGGCCGGCGGATCAGCCCGGGGGTCCGTCACTTGAGGATGACGTCACCAGTTATGATTGGTTACACGGCAGGCGAGGCTCTGATTGGCTGTGGCCCGGTCCATTTGCTTTGGAAAATTCACAATTAGGCTATACTCATTTTTACCGAAAATGTTTATTAAATGTGTCGGTTTGTGTGTTAAAGATTATTTTTGATTGTCAACATCAAATTGTTGGCGATGCAAATCGGAGGAAGGTCATTTAGTTCATGTTTTATAGTCATGTGATGAAGCCCAACAATTGTAGACCAATATTTATGATCATTTGTGTGAGATTACAGGGATACAAATGCCATTTAGCCCTGGATTATTTGTTTTGGGTGATCATTCAGTTCTGACAGGACAGGATAAACACATCAAAAGATATGTCCAACCAGTGTATGATTGGCAGACAAATACTTCTCAGGGGAAAGATGGACGGGGTGCCCTCTCTTCAAGAGTGGGCAGTGGAAATGGCACGAGTTACTGTATTCGAAAAAATGTGACAAAAGAACTGGGTAGACTGGATGAAGCAAAGTGGGGCAAATACTTAAAATTCCTAAAGGGATCCTGAAAGGGCCATATAGTGGAGAGATGCAAGTTTTTTTTTGTGGATAAATACACTGTGCTTCCTCTTATGTATTTATTTATTCATGTGTTCATTTATATTTTTATTATATATATATATATATATATATACAATAATATTTATGTTTCACATTTTCATATATATATTTATATATATACATTTGTTAACCAGTTACCTCCTTAATGCAGTGCACTTTATTTAGTTGTTGTATTGACCTTGTCTGGCGCTATTGTCTACATTAATGCAGTTTGGCCGCAATAGCTGTACATGAAGGAGCACAATGGTAGATGCTGGGGACCAGTAAGGGATTCGGGTGGATGGTGGTGACTGGGGAGGGGCGTGTTTGCTGGGGGCAGGGTTACTGTTATTATTGTATTGTTTAAATAATGAAGATAAAAAATGTTGATCACAGAAAAAGATTATTTTTGAGGCGATACCAGATGGAATCAATCAGCTTCTTCTCTGTGTACAGATGTGTGTGAAACCTGCGAGACCATGTACATGGCCGTATATATATTCTACAAATCCAGCTTACTTCTGCTGTCGTGAGGTCGTGTCTTGATGGTTTGCAAACTCTTCTCCTCCGCAGTGCTCAGTATCCGCGGCGCCCAGGAGGAGGAGCCTCCGGACCCCCAGCTGATGCGACTGGACAACATGCTGCTGGCAGAGGGCGTGGCCGGGCCAGAGAAAGGCGGCGGGTCAGCGGCCGCCGCTGCTGCCGCCGCCGCCACCGGGGGAGTCGGTGCCGACAACTCGGCGGAGCACTCAGACTACCGGGCCAAGCTGTCGCAGATCCGACAAATATACCACACAGAGCTGGAGAAGTACGAACAGGTGGGGAGAGGAATCTTGTTTTGCAGTAAATCACAGCCAAATAATATTATTTTGTCGAAGTCTTGCTCTTGTTACAGATCATTTTGTCATTTTATTTGTAATATATTCGGCAGAATGCATTGTTAGAATTCCTGGCTGACAGTTATGATGATATAACAACTTGATATAACAAGCCTGGAGAGTTTCTGTCTCCTGGAAAGCCTTCGTTACAGCGGCGGCTCTCCTGCTACAGGATCCATAAGCATGACAACGTTTAGATCTAAATTTAGACTATTTTATGTTGAGTCCACACTCAGGAGAATCCAGCGCCTCAGCTCGTTGGCTCGTCCCTTTGAAAGCAGCGCTACGCCCTGTAAAGTATTTTGGTGCGTGATTCTGGTAGCGAGACAAAAGCACAGCAGAGGTTTGGGGCCAGATATGTGCCACGACCGGTGCGGGCGAGGCGCCGCTGCATCGCCGACAATTCACAACCGAGCTCCACTTCTTCATATATACATTCCAGTTAATGAAATATTGGGAAAAACTTGTGACCACGGTGAGCAAACAGGGTTATTCCTGTATACATGGTCATCGTAATCAATTGTGATATCCCGATCAAACAGCGACGCAGGGAGAACACCTTGCACAAACGCTGCCTCGTGCAACTTCCCGCTCCACTTTTTGTGGATCTGTCTATCCCGCTACTTTCTAGCGTCTCCAAATGCCAGGATGTTTGTGTCTTTCATCAGACTGATGAAGTGATTGGTTTCCTCCTCACTCCAAAAGTGTGGCGTGGTGTTGCTCTCACCTTTGGCCATGTTTACAAGGAGTTCCTGGACTCCAAAGACCAAGATTCCTTGCTGATAGAACATGAGCACAACACTAATCCATCTTCCTTTTGATGTGGAGATCCTGATAGGAGGAGACATCATCACATCTTCACTTTAGAGAAGGAGGAACCGGGGGGGAATATTCAGGTTTTTAAAAAACGGAATATGAGCATATTCCAGTTATTGAAATGGGTTATTGGTGTTGACATGGCCGCCCACAACTGGGTTATTGCTAATATTCCACTTAGAAAAAGCTTACAGTATTGATTGTATGGAAATATAGCCACCAAAAGCACAGTTCCCGTATGTTTAAAGCCAGGCTCTGTTTCCGTGTGTTTGGGTCTAAATGATTAATAGAGAAGAGAATCTTTGGAATTGGCCCAAATTTGGGCAGCCGGGCAAACAGCTGCACGGTGAAACGTACAGGCAGATGTCCACCGCCGAGAACCTGGGCGAAGAAATTTTAGCTCCGACAGGCTGATGCCGCAATTCTGTGTTTGACAACATTGTGGAGAGGACGTGTCCAAGGCCTCTCACACACACACACACACACACACACACACACACTCACACACAGGCACACACTCACACACACACTGCCATTATACCGACCAATGTGGATCTAAATGCTTGGTGGTGCCACAATAGTTTTGACAGCCTGACAGACCGTTACAGTGCCGTCCACATGCTGCTTTAGGTCATACGAGACGTCACCGTGTGGCTGCGTTTCCTGCACAGTCAAGGTTTGTGGATGAGGGATCACATGACCAAAGACACGACCAACGAGTGTGATGGGGGTAAATCCCACCTGGTGTCTGCACCCTGACATTAGCAGGAGTTTATGGCGTCGTTGCTCCTTTTTGAAGCAGTCCCAATAATTGTTCTGTTGGTTGTTTCGATGATCTGGAGCCAAACAGTCAGGAAGGCGTTGGGTTTAGATAAATAATTGGATTGTCCAAAGTTAAAAAGCCTCTTACCTCTGCCGTGTTGCTGGAGAGGTATCGCATCCTGCGCTGAATATCAAAGCTGTTATCGATAATTCCAAGATGAATAAGGCAGAATTTGTATTTCCTCCGCAACCTCCGCCGCTCTCACAAACGGAAATAAGATCCCGGTTCCAGCTGGCATTAACGTGTGTTTTGGGTGATAGGATTGCAATGATCCAATCACGTGAAGCTGTGATACTGTTGGCGTTTCAAAGTGGTGGAATGAATTGCCAAGTTTTGCTTGTATACTTTCAACGGAGCAAATTCAAAGCAAACACTTGGTCTCGTCCTCGCTCCATCCTCGAGTGTCTTGCATAATGTTCTCCACAGTTGAAGACTGCTTGGTGCGTGTAAATAATCACTTGAAGGTGACTAGCTTAGCGTGCTAACCGCTGCTCTCCATCTTGCTGGTTTGTTTTGGAAACCTCCGCACGCCGCCATGAAGTATTTGCACCCTCACAGTTGTGGTATGTGGATACAGGAGGCGTCAGCGTCTCCACCTGTGTTTAATGAGCTCACGACGCCTCCCTGACCTCCTCCAGAGGGGCTTCGGACCATCGCATCACAATCCGTCCTCAATGTGTCCTCAAACGTTTACACCTGTTGTTTCATGTGGTCACACACTATCCCACTGCAATCCATCACCTAACACGCACGGTAATGCAAGCTGGAAACGGAGGCTAAGTTTGTGTATAGATGGATAAGATAGTTATTTTTTTTTAACCAAGTAGAGTCTAACATTGATGAAATGAGCTCTCGACAAACCAGGCTGGTGTGTGTGCGGCAGGCGAGCAGTCACACACCAGCTCCCCTCCGAAGACTGTAACGTCTCGTCATTCCCCGAGAAGTCAAAGCGCTGCGGGTTTGTCATCTTCTCTGAGGAAGGCTAGTCATTGCTAACTGTCACACTCAATACACACCTGAGCATTTTTGTGTCACCGAGCTACGTAGGCTGCGCGCGGCGTGTGAGTGAGTAGTGTCTGGCGTGTGTGTGCAAGCAGAACGGCTGCTCGGTGCATCACTTTGACTGACGTAACCCCGGCGTTGACAAGCAACAGACACCTTGACTCTGAATGCAGTCATATCCAGTGACTGATTCAGACAGAGGGAGGACGAGCGAGGCTGAGAGATGCAGTGAAAAAAGAGAGCGAGAGAGTTTAAACCTCTTGAACGTGAACGGGACTGAAAGCCTGCTGTCATTTTAGATTTCTCTTCACTTGTCACATTTTCGCTTCCATTGAAGAGAAGACTTTTTAATATTCAGAGCCAGTCTCGCCGCCTCCACTGTACGACTCCGCCGCCACATTTGTTTGGCGTGAAACATCGCGCAGCGTCTGCCGCTTTAATTTAGACTATTCTTATTACCTCTTACGCCGCTGCTGCCGCCGCCGCCACCGCCTGGTGCTGTCAGCACGCCGCCGGGCCCAAGGCCCGCCGCCGGAGGTGCAACACCCCCCTCAGAATCCAATCTCATCCTTTTGTTCTGTCCGAGGCGTTTGAGGCCGACTGAAAGTTATTCTCTTCATGAATCCTGTCTGTCTGTGCGTCCAGGCGTGCAATGAGTTCACCACCCATGTGATGAACCTGCTGAGGGAGCAGTCTCGAACACGACCCATCTCGCCCAAAGAGATCGAGCGCATGGTCAGCATCATCCACCGCAAGTTCAGCTCCATCCAGATGCAGCTGAAGCAGAGCACCTGCGAGGCCGTCATGATCCTCCGCTCCCGCTTCCTCGACGCCAGGTCTGTGCAGAACACTGATTTCACAAACGCTCCGGTTTTTATTAAAAGCTCCAAATCACTCCATTGTGTGTATTTTATTTATTAAGGCCTCAGCCAACTGCATGCAGTGCAGCGAGGCCCTCCGGAAATCCAAAGACAATTAGAATATATTAGAAAAAAAGAATATTATTATTATTAGTATTCATTCCTTCTACATAAGTGTAATTTTGACCCCCTGAGCATGAATGCAAGTCACGAAACATTCCAGGATTGGGAAAAATGTGATAATTTCTCCCAATCAAAGCAATGCAAAATGGCTCAGTAGCGCCCCCTACAGATTGCCACGGGCTGAAAGTTTGTCCAAGGTGCATTAAACTTTAGACACATCTCTATGAGATCTGTAAAAATGTCAGCGGACATGTACAGGAAAACTTTATTAAAACTTTATTCTTTATTATTATATATTCTCTTACTTATTTACCTGTATGTCACTTTGGCTCACCGAGGTTGTTTTTAAAAGCACTATATAAATAAAGTTGGATTGGATTGGATTGGATTGGAATTAATTGCATTCTTCTTCTTTTTTCTGTCTTTGCCTTCGCTTCTCTCTGTTTAGACGAAAGAGGAGGAACTTCAACAAACAAGCGACAGAGATTCTAAACGAGTATTTCTACTCCCATCTCAGTAACCCTTATCCAAGCGAGGAGGCCAAAGAAGAGCTGGCCAAGAAGTGCAGCATCACAGTGTCACAGGTGATGAAAATAAGAAAAAAACACAGGATTTATCAGTGGAGGTCAATATGATTCACAGTCAAATAATATTGACGAGTAATTATCAGCATCAAAGCCTAAACATCAGCATTGACTCAGTGTGCTGATGTTCTTCCCATTTATCGAGTGTCATCATTTTTGAAAGAAAAGAAAAGTGTCACACAGACTCCCACGGAATAAAACTATGTGATTTTTACATAAATGTTCTGATAAAATGTGGTTATAGCAGAAACACCAGCTGATGCACACACACAATGTTTTATTCACCATTTATCCACTAATTCCTGTTAAAATGAGTCAGCCGGTGCAGTGGCGACCTATTCATTTGCCATCATTATTTTTTGTAGATTAATGTCATTTTGTCGGGGAGGAAGGCCCTCACAAAGCCACAGAATAAAACGACATAATGTCTTGAATATATATGCGTCGTGTACCGGAAAAAACAGCTCAAACACGCGCACCGTGTTTTATTCATCATTCATCCATTAATTCCTGTTAAAATAAGTCAGCCGTTGCGGTGGCAGGCGCCTGCCGACGCAGGAACGCCCGGCAACCCTCAGAAACGTCTCATTTTGTGTTGTGAAGAGTCAGATTTGTGTAGAACACAGAAGGGTTGTTATCAGCCACAATGGTGTCGTTCTCAGCGAAGCTGGTGTGTTAATGGCGCCGCGCTAATTGGCTGTCGAAGGATCATTTTGGCAAGTATTAATTAAACACTCCTCAGGAGGTGATGCCAAAAGATATTCCCATATTTGATGAGCTCGCTCTTGCGAATCTCGGCTCGCGTGCAGCAGAATCGTGACTTTCTCCTTCTCTTTTTTTCATTTATTTTCTTTCCCTCTCAGGTATCAAACTGGTTCGGCAACAAGAGAATCCGATACAAGAAAAACATCGGCAAGTTCCAGGAAGAGGCCAACATGTATGCGGCCCGGACCGCGGTCAACGCCACCAGCGTGTCGGCCCACGGCAGCCAGGCCAACTCGCCCTCAACCCCCAACTCGGCAGGTCAGCAACCATAGGAAATTTCAGAAATTATGAACTGCATTGACCTGTTCGCATCCATTAGGGCTGTCACGATATACCGGTCGGTATTGACAATAATTGTGGTATTAAAAAAATGAAATTTCAATATCGTGTTAAAAATGCACTTCATGTAAATAATCCAGTGCCACTTGAAAACAGTGTGTTTTATACATCTGCCCCTGTTTTCTTCTGCTCTGCTTTGTCTCCCTCCTGTAGAACTGTTTTCATATTGTCTTTATACCACTTGATTGTATTTAATCTGCCAAAATAAATAAATAAATAGATCAATAAAGTAAAAGATCAATTTAATTGATTGTACCATTATTATTAAAATTTTTGTTGATATTGTAATAAAAGCGTTATTGTGACATTTTTTGCCCACGATAATCATGAAGTGACAATCTGATATTGTGACAGCCCTAACGTCCATGTATAGATATGAAACATTTTGGTTTGTTAAAAGCAGACATGAATGCAAACATGTCTAAGTCAATATTTTCCCTCAGTGAGTCTAAGTGTCATGAATATAGGCATCAATATTTGTCATCAGCAAACAAACATGCTAATATGTCTGATACAACATTTATAAATGACACTCATCAGTTTCTACAAGTGTAGAACTTTGATGGTTTCTTTCCCAGAACAACAAAAACCATGAATGGTGAAAAATCAAAGAAGGTTCAGGTATTTACAATAGTCCAGACATATTCCTGATGTTCCCTCAGCTCCCCAAAAAAAGACCCATTCAAACATGTCCAGATGTTTGGTGGAGCTTCTCTGCAGGCCGTGCTTTCTACTCAGCAAGGACCTGGAGCTCAGCGCCTTTAATGGCTGCTGTCTCCTTATGGCTGGTCGGCACGGCAACAAAACCCTGAACATTTCCAATATTCCCGAGCTAAATTTCCCAAGGAAATGTTCAGGAAACTTGCCAAAAATGTATGACCCCTTTGCAACCCTATTTGTTTTTATAGACAGCATCAGAGAACTTCATCTCTGGATTCTTTTGCCTCAGAGAAACCTTTTCTTTCCCCGAACTAACCCAATAATCCGGCCTGGCTCTCTTTTCCTGCTATTGTTCCCGTTTCTCTCCCTCCTCTGCGCCTTCTGAAGCTCATTTTCTCCGTCTGTTATTGACCTCTCGGTCTCGCCGACGTTAATTTTCCTGCCTCTTGTCCGGTTGACCTTGTGCATGCCATTAAAGCTGCTCTAAGGGCAAGCGCAGTCTTTTGTCATATAGCGACTTTGCCAGTGTATTGGATTAAGACCGGGTGTTGAAATCAAGTTAGGCGGCGGTTTCTTTACATCTGGGCAGCTGGGGTCCATTAAAGGACGGGGACGATTCTTTGGGTCTTCCTGCCGATCAATTATGACTTCCTTAATGAAACACTCACAGCACGGAGGCTTAACACTGACGATCCATAAGGCTCCTTTTAAAAGGTTTTATGATGATTATCTGTCTCATTGTTCTTGTTTAGGCTTCACTTACGACATATTTGCGAGGACTCTGTGTGTGTGTGTGTGTGTGTGTATGCGTGTGTGCGCCTAGACTAACCCACTGGAAGCACTTTTGCTTATGCATGATCATTTTAACCCCTTTTTCTGTCCCCCTCCTCCCCTCTCGTCTCCTCTGACTGTGTCCTCTCAGGTTCTGCTGGCTCTTTTAACATGTCAAACTCCGGCGACTTGTTCATGAGTGTGCAGTCCCTCAATGGGGACTCGTACCAAGGGGGGCAGGTCGGGGCCAACATACAATCCCAGGTAGGCGCAGCATGGCGAGCATTCCACGATCAAACGTGAAAATAAAGAAAGAGAGAAAAGAGTGTGCGGGCGGCGAGTGGAGTGACCGGCGTGACCTCCACCCGCCGTCAGAGGTGACACTCGGCCTGCAGCTGTACATTAAGGCCGCTGTCAGTTGAGTAGACGACTGCGGACAGTTTTGGAAGCGGTGCAAGACTTGTCAGCGGCCGCCCGGCGCGGGTTCACACAGCCGCCGGTGCGCCGCCACTCCGCCGTGACCTTGCCCCGGTGGACAGAGATGACCAACGCCACGCTCTGGCGCGTTGCAACTCTCACCACAGATTAAGGAATTACCACCCGTGGTGATGCTCTCATTTGGTTTCAGCGCTTTTGGCATCGTTACTCAGCCCCCCCCCCCCCACACACACACACACACACACACACACACACACACAACCCCTCCCCCTCTTCTATTCAGATCAGCTCTACAATTGCTTTAGGTCCTTCATGAATATGCAAACAGGCCAACTCATACAGGAGGCAAAGTGGTCTTCGGGGTTAGTCTGTAATTATTGAAGCTCCCTCGCAAGGATTAGCTTTTCCCGAATATGTCAGAAATGGCTCGAACAATTAAATGAAAGCAAGGAAAGGAGGGGGCTGGAATTAGCCTTGAGAAGTCTGATTTGTTGTGAAATCCATATGGCAGGTGTGGGGGGGGGGTTTTGTTGGGTTTTTTTTCCTTGCAAAAACCAGCCTGGCTGCTCTGCCAACCGGGGGGCGTGGGGGTGGGAGTCGGGGGGCAACTTTCCTATCAAACTTTCATACCTGAATGAGAGTTAGTCGCCACGAGGAACATCTCCCCTCTGCTTTTAACCCCTAAGAGTGCCTTATAAAAACTTTCTCAATCATCTCTCAGGACTTAAAACATCTCCTCCCTAAAAGCTGCTGTAAAAATAACATTTTTTTTCCACTTTGTATGAGTCTTTTTAATCAACTTCAGAATTAAATACATATATCAAATATTAATCATTTTGGGGATTTAACCCTCTATCTGCCAGTTCTATTTTAATTGAATTATTATTATTTTAATTACAAAAACTGCATATTTTCACATTCCATTTCCATAAATTCCCATAAATTGCAATTCAAGAAGGATGTAATTATTATTATTGTTGTTGTTGTTGTTTTTTTTATTATTAGAACCTCAAATGGGTCAACGATTAGCAGCAACATTGAGGCTTTTTTTTTTTCTACCGTCAAAATGGCTTTAAAATAAAACGCTCCCAACGTCTTAAGGGTTAATTTGTCGATCGGATGAAAAACGATTTGTTTCCTCTTCGTGCGATTTTGTCCTTTTGTTTGTTATCACGCTTGTAAGCGGCCAAATCAGTGTGTGTGTAACATTTTCCTGTTTGCGCTACCCTTTCACTATCAGGCTGACCTTTCCCTCCGCATGGCTGTCTTTGTTATCCAGAGCTTTTGTCTGACTGGACCTTTTTGTCTGTGTGTCCCTGTTGTTCCAGGTGGATACCCTTCGCCATGTTATCAGCCAGACCGGAGGATACAGTGACAGCCTCGCAGCCAGCCAGATGTACAGTCCACAGGGCATCAACGTAAGACCTGTAAACCATCTCCCTTCTGTCCTTCCTCAACATTTCCCTGCTTTCTCGCCGCATACCATGTCGTGTAATTTCACGCCGCGATGCCATTTAGCGGCGTTTGCAAGGGTCGGGCTGTTGTCCAGCCGGTTTGCCCGCCCCCCCCCTCCTCCGCCCCGGCCTCCTTCTTGCTCCAGTCGCGCCCTAGGTGGCAGGCAATGAGGCAGCAACCAGGCAGAGTCGCTGGACACGCTCCGAGTCTGTCGGAGGATATTAGCGTTAGCGAGGCACCTGCAGTCGACAGGAACAAGGACGCAGGTGTCGCCCTCCCTCCCGACGCTCCTCTGTCATTGGAGCCACAGGACGAGCTCCTTCCCCTGCAAGACAGGAAAGAAGGAAAAAAGTTGCTAATTCTTAAAATAACTCTTTAACTAGTCTGTCAAAGGCAGGGCCAGTTTTCTAGGTCTCCTGGCCGGGCCGGGCTGGCGGGACTGGCACCACTGGAGGCGGCGTGTTAACATGTAGATGCATGGCGACAGGCTGCGGCGGGCTGACCAGAATCAATACGACAGTCGCGGGGACGGAGAGAGCGCGGCTTTGGGCTAACAGTCCAAGCACATTGCTCGGATCATTCATCCACGGGAACAGCCGCCCTGACAAGCCTGCAACGCCCCTCATGCTAAAATAAGAATATCTCTCGGCGGCCGCGTGCAACAGGCCTGGCTGGAGCGGGGCGCTGCATGCCGGGCGGCGGCGGCGGCGGCGGCGAGTCTGAGCTGCACGCCGGCGCTCACCTCCCAATGCCGACCGCGAGCGTCTGAATTATGAATCTTCTTGTCTTGTGCACAGCAAAGCAATTCTGTAAAGAAATATATACCTGAGATGCTTTAACAGCCCGAGGGCGCATTACAGCTGCTCTGAAGCTGTTTAACAATCCACAGAGACTCCTTTATCCATCTGCATCCCAAAAACAGACAGCCGGATTCTGTCGTTTTTTTGTTTTTTCCAAATGCAAACAAATATACTATCTGGGAGAGACACATCGCTTCACTCCATTCATCCAAGTGAATGAAATAAAACGACCTTTTTGTGCAGCATGGGGATGACAACACGAGTCAGACTGCTTGGCTAAAAAAGTTTCAATAAATACCAATAAGATGAAACATGTATTTCTATTGTAAAGTTTTGGGTCTCTTTAAAGGTGCCAAAAAAAATTCAAGTTAGGCCTATTAATATTCATGGTAGAATTTTCATTCATGAATATTCCTATTTCCACTTATATCGCATTGTCTGCTTCTCAGATATGTTACACAAACAGAGAGGAAGCATCGTGATATAAGAATCATCGGCACAACCTGCAGCTGATTTTTCCACCCGTCGTTGTGTGTTCAGTGGGCAGCGTTTCAGCCAGCTGAGGACAAAGAGCACAACATCTGCATGTGGTCGAAGCCAAGAACTGAGGCAGTATTTGTGAGCATCAACTTGAACAGATGAAAAACATAAAATAGGAGAAAACATAAATGACTGTTTCTTTAAACGTCACACAAACACGCAGGTCTTACATGTATTATTTGTGGTGAGAGAAGTGTCGGCGCTCGTATTGTTTATTTGGCTCAGATATTTTCCTCTGTGAGATCTGCAGGCCGAACCCTCGTGGTTCACCTCTCCTTCTTTATCCTTGAACAGCAATTACACCCCTCAAATTGCCGGGTGGGTGCTGCCTCTCCAAGACTGGAGATGTTTTTCTGTCCCTGACGCTCTCCCCCCTTCCCTCCCTCCCTCCCTCCCTCCCTCCCCTCTCTCTCTCTCTCTCCCTCTCTCCCTCATTCTCTCTCTCCCCCTGTCTTTTGAATAAGTTGACAGACAGTCTTTACGCTAAATAACAGGGTTTGGAAATAAGAGGCTGCCAAAGCACGTTCCCAGTTCTCACTAATAGCATGGAAATTGCAATTAATGTTCTTAATGGTCTTTAGTCAGCCTTTTATCGTGCTTTGAGGAGGCTCTCGTCTTAAAAGAGCTGTTTTTTTATTGTGATAATTTATTCTTTTATCAGCCGACGCAGGGGTATGTTCTGAGACGTATGAAAGGTCTGCATCCGCTGCGGTTCATCTCCCGTGTTTATCTCCCATTATGCTGTTCGGGGGAAGAAAGTGGCACTAGAATATTTTTAATGGAGTCTTTATTTGAGTTTAATGTAGTAACTGAACAAGCATCTCCAGAAGACACTTTTCATACTTTTTAAAAAAAACGTTGAAGACAGAATAAATGGCTGTAAATCTCCTCCTTCTGAAAGGAAGGCATTATTTTTGGAGGTAGCAGTGGAAGTGAAATCTGATCGATAACGACACATTTATTTTGTGGGTCATAACGAGTTTAAAGAGACAGTTCGATAGTTAAGGTTAGCGAGGTTCGTGCTAAAAAATATTTTAGGTGCAAAAAACCTTTTACCTCGTATTGCACCAGATGAGCTTCTTGATGCTCTTA
>CAESWR010000226.1:41480-73388 GCA_903171835.1 Mullus surmuletus | reverse complement strand
TGGTTATAACATGAGATGATTGGAGGGTGTGTCTTTGTTTTGTTGCTATTCAGGAAAAAGCATGGCCTTGATGGCATTGTCGAAGAAGTCGACTGGAATTACGAGAAGGGGATATGAAACAGTCCCAGAAGTTTATTCTTCTTAATTTAGATATGGATTTGAATATTGGTTTTGGTAACAATTGTTACTAAAACAATATTAAATAACGTTTAGTTGTTTGTAGACAATATATCCTGTATATCTTTTCCTTGTGGATAAAATTTCTAGGCCAGTTCAGACCAGGTCTTAATACGTGTTCGGATAATTTGAATTTAAAATGTCTGTTTGCATCCACATTAGAATATAACACATTTGTCTTGTAATGATATAAGATAATTCCAATGTGGAGTCTCTCCCTCTTTGTGTTTGGCACTTTGTTGTCATCCGGGTTTATTCCTCCCTCTCACTGTGTGTTGTCTGTCTGCTATTTGGCTTCAAGTCTCATTCCATGACTTGGATTTGTGTGTTCAGCTGTTGACTGTTTCAAAGGCAAAATAGAGCTGTTGTCTATGACAGCATTTTCTAGATAAGTGATTTTTGTTGATAATTATTGGATCATAGTTTCCCCACTTTGGCTTGATATAACCTGGTACAACAGAAGTAGTGACAGAGCAGTGAAATAGGTTAGTACTGGGTATGATGGAGAATGATCCATATTTAGCTCTGCAGGGGGCTATTGACAAACAGACCCCCTGTCCCCACAATATTGGCCCCATTAAAGGTCAGTGTTTATCTCATTTAGACAGTGCTGCCTTTTACAGAAGCCCCCGCACGTATGGCTATCTGACGGCAATCGGAAGGGAAAATTGACCTTCAATTGGATAGAAGAAGGCTGTTACTTCCTGTTGCCTTATGGTTGTGTCTGCAGTGTCTCATGAGAGCACATGGAGATAGAATATGTGACTCAATCCTTGCAGTTTCGGTATATTAAAAACATAAATGTCATCGTAAAGCCCGCTACATTTTCAGTCTTGTTTTATTAACTTGCTTATGCAACGCCAGAGACACACGATGCGGTCCTGATGCTCACTGCATCAATTCCTTATCGCTGAAATTACGGGGCGGCGCAGGCAAACATTCATTTTCCGTAAAAGTGAAAACTAAAAGCATCTGTGATTTCATCCCACAGCGGAGAGTGGGATACGCACAGACGCCAGTCTCACAGATGAATGCAGTTGTAGACAGTAAAATTGTATCTGGCCTTCTGTTTTTTTCAAATTTTGCTCTTAGTCTTTGGCATGGAGACGTGTGTTAAATCATTTAGTGTTGCTATCTTCAGCAGGTGCAATGTGGCATACACAGGATTACTTGTTCTCCTGCATACCAAGAGAATGTTAGGATGTAGAGTATACAGTAAAGATAATTTCACCATTTTATATCTTGAAACCAAGTAAAAATGATTTGAGAGTACACCCATTCAGTGAAAATGTATATGTTACACTGACCCCTCCTAATTGTACATTGGCGGGATTGCACAGGTGACATATGATCATATCACATCTGTTCACTACACTTATAAGAGAACACAACAATGAATAGTGGGAGAATAAAATATGTATATATATTTTTTCATTTAAAGAAATTGGCTGTATTGTAGAATGATGCCTTGAATGAGGGGAAACCCGTGGGACCACCCTGTCCCATATGTATGTCACAACAAGTGTGGCGTGCCTAAAGTGAACCACGTGCCCTCTCAGGCTGAGTAATGATACTCATAACCTTGTCCTGCAGAACAAGACTGGAACGCCCAAGGCTCACCAGTGGCCCCCTGTGTCATTATCTTTGGCTTTTCACAGCTAAGTGCTTGGTTTGGATGGGATGTGGTGTAGAATTTAGCAGTCCGCAGAGAACTAGGTTTCTTCACATTTTAGGGCTGTGTACTCGTCTGATGTCTTCGGAGGTGATTTCATCCTGTGCCTGTTATATGTAATTTGGTGACGTCAGGGTTGTAAATGCACAGGGCAGCATGGAACGATTTTAAAATATTGTGAAAAGGTGGCCATTTATTTTCATTGTGCGCACATAAGCTTTGTGTGCCTGCCTTTTAATGTGTAATTTTGTTTGAACAGCTGTGCATTTCAAGTCTTCCTACATTTTTTATGTAGGTGGGTGGGATAGGTATAGGATGACCTGCACATTGATCTCTTTGGTAGTAACACTGGAGCTGCTGCTCTTAGAGACAGGCCTGGTCACTGCTCAAATCCAGAAGACTTTCTGAAAATGCCTCACCAGCTGCCTCACCCAGAGCAAATATCGGCCTGGCATTCTGGTGATTCATAAATGAGTGAGAGGCATTCATTGTAGGTAGGTGTGTATTATGATGTAGGCGTTCCTTTCATGTGCTTTTCTTTGTAGCCCCTTTTGACAATTAATCTCATAATTTCTTCCTTTATTTAGATTTCCTCTTGACCTCTTGTCCCGGGTATGCATTATTAATCTGGTCAATCAGGTTTATACCCGAGTCTGGTTCTTGTCCCATTTCTTGATTGTTGCCAGTTCCCAGTTTTACCCAAATAAAGAGACAGGAAAACAGCGAGGGAAATGTGGGACTCGAATTTATCGACCTGCAATGTCACAACATTATTAATCATGCAAGCTGCTATGATAGCACTGCCTGGCATGTGGCTGTCAGGGGGCCCACACCCGCTTCTGTCGTCCACCTCCAAAGATCAGAGGCTTGGAAATTTCCCTATGCATGGGCTGTAAAATCAGATCCAGCAAGTGGGATTGGCTCAAGAGGAAATTGTAGCCATACAAGCATTTGAAATATCTAGTGGAACTATTGTCATAAGACCTAAGGTGTCAATTAAATTTGGATTTTAAAATCATTCTTTGCGGCTTAAACGCACCTCCCACGTCCTAGGAGGAGGACGCTGATTTTAATTTGGAAGTGCTGGATTTGCAGAATAGTGAAAGATCAGCTGTAGAGAGTAAAACCAGTTTTGCTAGTTTCATCAAAGTAGATGGGTGTCAGCTGCTCCCGCAGCACTGTTTCCCAGCCCGCCACAGTACTGTGGGTCCTGATATTATCTTTGAAGTCTTTATACGTGCAGGAGCTAACATTGTTGCGTACAATTTGTTCAAGTGGTGAATGTTGTTGGCCTTTTCAGGTATGGGCGATTTAAATAACAGAAACTCGCATCTTTTTGAAAACAGTGATATCCAGCCAAAAAAGAAACATGCCTTAACTTGGTTCTGACTTCAACATATGTAACTTTAGCTATTAAAACAGCATTGTCATCCTGTGGCACCCGGGGCAATCAGACTTGAAAGTTGCTTTAAGGTGGTGTGAACAAACTGTAGCTCATGTTTGTTTGTATGGGGTTTTTCTAAACTTGGTTTGGCACTTTCAGTGCTCCCTGCAACAGCTGTGACAAGTGGGAGCACTTTTGAGGTTTATTTCAAAGCACACGCCAGATGTGCAGACGGTGTGTTTGTATTGCATCAATCAAACGTAGATAGGCCAATCAGTTGAGCATTGGTTGTGTTAACATTCATGTAAAGCTTTCCACTTTTGACGTTTTACTCAGCATATCTGCCTGGGCGCAGATAGTTTAAATGCAAGCTCATCAAATTCTTCACATTGTGGGGGGAAAGTCTGTTTCGTGGGGGGGGGGGGCTCGTTTGAGACATGATGAGGAAACTACGTTTTTCCCAGCATGGAAATGCGGGGCTGTTTGAACAGTGGCATTACTGGAGGGTGCACTGAATGGGGAACACGATCTGGGTAGATGTGAGTAAAATGGGGGTTTGCTTGATACCACAAAGGTGTGAGGCTATAAATAGCCAGTAATACAGGAGTGGGTGTGCTGTAAAGCCCTGACATGCTGCACTCTCTAGCTGTGAAAAGGGAACCATGACATGACTATAAAAGCTCATCAGCCAGTGATGTTTTCCAAGAGCCAGTTCTCAGCCAAACACTGCAGCGCTCTGATGAGTGACTGACGACTGCTGAACCTTTTGACAGCAGACATTTAGACTTTTCAAAGCAAGAAATGCACAGGTGGAATTACTGGCATTAATCTTGGTTACATTCAGTTTTGGTGAGTGTGAACTGTTAATTGAACCAGGGACAATTAAAGAAATGTAGCTGGTGTTGTTGGCTTTCAAACAAAATATCTGCAATTAAGGAAGCCCTCTGTTTATATAGAAAGATTTCAACTAGTTGTAGCATGTTGAGGTATTGATACTTTACACACACGTAGGCCTTTGCATGTTTAACAAATATTATAAAAGAATAACTGGCTTTAGTTTTGATTTTTCTCCTTCTGTTCTGCGCTTTCATTTGCTTGTTTTCACCATCAGCGAATGTGTTCAGGAGGATAATAAACAAGAGCCACTCCTCACCCTCTAACTGCTAATTTGGGCTAAAATTGTTACCAAAGAGTGAAAGGAGGAACAAAATAGTGCAGGGATCAATGTCCTACTGCTGCATGTTCAATGCAGACCCCACTGGGTTCTTTTCATATTTTTGCAGTACTCCAACATTTGCCTTCTTTAAGTATGTGACATCAAAGCTAAATTGTCAGCAGAAATTGTATTTGGTCTTTCCCTCAGGCTGTGTAATTAAACACTCTACCTCCACCCTTCTCTTTGTGTAGAATGACTCTCCAGAGTGGAGAAGCTTGGAGGATTCTCCATCAGCACAGTACGCCACCGAGGAGGAGCCGTTCTCATGGCCGAGACCCAAAACCGTGCTTTTGCGCCGCACTTCACAAGGGTTTGGCTTCACCCTACGGCACTTCATTGTGTACCCACCAGAGTCGACCGTGCACTGCTTCCCAGTACGTATCAGGGTGGCATTTCTGATTACATTTGTGACAAGTTTTCATTCAAAGGAGCATTGTTTTAGTTTCACTTAAGATAACATACAGCCAACAAAATGCATCTGACCTTGAGCAACAAAGTCACCTGAGCCTTTCTGTTTTGTTTTTTTTCCCACAGGAGGAGGATCATGGACGCAGAGGTAAGCAGAAAAATGTGACTGTTCCTCTTCATGCTAACCCTTCAGCAGTGCTGAGTCAGAGCAGTGCCTCTGACTTTTAATGACTCTTAATCCATCCACTCTTTGGCTATTTGAGCTTCCTTATGCGACGAGAACAATGTCGCTCTTCTGTGTCACTGGCCTTTGTGGGGGAGTGAAAGGTTTGGTCAGCACCACCTGTTTCTGTCCCACACTGACCACCTCTTCATATTGTTCCACTTTGTTGTTCTTGCCGCTTTTGCCCCCCTCGCCGTAAAAAAAGCCTCTCAGAAAGGGATGGCCTCATTTTAACTGGAGTGTTTGTGTTTGACCCTTTTTCTCTTGAACACATACTGTTCTGTTTTCCCTCCTAATAAAGGGCAAACCCATGCTACACATTTTCAGTTAAATATTTCTTCTTAAACAGCATACCCTTCATACTTTGTGAAGCACGACTATCATATTTCCCCAAATCCCAAAGACATGTTTTGCTTTGTGTTTTCTTTCGACAAACACAAGTAAATATATTAGCAAACTGTAAAGCCTAAAACACATGAAAGATCTTAAAACACAACTGGATCAACGTTTTTAAAAAAAAAAAAGAAAATCATGTATAATCCATAACAAAGCTTGTATTGTGCTGAGATTTTTCGCAGCAAATCACATTTAAATTCATTTGATGTTTTTAGTGGGGTTCAACCATAGTTGACACAGTTTGACTTTGTCAAATTCAGCTGTCGGATACTGTTGTGACCCTTTTTCCCCAGACAGAGTGAGGCATCACCATTCCTTCCTATCTCTGCTGTGAGCTTCACAGAGCTGCCTAAAAGCATTCAACAGCAAGTAAACAATATGGCAGTGGCTGATGCAGCACCATGGTGTCCTACAACATCCAATGTCTGGAACCAGAAAAAATGGGCAGTTACATTTGTTTATAGTTTATATCAATACTGAGCTCTGTGCTTGTCCCGGGATAGTTTGGGATTATTTTGATTTTGATTCATTAGGCAGTCTATCTAGTATCTTGCTCTCCTGTCTATTGTTTATTACCATGGTTAAAGCAACCCATTGAACAGGGTTGTGATTCAAAATCTGATTACTCAGTAATTTGTTTCAATTGTCACTGATTAACTAACTAACAAAATAGTCATTTGATACCGCTTTGGACCGCTTGAAACCCGGACAAAGATTTTTTATGAAGTAGCCTCATGGTAACTCTTTTTATTGAGCTCAGCTCTTCTCTGTCTTTCCCTGCACTGTGGGACCAGTATGCAATGGCGTTCCAGACTCTTGCCGTGTGTTGTGTGGGCTGGAATTTTTTTAGACTGACTTATCATTGGCCTCAACATGGTTGCCATCACTGGAATTTGTCCAGGTGGATGTCAGTAATTCAGTCAGACTGTTATATTCTCTGGAGGTTGTTGTTATGTAGAAAGCGCCTCTATAATTCCTCCGGCACATGCGTGGAAAGTATAACATGATGTACACAAATAATCTTAATAATCTTGTTTTCCTTATACACAGTGAAGGGCCCTCAGTCTGTTTTTGACATTTCTGACATTCTTTGGTGCTCATCATGTACAGTTGCAAAGGTTTCTCCTGCAGGGGTGTGTTTCTAATCATAATCATAATCAAGAAGTGCCCCGTTTCAGCCTAAAATCACAATATCTCCATGTACTGGTGAGGGTTTTTGTGTTTGTAATATGATGTTGTGTACTGTAATCAGTAAGCAAAATGTAAAATACCATAAAATAGCCTGAACAAAAGAAGGAATCAGAAAGGCCTGGACAACTGTCATACTCATTGTTAGAGAGAAAGTGGTAATCAAAGTTAAAAAAAAAAATTGCTTCAAGATTCGAGAAGTATCATAGTTGTTTTGAATCGTAATCAGACAGACTGTGGAGTCGCCTGAAGAGTCTCCTCACAGCCTCAGACTACGTTCAGGAGTTTGTCGCCTGACTGCGTGGCAGCCTTCAAGTCCAGAAACACACTCATATGATGATTTTCATATTACATCAGTCTGTTTCTGTGTTATGAATAAACACATGGGCTCGGAGTTCTGGGCGTGCTGCTCATCTCCCCCGACAATAATCAATTCTGTTATTGTACTCTGGTCTGCAGCTTTTTCACACAAAGCTCTTCTGTCACAACTTGGGTTAACTTGATCTAATACCTCTTTCTCATCTTTTCACTTCCCTTTCAAACTGAGAAAGCCTCTCTTTTGCCACAACCACAGAAAATTGCCTCCACACTGTTTGAAATTATTTTAGTCCTGGTGATGAAGCCGTGCCAACTTCATGCATCATGTCTGTCCGTGAAAGCATCTGTCCATAAGGCTGAGTATTTGCTGGCTACTTTTCATCACAAACACATTCATTATTTATGTATATTTATAAAAATAAGTTAGATGCTGGGAGGTATTGGGGGGTGATGGCTATCAGACTTCCTGAAGTGTTGTGAGACAGCAGCCAGTTGCTGATACAGGCCTGCTCTGTTAACAGCATCAGACATCAGCATCAGTCATCAGCTGATCCAGTTCGAGCTTGTTCATCGCATTCACTGTTGCAAATTTAGACTGCATCAAATCCATATTTTGCAAAATCCAAGTGTTGTGGGCACACTGTCTCTCACCCCTGGTGACTTCACCCCTCCCTGAGGGACTCTTCTGTCTGCAGCTGGTGTGGCGGCCTTTGCTATTTTGGGTGACGGCCAACGTGAGACTTGGCTTTTTTGATTTCAGTAGCACAGATGGAAAGACCGGCCAATTATTGTTGAATCAGACAAGGCCAGGGCGTTACCCAGTAATATCTTAAATTGCACAAAAGCTGCCTGTGATTGCTACCCTTTTTTCTTTATTTAATAGACGTATTTCGTGACTTCCGGTCAAAACTGTTTCTCTGTCTCATTGCCCTATTTGTTTAGACACTCATAATGTATTGAGGGTGATGGGTTTAAGTGCCAGCAGCACAGGTGAGGCAGTGAGTAATCAATTAATGCTTGATTTATGATTGGGTGGGGCCTGAGAGTGTAAGAAATAAGGACATCTTTATTTCTCAAAGTGTTTGTGAGGGAAAAGTCAAATGTGATTAAACTGATAGAATAAACAATCGAGACAGTGGCTGGATCATTTAGCATTCTCCTAAGTGAAGTCTTATCAGATGGTAATTACTGCTAACAGGTGGGTTGTTACAAACCCATGAACCGCTTCATTGTGGTTCAGTCAAGCGCAGTACCATAGTGTTCCACCAGGAGGAGCATGTGTCAGTTCTGCAGTGTGGGACTTATTGCAGTATTACATAATGAGTTCCCAGGATTCTGTATGAGTAGTCTTGTAGAGAAAGATGAAAAATTGAGACACGTGTTTGCCCATGTTCATAGTTTTCACAGGTTATAGCATCAAAACTTTCATTGATCCTGAAGATTTGAATTTCAGGAGAACTGCCAGTTTTCTTTAGTTTCTTTCCCCCATTCATCACCTTCAATATGCGCTACAAAAAAAATAGTATAGCACAGCAAAAAAGATTATGTTATGAGGCCAAAGGTCATGTTTTTCAGGAGTGTATTGCACTTTTTCCCTGTCTGGGTTTTTGTAACATATTTCTAGGATAGGATTTTAAAAACCTTATTTTTTCAGAGCTGTAACATCTTTTCTCCCACTCCCATTCTGCTGGAGTTCTACCGTGCACTGATTCATGAGCAGAATGTTAACTACTGGGGCAGCATGTTGGCCACTCTGGCTGTGCCCAGAGCGTGTTTCTCACTTTATAATGAAAGAGTGGGAGTTGTGCAGCTTTGCACGCTGTCACTCTACCTTCCCTCAGCCTCTCTTTTCTCTTACTCCCCTCCCTGTTTCTTTCTTTCCTGCAGCCATGCAGCTGCTAGGAGACAGGAACAGAACGATCAAACAGGTTTTCCTTGCTGTAGTGGCTTTTATCCACCTTCCTAAACCCCATTGAGTTTTTCCCCCTCTCCCCACCAATTAACTATCATTGCCATTCAAAGGTGTTTTCTCATGTGGGTGAATGTTGCCTAAAACACAGTTTCTTCTATTGTCAGAATTTTAATTCACATGGCGCTGAATCTTTAAACAAACCCAGTTTCTTTCATCCTCACACACAACCTCTCCTCACCTCAGTGTTGTGGAGTAATTTACTACTTGGCCTGGTGATTAATTGGTGGGATTTTGAGGTTGTTTTGTTTTGTTCAGGTTCAGATGTGGGCATTAAATGTTAAGAAAACACTGTTTTTCTCATAGAAAAGGTCATTTGTGGATGTAATTTTCTTGCTTAAGTTGCAGGAATCTTATGATTAAATGAATATAAAGCTTAAACCAAACTATTTATGACTAAAAATGTGGTGCTGCAGCGCAACATGATTTAATTACTTAATAATTGTAATAACATCTCCTCCCCGTCCTCTGATTACAGGGCGGCAGCGAAATAAGCTAGAGCCAATGGACACCATTTTTGTGAAGCAAGTCAAGGAAGGTGGACCTGCCCATGGAGCTGGACTTTGCACAGGTAATGGTTCCCAGATCCCCTGCACAGATTTTTGTAATCTGAAGAGAAATTTGCCATTTTCAGCAAAGGTTTGCTGCTAGACTAAATACTGTTTATTTTGCCAATTAGCAACATTTTATATTTTTAGAAAAGTGGAAGTCGGGCTTCATTTGTTGTACATTGTCTGCATCAGTATAGTACATCAGTGTGTTTGCTTTCTGTTTACTTTGCATCTTGTTGCCTTGTGATACACTTCCTCTCTGAAACAAACCTTCTGTCACTGATGTCATTGCTATTTTTTCATCTTTGTTGTTGTGTTTGTTGCCCCGCAGGCGATCGTATAGTGAAGGTTAATGGAGCCAGCATCATTGGGAAAGCCTACTGCGAGGTTATATCTTTGATACAAGACAGGTGAGCTGTAATACGAAATCCAACACTTGATCCTTTGTCACTTACTTTGCTTTCCTTATTTGAGGTGTCTTTAACTTTCTCCACAGTGGTGACTTCCTTGAACTTTGTGTGATGCCAAAAGATGAGGATATACTGCAACTGGTAAGTTCCTCTTTGAAATTGTAGTTAGATATGCCACACTTTAGGAACAGAAGCAGCTTCAAAGCACCTTTTTTCTTATCGTAAAAGTATATCTCAATGTCCAAAATAATTCCAACTACTGCTGAGATGCTCTAGTTTGAGGTTGGGACAGAAGACATAAAGTGAAGGCAGCCTGCCTATTCCATCAGAGCTGTGTATCTAGGTCTCATAATCAGGCCATAGAAAGTCTGTCCTCCAAAGTTTCTACATAAATGGCCTAATTACAGTGGTTGAACAAGCCTTTTTTCCAAATACACATGCACTGTATATAAATATACACAACCCAATTCATAAAGATGGGAAGTCTAGAATTTCAGAAGTTACAAAAGTGACTTCTATATCTATGTATGTTGAAAAGTGCTATAAGGTTGAGAACGGTCCTGTTTTAATTTCCTTTTTCTCGTGCAACCAACACAAAAAGTAACGTGGCATCTGTGAATGTTATTTCCGACTCAAACACATGTGAACTAATGGACTATTTTCATAGTACCACTATTTTCATCACCAACTTGGTCTGCCATTAAAATGCAGATGCAAAACAATCACAAGTGAAGAGAAGAAATTCCTCTTCACGCTATCTGAATTAATTCATTTAATTATCATCATTAAGATTTTATGCATAGTACAAGCAGCTGTTTCCCACCAGTATGGATTCTGCAAATGGAAGGCAGAGTGAGAATGCACTCAGCTGCTCCATATCCGTAGTGCATTGCAGTAAGCGTTTTGTCAGGATGCAAAGGAAAACTTCCCGTGGGCTTTATTATATCTGACAGTCTTAATCTGCTGCTTAAAAAAAGACATTGGCTATTTTCTTTATGCTAAATCTCCCTTTGTGGATATTTTTATATATATATAGTAAAAATTAATATCATAGTAAATAGCATTCAGAAATACAAATCATTATGCTGTGTTAAAGCAGCTGTCTCGCAAAGTATTAATAGATATTCATCATAAAGATGTGAGAAAAAACTGAAAATGTGTTGAATGAGTGAAAATGTGTGCCAGTGCACTTCATTATTCAGACATAAGTCAGCTGTTACATCAACCCAAGGCTTTTCTTTCATTTATCATCAGATCATCGACTGTTTATCCACACCCACTTCCCTGTTAGGTCCTCCCACTGTCCTGCCCCTGTTTTATCCTTGAGCTCTTTTTTACAGTCCTCGGCACATTTGCATGTGTTATGATGCTGCTGTCCACACTATCACACATTAGCAACCACATAAAAAATATCCATTAGGCTACAGGAGGATTATCACAGATGTTAGTTGGATGACATTACACTGTAGGAGGCAGCACACACCGACTGCTTGGAGACAGGCAGCAGTTGCTTAGCAAAGAGAGGGAGGGAGGGAGGGGGAGAGAGAGAGAGGGAGGGAGGGAGGGAGAATTCAGCAAGCAAAAAAAGGGAGCGAGCTGTAGGCAAGGAAAGCAGAGGATACTAAGATAGGGCGGAAAGTGGGGATAGTGTGAATGATGAGCAGGAACCAGTGGATTAAATCAGCTGACTGCTCAGTGTTTTGAACAGGTTGATGCTTAGGGAATAGGAGAGAAAAGAGTGGGAGGGGGAGCTGTACCAACACAGCTGAATGTATAATCAGCAGCTGCTGCTTCTGTCATGTGAGCAATGGAAGAGGGAGGGAGAGAGACATAGACCGGAGGCACCTCGTTCAGTTAGCGTAACATTCTGGCTGAAGATGGATAGGAACCACAGAGGCTTAATGGCAGCATGAGAGGAAAGCTTCTGCTCCTGCCACCTCGCCCAGGACAGACTGGCACAGGCAGGTCGTAATGTGGCAGCCTCTTGCTACACGTATGCTTCTTCATCCCTCTGTGCTGCAGATCCAGTGTATTTTTAGCATGTCAAGTTCAGGGATCGCTCTGGCTGTCTCTCGTTCTCTCCTTCTAATCTGTTCGGTGTTTTACAATGTGTGCATTTTTCTCTGCTGGCATCTTTTTCTCCCCCCCCATCGATTCTCAATGCTCTCATTTTCACATGATATAATGGCAGCCTTTTTTTCTGGACACTACTAATCTGGTAAGCAAACAGACTAGGTGGCTACGTGACATTGACATGTTGTGTTGGCCGTAATTTGAGTATGTCATGCAAGTCATCATCATCACGATCATCATTTGTGGTCATGGTCTGGTTGTTATTGCATTATCGCTGTTTAGATGGCATGCTTGATTCCTCATTGGTCCAGTCTGTGCTGGTGAGTCAGATATGTAGACTGTATAATGGCTGATGCACTGTGCCTGCAGTACCTGTTAGATTGAGTACTCGAGCTGGAACCCCAGCTGGCATCTCGGTGGAGCCTCGCCCCTTCTTCATCCTGTGTGTCAGATGTCATTAGTTTGATAAAGGGCAGTGACCTCTGAACTCTGCTGCCTGATTATGCTTACAAAGGGAGGGGCAGTCTGGCTGTAGCGTAGATGGTATTATGCAGGGTTGTAATTTTTCACAAGCCGATCAAAGTCCCAACATCTTTGGCTTGTTGCACATTCACTATGATGAGTGAAGCACAGAGATTGCCGTCCCACCTAGCTGTCATTTTGACGGCAAAGAAATCCGTGGCTGCAACTCAGAATTTATTAAAGAAAATTATTTTATTTATTAGAATCTGCAGTGAAACAGCATAGGCCAATGTACCTTGGAGGATAATCAGGCAAGCTAAATATAGCACTGACAATGAGGGATACTGTCTGTCTGTCTGAGGTTACAGTCTGTCAGTCTGAGGTGGGTAAATTAAGACACTGCATCTCTCTGTAAGTCCATACAATTGAGTGTAAATGTGTTTTTTTCAAATATGTCAAGTGTTTATGCTCGACTGAGTCTTCTACCAGATGTATTGATTGTGACATAATACTGGCCAAAAATAA
Source organism: Mullus surmuletus (assembly GCA_903171835.1). Lineage (NCBI taxonomy): Eukaryota > Metazoa > Chordata > Actinopteri > Syngnathiformes > Mullidae > Mullus > Mullus surmuletus. The sequence goes on along the minus strand of CAESWR010000226.1, from coordinate 60,416 downwards.
CTGCTGGGCAGACTAGATATGAGGTCCAAGGCCTAAAATTCCATTATAAAATGGAAGTGTGCTATATCAGTCGTTGCTCATGGTATTCTTACATGGAACAGTGAATATTACCATGAGAACTAATACGGAGCAGATGAAGACCACTGACACTCCTGAACTGCTTACGCCTCCACTCACTCATACTGCAACATGCACTGCCCACACACAAGCATCCAATTGCGTTTGTGATATCACACTTGACTTCTCTGTACACATCTAGTTGCACACTTTTGAATACTACACTCACTTGAAAATCCAGCTTGTAAAGTATCTGTTAACTTTGCTCTGTCTGTCTCCAGGCCTACTCCCAGGATGCCTACCTCCGTGGCTACAACAGTTATAGTGGAAATGCCTGTCACATTCCTGACCCACCTCCTGTATGCTACCCCAGAGTAGACTGTAAGCCTACGGGCATGGCCCAAGCAACAGACTCGGCAGGGCAGGGGTGCAGAGGGCCAGCAGCACCTCCTGACCATGGGTACCGCAAGGAGATCACTGTGCCGCCATCTCCTCCTCCTCAGCCATATCCAAAAAGTCAGATGGCAGTGTCAATGCGCAATGACAGTGTGAGGACTGTGGTGGTTCCTCCAGACTCGGCCCAAATGGGACGCATGGGTCCAGCACACAGAATAGATTATATAGACCCTGCATTTGTGAGGGGGAGGCCTGGGTCGCTAGCTCAGTATCCTCATCCACGCAAAGCTGATGTCTTTCCCGGTGGTCCGGGAATGGTTCCATTTGGAGGTCCTGCACCCAACTACCCAGCTAACCATCAAAATATTGATTGGCGCACTTACCAAACATATAGGGAGTACATTGACAATAAAGGAATCCATTCCCATGGTAGTCGGACTATCCAGGAGAGGCTGGATAGTCTGCGGGCTTCCACTCAAAACACCTTCGGAGCCGCTCATCACATTCCCCGGGCAGACTGGGGCCCTAAAGGGATACGACGGAGGAGTACTTCCCATGATCGGTCTTACAAAGGACATCCACTACACTTTCAGATTGCCCCACGCAGTGCCTCGCAGGACCGAATGAGCTGCTCAGAGAGGATGAACCATGCAAGGAACTGGCCACCTCGCAGTGTGTCCCAGGATGGCCTTATGCACAAAGCACGGGCACACTCCACAGACTATGTTGACCCAGCAGAGCTGGTTCAGCATATGGATCAGAGAGGAGGATATGGAAGGGCAGACCATGGTACGAGACCCAGCAGACAGTCTATTCCTAGACATGCCATGCTCTACAGACCCTCTGTTGGATACAACAGTGGCATGAGGGGGCCACCCAATCCCTCTCTTTACAGTCAAGGACCAGATTCTCTTCAGACCCGATCTTCGCCCATGCTCTCAGACAGACTCTCACAATTTGGGAAGCGAACAAGTGCTGAACATTCTCTTGTTGACCAAAGAGCTTTAGTCAAAGGAAACCATGCAGGCCACAATAGCCATCAAGGTCCAGGTAGGATGCGAGCTGAAACCATTCAGTCTATTGAGGCTGGCCCAACCTTGGTGGGACACATGTCGTCCTCATGTTCAACTCCAAAGCAGTTGTCTCAGAGGCCGAGCATCCTCAAACCATCCCATCAGGACTCCCAGAGCCAGGTGAATGGACGAAGCCCAACAGAGACCGGGGTAGTTCTAAGGGAGAAGCCTCCCTCAGGAAAGAACCCCAGCCCTCTGCGGCACCCCTCCTACATCTTGGCTGTCAATGATGACGGACCAGATTCCACAACAAATGTGGTGGCATGCTGGCTTCCCAATGATGCACGACGAGAGATACACATGCGTCGCCTTGGGGAGCAGCGTCACACCTCCTGCTCCAGCAACCTGGATGAATCTTTGGACTCCATTCCATTCATCGGTAAGACAAAAATTATCTGCAAGCCTTTTGTCATGACAACAGCAGCATAAAGTTGTAACATGAGGCAGCTCAACAATGCTAAACGGCTGTTAAGACTCTTAACAGTTGGAGTCTTTCACAATAGAAAGTAATAGCAAGTGGTTAAAAATCAATGGAAAACTTGATTGTACAGCCCCTAAACCAACAGAGCATTATATTTTCATTTTTGATCTAATATGGTATATCATGGCAAGGATCTGGTAAAGGATTTGTTTATATCTAGTGCAGTGACATGTTCACAAATACATACATCTTCCTGGAAATATGCTCAATCAGGTTTGGGGCATTCAGACTGGGGTTGTAGGATGTACAGTGTAACTGGGGCTAAGTACATGGTGGTCTTTTAGAGTGTGTTGAATTTCTTCCCTGATGCATTGTTTATAATTGATTTCCTTAAGTGATTCATATTTTTAGTAACCACATTTGTGTGTTCTTAACTGCAGTCCCAATATAAAACACCAACAGTGCTCATATCATATAGTTTGCAGGCCTCTGAATAGCACTTAAACTAAATCACTTTACAAGATTTTTTTTTGCCTTTAACTGCTTTGTGCTACATGACTGAACCCTCGTGTTATTTCAATATTATACTCACAGTTTCTCCTGTGTTGAGTCTGGTTAAAGTGAATCTTTGGCAGACACTTCAGCAGTGAGAAAATATTCATAATTAATAGTAACTCCCGGTCTGTTTATTGGATTTATTTGAGGACATCTCTGCAGTTACAGTGCTAGAGGCAAAACTCAGAATGCAGCATAAAGACCTTTTTATGAGACGCTATTCATGATCTGCTAAGGTAACTGTCAGAACCTTTATGTCTCTCTGTCCATCTGTCTTCCATGTGTGTGTATGCCTCTCTCCCTGTCACACTCTCAGTAGCACAATGACAAGTTAAAAGGTTAAAATGAATGTCCCTTTTATCACTATTCTGCTTTTAGTTTACTTCCGTTGTGATTACGTGCTGAATGAGTGGGCAGGTTCTTTGAGGATACGGTCAGAGAGAAAACACACCTTAGACTTTCATGCTTTCTTTTAAGACTCAGCATATTCTCTGTGGTGCTATGTAAAGCATCAGTGATGGCTGATGTCTCTGTACTCTGCAGGTAGGCTGTGTGCAGGAACTAGGTCATTTTATAGATATATATAGAAAACTAATATTTTAAAACAGTTATCCGCCTATTAGAATTTTGGGAACCAAATCAGAAGTAAATTATGTTGACGTGGTTTCTGCCAGCGGTGTGCATCCACATGCCCGCTGTGGTCCATGTAATGTTGGCTGTAGAGTAGCTCTGATAGGACAGGTGCACACAAAGCAGGCAGTGATGGTGATAATGCAGCAAGACTACCCTTTCGGGACTGGTGCCCCAGCTCGGAGGAACAGTGCCCTGATTGAATGGACTGCTGTGTGCCATCAATGGCCCGTTTCAAAGGCCACTGATCTGGGCCTTAGTCACGTGAGCTTAAGCCCTGCCCAAATTGTTTCATTTGGTTAAACCTAAACCACATTTTGTATCATTCCTTTAGGTCGAAAGCATCTGTTCATACACTTTACTGTGTATATGGTGTGCATTATGCTTGTTGTTTGATAAAAAGAAACCCCATTTTGGTGAATATTGGAAATGACTGTTGTACTCTGACTAAGGTTGCTGTACCATGTGCCACTTTTGCACTCAAAGGGAAGTTCTTGCCACTAGATAATGATTACCACCGATGCCTTTGGTGAGAATGTTGTACAGTATGTTATCCACAAATAGGCCCTCATAAGGAAATAATGACATCCTTTTTCCTTTGCCCCGTTTCAAAGTTGGGTATAGTCTGGAACTAGGACATTTTCTTTTAAATTTAGCTCCAAAAGCCCCTTGGCTGCTGAGAGCAGCTTTGTACTCCAGGTTTGATGTGCCAGGGGTGCTGGTACTCACGAGTGAAGAACTTCCTCTCTCACTAATAATAATTCAGAAGATATGTTCACAATTGCATTGTAGCAAACATGCCACAATGCAATTCAGAAACGGCAGGGACCCCCAGAATGTTTATGAAGTCATTTTGATAAAAAGGCATCTTATAGACTAAAGTATTGCTGGAGCTGATGTGTGTGATGACACGCCGTTGTCTCCCCAGATGAGCCCGTCAGCCCCAGTGTTGACCGGGAAGCGGCTCCCATTCCCCCCTCTGCTGTGATATCTGTTGCACCATCGATAGCCACTGATCCCTCCACTCCAGGCTCAACTTGTCCTCCAATTCGACGACAGTTGTCACATGACCAAGGTAAAAGGCATTGAATTTGTTAGCTTGGGGTCATAAATGTTATAAAGAACACACCTTCATATCATCTTTCATTTTTTAGATCTAAATTATAAACCAACAAACACCTAATCAGAAAAAAAAACATGTATTTTGGATGTTAATTTTGTGTTAAAAAGCTATTCGCCTCAAGGCAGTCTCACCTTGACATGCTCTTCTTCATATCACACTTGTATGCACATTGAAACACAACTAGACATGTTGGAAATTTATGAATCACTCTTGTAGGTGTACAGCTTTATAATTTAAAAAAAAATGTGCATAGAGCAACTTCCCTAATGTACAATCTTTCAGTGTTAAACTCACCACAGTCAGACTCGGAGCAGGATGTATCGATAAGCAAAGCCAAGTTCAGATTCAGGAACTCTTTTTAGACTGGGAGTAGATGACTGATGATCATTTACTGCCATTGCATTTGATTTACAAAAGTTTCATATTCTGTTTAAATCTGTTGCAGAGTCCCTGAGAAGTGCTTTGCTAGAGTCTGAAACGGCCAGTCAAACAGATCAGCGATCTCAATCTTACGACGAAGGTCTGGATAACTACCAGGAAGAAGGGAGAGGGTAAGACCTTTGCCACTTGCTTTGTTCAATTAATTGTATTTTTCTGTTGAACTATGGATTGGTTTGACCTTCTGGGCCTGCTTCTTCATTCCTTTTGTTTGTTTTTGGGTTTTTTTAAGACGCTCTTCAAGTAGGCATATGCCCAGTCTCAGGGGCCTGAGGAGGGTGAGTAACTGCAGGATTATTCACATTCCACATCATTCCACAACATTCCAGGCCTTCTGCTTCAAACTTGTGTTGGTTCCTTTTTTGACTAAATAGTATTTTTGATACACATTATTATGTTATTTTAGATGCCTGTGTGCAGCCTGTATGAAAGAACTTTCAGGGTATTCTTTTGAAATGGCTTTCCCTTTGACAAATGCTAATAATTTGCATCATTGTAGCACAAATGTGTATTTAGTTGGCCTTACTTTTGTCCACATCCAAACTGTATTTAAAAAAGGTATGTAGTCAGCAGTGCCCTTATAGCCTAACTGAGCATTACTAGACATGGCTCTGGCCAGAAACCTATTTAGCAGTCTGGAGGAAAACAGGTCAAAAAGTGGAACTTCAGTGTGTGTTGGGACACACAGCAGCTCTCATTGACCTGAAGTAGTGTGGTGGTTTTCTTTGTGGTGTTTGTTTTGTTTTTTCCATTTTAATTTCATCGGCTCAGTTGGTGCTTCAACAAATGTGCACTTTCAGGCTCTGGACGGACATAAATCTTCTGGAGATTCTGGATCCCGCAGGGATTCGTCTTCAGACATCTTTGCAGATTCTTCCAAAGAAGGGTTGCTTAACTTTCGGCAACTTATTACAGATAAAAATAAGGTATGCCTTAAGAGTCACGGTTACTAGTAGTATGTTATTTACTGGTGCAATTTGATTTATTTATGTCTCTTGTTTTTGCAGCGTGTCGGTGGAGGAAATAGATCATGGAAGCCAATGTATGCGGTTCTACAGGGTCACACACTGACCCTCTACAAAGACAGGAAGGATGCACTGTCTCACGTGTCTACGCCCTCTGAGGAGGAGCCCCTGCGCATCAGCATCAAAGCCTGCCTGATTGACATCTCCTACAGCGACACAAGGCGCAAGAATGTGCTCAGGCTGACCACGTCGGACTGCGAGTACTTATTCCAGGCAGAGGGGAGGGAGGACATGCTCACCTGGATCAGAGTCATTCAGGAAAACAGTACTCCGGACGAAGAGGTGAGTTCAGGCAAAACTGACTATGGAGGTAAATGATTCACACATTTGGCAGAAAACTGGGCTGCAGAATATTATTTGTGGTCATAGTCTCATACAGCAATAACTTTCATACCCAGTCTGCGGCACCGGAGCATTTAATTAAATGATTTCATAAGTGATGCTTTGGATTTTAGACAGGCTTTCACAACTCACTGCTCACTGCATCACTGCTTGTGATGAACATGCGTCTCAGAGAAGAAAATCTTGCAACTGTCGTGTTCTCTTTCTGCTATCATTTCAGAATGCTGCTGTAACAAGTCAGGACCTAATCAGTCGGAAGATCAGAGAATACAACATGATGAGGTATGCAGGAGTCTGCAGGGCTAGCACATAATGTTCAACACATTTTAATTTTAATTACATACTAAACCTTTTTTTCCTGTAATCAGTGCACCCAGCAGCAGGTCTGAACCTTCCCCCAAAACCTCCCGCCAGTCCCTCAGCATCAAACAAGCCTTCCTGGGGGGTAAAGCGGACGGAAAGATCCACAGCCCCCACTCACCCAAAGCAGAGGAGCGAAAGGCAATGAGAGGTGCCAAAGCAATGTCGCCTCACCTAGTTTTAGAGGGTTTAAAACCTCAAATGCACATTATTTATGTGTATTTTAAAAAAAAATGTTTGTTCCACTAGATGACTCCAGCCCGCCGAGGGACAGAGCTGCCTGGAGAATCGGCATTGCAGGAATCATGAGGAAGCCCTTTGAAAAGAAAACTCCCGCTGGGGTCACGTTTGGCGTTCGGCTTGATGACTGTCCGTCTGCACAGATTAACAGGGTGAGCCTCAGTCTGTCCCTGTTATCTTTACAGAAAAGAGCATTTTTATCAAGTAAACAACTGCCTGTGTCCATGCACATGAATTGTTGGTGCTAATGCAGCAGATAACTGTCACATTTCCTGTTGAACGACAGAATGACTATGTTTACATGCACTGACATAACCCTTTTGTAACAGGAATATTAACAATAACCCGATTGCGCGCAGCCATTTAAACACCAATAACCCATTTGAATAACCAAAATATGCTCATGTTCCGTTTTTTTAAAACCTGATTACCCCTGGGTTCCTCCTTTTCTAAGGCATATTTTTGAACATGCATACGCCTACCGGGATCTCCCCATCAAAAGGAACATGAATCCGTGTTCTGCGCATGTTCCATTAGCAAGGAATCTTTGTCTTTTGAGCACAGGAACTACATGTAAACATGGGCAAACTGGAGACCAACACCTGCCACTCTTTTGGAGTTAGGAGGAAACCAAGCAAGTGTGATGAAAGACACAAACATCATGGCATTTGGAGCTGGTAGAAAGTACCGGGATAGCCAGATCCCCCCCCAAAAAAAGAGATGAGCGTAAAGTTACACGAAGCAGGGTTTCTCCGAGCATCACTGCTTTGATCGGGATATCCCAATTAATTACAATGAACACGTATACAGGAATAACCCTGTTTGCTCATGCATGGAAACAGGTTTTTCCCAATGTTTCAGTCACTGGAATATGTACCTTAAACCGAATATTGACTACATGTAAAGGTAGCCAATGATGCGTCACATTGCTGCATTTTAAAACAACTGACCTTTGACGTTCTCCTGCTGTGTGCGCTGCAGTTTGTGCCTTTGATCGTGGAGGTGTGCTGTAACGTGGTGGAGGAGAGAGGCCTGGAGTACACGGGGATCTACAGAGTCCCAGGGAACAATGCTGCCATCTCCAGCATGCAGGAGGAGCTCAACAGCAAAGGCATGACTGACATTGACATCCAGGAAGACGTGAGTGACGAGCAGACTCTCCCACAGTGTGAACGATCAACAACGAAGGGTTGCTTTAACGTAATACAATCTTCATCTCTCTGCAGAAATGGCGGGATCTTAATGTTATTAGTAGCTTACTGAAGTCCTTTTTCCGAAAACTTCCAGAACCTCTATTTACCAATGGTAAGTCCGTCAATTTCAATGGAAGTCAAGATAATTATGCAGGTTGTGACCTCAGCGTGACACAGTTTTAAGTAAAACATTTTCTCTCTCTCCTTGACAGAAAAGTATGCTGACTTCATTGAAGCCAACAGAACAGACGACTCTGTCGAGAGGCTGAAGGAGTTGAAGAGGCTGGTGAGAAATATTCCCATGAATAAAATAAACTGTCTACCTCAAGAGCGGTGTGAAAAAAGCATTGTAATCCTGAAACATTTAATGGCCTTTTCAGATACATGAGTTACCCGATCACCACTATGAAACTCTGAAATTCCTCTGTGCTCACCTCAAGAGGGTCTCTGAGAACTGTGAGAAAAACAAGGTAGGACAGTGGGAAGCAATCAATCGGATCAATGTTATTCACGTTGCTGCCTAATCCGACCTCCCTCTGAGGATTCATGCGATAACCTTTCTGTTTAGATGGAGCCGCGTAACCTGGCCATTGTGTTCGGTCCAACGCTGGTCAGAACCTCAGAGGACAACATGACCAACATGGTCAATCACATGCCTGACCAATGCAAAATAGTAGAGAATCTGATCCAGCAATACGACTGGTTCTTCACAGACGGCAGCGACGAGGACCCTGTTGTATGTGACATTTTTAAGAATCTTTCTATTTTTTGTTGGTGTCCAGATGTTCATTTGCTCACCTCATCTCTGCTTTCTTCCCTCCTTCACATTTTTATCATGACTTTCCACAGACCACCTCTGAGCAGGAGAGCACAGTGCAGTCTCAGCCTGTGCCCAATATCGACCACCTGCTCTCCAACATTGGACGAACCGCAGCATCACCGGGTGAAGTTTCAGGTAACTCACAGGGATTTCTGCCTCCCAGCTTTGCACTCAGGCATCAGCACAGCAAATTTTCTTCCATTGCGGCAGTAGTTTATTTTATGTCTATTAATTCAGTAGATATGAGTGTAAAAGATGTGTGCCATAGACTTAAGATTCAATATGCGTCTGTTGTTAATGTTAAGATAAAGAACATCATGCCTGTTTTCCATCATTTTAAAATTTGGTACTTAAATCTGCACAAAGCATTTAAGTTTTATTGAGACAATCTTTTTCAGCAGTTTTACTCAGAACATGTCAGTTTGACAATGGGAAAACTGCCGAAAAATGCCTTGTCTGATGAGCCTTTAAGCTTTTTTAAATTCTTTTTTAATTTCAGGCTGCTTTTGTTTTGTTGAGTTCTGTTTTTTTTTTTTTTTNTAGATACAAGTTTTATTTTTGCTCATTTCTTTGCTTTCCTCTTTATCTATTCTCATTTTTTCCCTTTCCCTGTGCTTTACCTGTGTTGAGATGACGACTCCTTTTCTTTCAGTTCTTTTCTTCCCCTCCTCCTCGTCTCTCACATAATCCCGGCATGTTCTTTCCCAAAGAAAATCTTAACAATCAAAAAGAAACGATTGAAGTTTTAACCCTTCTGACCTCTGCCCTTCTGTGTGTAGTGTGTTGTTTTTCTCCCCTATCCCTGTCCAGCACTCACACATTGCCTAATCTTGACACAGGCCAAGTGGGCGGCGTCTATCACTCGATGATGTCACTGATGGACTCTGTTATGTCAGTGATGGACAGCTGGGACTGTAGGAAGAAGGACGAGTGTTGTGCCCAGTGTAGCTGCCTAGTCTGCAGAAACCCGCAGCTCTTTTAAATTTGGGCGAAAAGGAGGAAAAAAGATAAAAAAGAAAGAAAGAGAAGTCGATGTTTGTCATTTTTCCTGTGGTGTGCACGTCTCATATTTAAACCAATACCCTAAATTGAGGGGATACAGAGCGATGCTGCTGTACTTTCTCTGAAAGCCCTTCTGCTGTCTCTTGTTGTCTCTTAAGCTGATCGCAAGGACAAGTAGCATGGTATGGTCAATCTCAGGTTCTCTCCGGTCATGTGGCATAATCTGTCATGATGTCTGAGGGCGGGGGTCGTAGTGGTGGGACTGAGCTGGATTTCCCCACCCCCAGCACACACGCGTTTACACACAACCAACCACACACGTCAGATACGTCGACTCGCACCGTGCGTAGCTCCATATCGTAGCAGTGGATGTAGCACAGGGCAGGTAGATGAGGTGGGATTCGGTTGTTTGTGGCAAGGATTTAGAGTTCTTTGTTGCTTCAGGTGCGTCCTTTTGTGCTAATTTCCCTGTTTTATGTTTGTTCATGTGAGATCCTTATTTCATCAAAAACATCACAAGCACACTAGCTGTCCCACACCCACATCAATCACCAACACATTGCTCACCCCGTCTCACAACCACAGCACACGCACGCACACAACTGAAATCGGATCATTAACAGCCCATTTCCACCTCTAGTAATGTTTTCAGGAGCCATTTCAGGAATTCAGTTTCATAGTTCTTGGTGCCAAAAGACCTTTCCTGAGAAGCAGAGTTTGCACTGATTCGAGGGACCTAATTTTTTTTCTAATATAATGGTCTGACAGCAAACATGGGACAGAAAAACAGTAAGATGAAGAAAAAATCCAATGTGCTTATTTCTTCTTCATGGCTTCCTTGTTAAAGCAGAAATATGTGAAAATTTTACTTCAATTAGATCTCTATTCCAATCCGTTTATGTATCAGAGTGGCCTTTTTTATTTTGCCTTTTTATTCACGATTTAAACATGAAAAAGAAAAAAAACAGAAGGGAAACTGAATTTAGATCATGTGGCTCCAGCTCCTACAGCTGTTTGGTAGAAATGGGCTTTTCATCTGCTTATCTCTGTAAGTTTGCTTGTCTCCCCCTTTTGGATCAGCAAGATGAGAGAATTTTGTTTTGCCTTTTATGTTGTGCAGAACGACAGGTTACACGTTAAAGGACACCACGGGAGTTTGAGTCTAATCCATAGAAAGTGATCGCTCACGTTTTGCGGCAGCTCACCGTCACCGGCTGTAGCGGCCGGCAACACACACTCACTGATCTGCTCAGCTCGGGGCCCGTGGGTCTCTGTCAGCGCCAGCTCGTCACTCCCTCTCCTCTGTCATGTCTTTTGAGTTGGGAAAGAATGCGTACAGCCGGTCGGTGGCTACGTGTGATGCCCTGTGACTGGCGTATGTGTCCGTGATGTGCCGTCGTCTCCATTGTTACATGAGCATGAGCTGCTTTGTGTGTGTTGGTTTACTGCCGGGGTTTCATCTCCAGTCCTCTCATCCCCCATCTCAGGCCTCCTCTGGCACACTCTCCTCGTTTCCATGTACTGCTTCCCGTGGTTACCCGTCCTCTCGTCTCTGACTCTGAGCCGATACGGTGTCATCTGCTTCCATCCAGCTGCTGTCATGCTCATCACGTCACATCAACTTCACCGAGCAAACCTTCAATCTGCCTTTTCTCTCTTAATCTGAATGTGTTTGAGCAAGTAGGCGGCAGGAGATTGTTACTAATGTCTCTCTTCTCTCTCTCACAGATTCAGCATGTAGTGACTCCTCCAAATCAAAGGTAATCTTTTTCCTCTTTTGTTTGGGGTTGGTTTTTGTCCTATTCTGGTCAGAGCTTAATGGGGTTTAATCCCGGGAGAGGGGATCTATTTCCCGATTCCCGGGAAAGGTTATGACGGGAAACGGGAGATAAAATGTGCATGTATTGTAGTCATACGGTAAAGTTGATGCAGGTGACGCTGCCGTACCGAAGCTACGCTAATACACACTCACTAAATTCATTACGCACACGTATGCTACCCACCTCTGCCAATGATGTCTGCAGCCAGCTTTATATGGGAGCATCAAAGACCTGAGAATGAAAACGCATGTGCATGTTGTGTGAGCAGGTTATCAGGTGTTCCAGGGGGTCGTCAAGCGGATTGCGCATACATTTAGAATCTCAGCATGAGAAAGTTCCCAAAGAAAGCCCATGGAAAGTTTCAAATGGTTTGAACTGAACACCCAATACTAGATTGCTACTTTAGCAAAGTTAGCAAGTCGCTTGGTGAAATACCGGCGGCGATGGCAGCGCTTGATGGATTTATATTTAATCGTATTGGAAAATGCGACAATCTACCTGATATTTCCTAAGCACCGCAGAAGATGTCACCCAAGCTGCTCACATTGATCACACAGCAGAGTTGATCATTGCAAACTCTGTCAATGGACATAAACTGTGTTGTTTTGCCATAATAATGATAAAAAATTACATAAAAAATGTCTGAATGATTAGGGTGCGCATATTTGAATATCGATACATTACTTAGGTCAAAAACAAACAAAAGAAAATACTAATAAAATAAAAAATAGCTACTGGCTCTTCTTTTCCCAGGAACTGATTCATCTAATTTTCAGAAAGAATATTAAACCCTATTGCTAACGTTGGCTGGTTCTGTCTTTGCAGAGCTTGTGGGGGTCAGGGAAGGATCAGTGTAGCAAAGAGATGCTGCGCTCCTCCTTCTTCGTCAGCCGCAAACGTAAGAAGCCCAAGGACAAAGCTCACCCCAGCAGTTCAGACGATGACCTGGATGCTGTGTTCCCCAAGAAGGAGCTCCCTGAGGAGAGCCAGCAGCAGCCTCTGTGGTCCCCCAGCAGTCGCTCTGAGGAGGGGGAGACGGATGAAGCCGGGGAGAAAGAGAAACACAGGAGCAGCTCAGAAGAAAAGCTCGACAAGGGCGACCGGAGCCAGTATCTTCCCGGCGGTCTGCCACCGCAGCCGTCCCCCTCCTCACCCCCTGAGCTCAAGTCCACCCAGCAGGGCAGCTCTCCGTACGCGTCGCCCCCACCCTCCCCAACCCTCAACTACAGCATGCAGATGGTGCACCAGTCCTCCCTGTCGGACCCCCCCTCCAACTACGAGGACACTGTGTCCGACCTCGGTACGATGAACAGCACCAGCTCTCAGGCCTCCATGCCCAGGGCGAGGCGCGGCAGGTCGGCCACCCTTGGAGCAGAAGGCCCAGGCAGTCTGGGGGCGGAGGTTTGCTCCATCACCTCCGACTACTCCACCACCTCCTCCATGACCTTCCTGACGGGGGCCGAGCTCAGCACCCTCAGCCCCGAGGTGCAGTCTGTGTCCGAGAGCCGGGGCGGCGACGACGCAGACGACGAGCGCAGCGAGCTGATCAGCGAGGGGCGGCCGATGGAGACGGACAGCGAGAGCGACATGTCGGTGTTCACTGTGGGGAAGGATGGCGGGGAGGTGGAGCAGCGAGAGCTGCAGGACGCTCCGCGACCCCTCCCTTCCCACAGACTCATTGAGTGCGACACGCTCTCAAGAAAGAAAGCCGCCCGGCAGAAGACGGACAGCGAGTCGTCTCTGGAAGGCGCTCGCAGCGACAAAGATTCCAGCAGACTGTCGCACATGGTGGGGGCGGGGAAGGGGCGCTCCACTGGCAGCCTCAGCTCCTCCTCTCGGGGCGAGCTGGACAAGGCCGAGCCGGCGTGGAAGCTGAAGATCACAGATCGACTGAAGGTGCGTCTGCGCATGTCCGTGGATGACATGTTTGGCGTGGGCAGCCAGAGGAGCAGGTCGCCAGAGGGCCGCAGCAAGAAGAAAAATATCCGGCGCCGACACACCATGGGCGGGCAGAGGGACTTTGCTGAGCTGTCGGTTCTGGGCGACTGGCCGCAGCAGGTGGGCTCGGGCTCCCGCTCGGAGCTGTCAGCTGTGGACCGGCTGAAGCCCAAGTGCAGCTCTCAGGACTTCTCCATCGGAGACTGGATTGCCCGCGAGCGCCACCGTACCAGCAACCCCGAGGTCAGCCTGGACCTCTGTGAGCCGCCGACCTCCCACAGCCTCGGCGCCGCGTCCTCCTCCGAACTGGCACAGCGGCCGGCGGAGGCGCTGAACGGGGATGTGCCCCAGAGTAAGAATCTGAGCCTGTCGGCCACCGCTCACCCACATAAACTCTCCAGTTCCCAGGTGGTCCATTCACGCTTCTACCAGTACCTGTGAGACACGTCGAAAGTGTGTGTGGCTGTTTGTCCCGTCTGTGAGACGTGTTTGGGCGTCTGTCAGTGTAACGTCTGTGTTAGTGAACGAGCATGTTGTACAAACGGATGTGTGTGCGTGTGTGCTTGTGAAAAGAGAATTTCTGCGCACAGGGATCGTTGGTTTAGATTGTGAATGAGGCATGAAGCAAAATGTTAGTATATTTTCTTTTGTTTTATTTTCTTCTTTTTGATTTTTTTTAATTATTTTCAAATGATCCATGAATTTGGCACGGCTCAGGAGGAGGATTCAATAAATCCTGAAACAAATTCCTGTCGAGCTGAAGACTGAACTGATCTGTGGCTCTGTGAAGTGCAGGATGTTTGGGAAGGAAACGGCGAACACTCATTAAGATTGTTAAACAGCTTAGCGAAATGGCTTTAATGATTAACTGAGTTTTAGAAAGAATAGAAAGTAGAGAACAGAGTTTTAGTATTGCAGATGAACTATTTTTGTGTAAAGAAAGTTGCGATGTTCTAAGGTGAGTCTCAGTAACCAAATGAAGAATGTACAGACCTGCTTGCTGTAATACAGACTAAAAGCTTTAGATGCTTGTTTCACTCAAATGTACATATCTTTTATTTTTTGTGTTTACTTGAATAGTATTTTTTTCTGGTACAGCCTGTGTGCGGACTGCTTACGAGCTCCACCGTCAGAGGAGCTTTTCCAAAGGTACAAAGGTGACGAGGTGACACTGGAATTATGCAAATGAAAAATTAATTTCGTACTCATCCCATTTTTAGTTGGTTGAAAGAGCAGCGAACAACATCCCTCTGGCGCAGAGGCTCTGCTGCCTCGTGTTTGTGCTTCACGTGTCTGTTGGATCGATTGCAAAAAAAACAAAAACAAAAAAAAGTTTAAGAAAATGGGAAATCGTGCTCCTTCACAATAGGAAGTGCCTCACCATGAAATGTTTAGGGTGCCATATTGTCTTTGTTGAGCAACACGAAGCGTTTTACTGTGAACGAGGTTTTCAGCGTCGGCGCTCACAGTCATCCTGCAGGTTCTGTCACTGGATGCCGAGCTTCCATTCCCGAGGCATTCCACTCTGGTCTTAACATGTTTTGTACTGCACCCCCCCCTTCTGGTTTTTCATTTTTTGATTTTAACAGAACTTGAATTTTAAATATTCCTTGTAAAATAAGTAACTTAAATGTACATATTAATGCCATGTTTTAGCTGCTTTTTCTTTTTTCATTTCCATTTCCATCAGATTGCAGGATTAAAGTACAGTATTGTGAGATGGTGACGACGATGATGACGCTCATCTGTGTGGATGTTGTGGGCAGTTTTGGTACTTCTCTGGAGAGGAGTCGGTGCACGAGGAAACGCATCATTGAGCTGGACCATTTGTACCAATGCTGTGTTCCTCTGATTGTGAGGAGTGCACAGACTCCTGAAACACTGGAAATAAATTTTGTCAATGGCAACGGTTTGTGTGTGCTTTGTTTTTTTTTTACTTTGCGTCACTGTACTCTTTTACTGTGTAGTAATATGAAAACGTCTGTACTATATACTTTACACTTACGATTTTTTTCTCATCAGTCCCTCAGGACGAAAAACGTCTCCTCACTAAAAACTGCTGTAAAAATAACAATCTTTTTTCCACTTTAAATGAGTTGATTTTTCTATTCAGCATCAGTCTGAAATATATATAAATCAAGTATTAATTATTTGGGGGAGTTTAACCTTCCAAATGCCAGTTTGTTTATGTAACTCCACGATATTTTTATTGAATAAAATACATACAACTCGATTTGCAAATTCAAAATGCAATTCAAGGAGGATTTAAATGTTATCGTTAGAGCCTCAGATGGGTCAATAATTAGCAGCAACATTGAATTTTAGGCATTATTTTTTTCTGCAGTGACAGGTTTTTATTGCAAACTCTCTTAGTTCAAGGGGACAAAAAGCGTCTCATTCCAGTTGCGCCATACAGAAAGTACATTTTGATTGGATGAGGAGTATAGCTTCAAAAAAAGAATTCCTTGCACATCCATTAACAGGTGCGTCGGAGAGGGAAAAGGCCAGTTCCTATAGAGGAGGCTCCAGCACACTGCAGAACTTAAGCAATAATTTATTGTGATTTATTTAAGCCATTTTCAGAAATGGCTGAGAAGTCTAAACATAAACCATTCCAACACCCTGTTGGTTTGTACGCGATCCATTGCACCTGCACGACACAAATCACGTCACACTCCTGCAACGAAATAGCAGATGTATGTAGCCGAGTACGAAGATGTACATGGCAGAAACCCAAGAGAACTCAAGCGAAATGTCCCAACCAGCGAGGAGGTTGGTAGCCAGGAAGAGCAGCCAACCCTTCTACATGCCTGGCTGTTCCTGGAAGAATTTCTTCAAATGGTTGGATGCAAAAACAACTCCTCCTGAATGTGCTGCAAGCTCTGCGCACCCGAGTACCACGAGCTAATGGCTATGAAAAACTTGCCGTCTAATATGAAAAAGCATACTGGGGGAAGCTGAAAGTCTGATATTATCAGTGGATAATTAGGACCAAACATTGTAGTAACCTAATAAGGTTACCAGTCATCATATCTTCCATTCCATGAAACACGTTAATGCTCATTGTACTAAAAAGCTTTCAATTTCGATGGGCACAAATGCGTCTGAAACAGGTGTATCCCAAATTTTTCAACGTCATTATAGCCTTGAGACAAGTGTTTTTTGGGGAAGTTGGGGTCGTGCACTATAGGCCCCTGTGGAGTGCCCTAAGCTTTTGTCCTTTGTGACATTTTTTCCCCTTACATTTCTGTTACTTTTATACTTTTAAGTAGTTTTGAAACCAGTTCTTTTACAGTTGATACTTCAACTTCTACAGAAGTCTTTTTAACCCCTAATATCTACTGTATACTTCTACCTGAGTGATGAATTTGAATACTTTTCTCTGAAGTGGAGGTACCTTAAGCAGCCAGCAGGGGGCGACACCTTTGATCTATGTACGAAGGAAGACGACCCCCTTTGGTAACACCTCCACTGCTCTCTGTTTGTGGGAAATGCCCATGTTTGTTCTAAATGAGCAAGCACAGAACTGCAAATTCATTTGACAACTTTGGCACAGAAGCCTTCTGGAAGGATCGTTTTCTAAAGATCATCTGTATTGGTTTAGAGGTTATCACAGTATTTCTTTGTAAAAACCATCCAACGTGGTGGCAAAATGCCATTTGATGTGACTAATTCAGAAAAGATTCTGTGACATCTCACTTAAAAATGTACATTCCTGTTCAATTCCAGCTACATATTAGATTTCACAACCCTTTAAACACTTTTTTTAATCAAAGCTGAAGAGGAAATGTAGCCAGTCAAACTGGCAAACAGGCGCTTATCAGTGAGTCATCAGTCTGGAAAGAGTGGGTGAGTGGATGAAAAGAGAAAAAAAGGGAGGTTTATTTAGCCAAACGGTGTCAGTGTCGATACTGAAATAGGTTTGAATCAATACCTCTTTGAGTCCGTCCAGTGGAAGCTGGAAGCCTCGCAGCTTCTCACTCGTGTTCATAACTCGTAGCTGCTCGGACTGTTTAAGCGGCATTTAATTTTTGCTTGTAACTCATTGAAGCTTTTAACATTTATAACCATAATAACAAATAACTATTTTGATCTTTGGACCACAAGTCAAGTTTTTCCTCAATGGTTTCTTCAAGTCAGCTGGTTTATCTGCAGTGAAGATGTTTCACTCTTTATCTGTTTTTACTGTTTCTACTGTTCATGGCGGAGTTCTATTGACCTCTCCGAGGTGAGCACTCATCAATGATGCAAAGCAGCAGCAGATACATTTCAAAATGCTTTATATACAAGTTGCACATACAACATAAAGACTCAAACAATGAAAGATTTATACACTTTGTACATCAGCTGACTAGAAACCACTGACAATACTAACAGAAGTGACGGGGAGAGAGAGAGAGAGAGACAGAGACAGAGAGAGAGAGTTAAGCTATTTAACACACAAGTAAAAGTAATTCACAAAATAATGAAAAGTTCAGCATAGTCAACTAACCAGGATGCCAGTCGGGAAGGTAAATATAAGAATCGTAGATTGTAATATGCTTCACATTTTGTGTGTGAATTTCCAAGTACACACACACACATGCTGCTCAGTATTCACTTCTGTGCCATAAGCCTTGACTTTGCTCGTTAACAACTGCTGTAAAATCTGCGTCTGAACATGAAGGACAGCTCAGGCGGGACCTCTTTGTGTTCACTCGATGTCACGTGGGCTCCTAACGTGAACATCTTCACCCACATTAAGGCACAGAGACTAAAAGAAGAGATGAGCTCGGAAATGTGAGGCGGGATGATCGGGTTCACATTGTGTGTGTGTGAGTGTGTGTGTGTCGACACCGATTCTAATAGAGTATGACGTTATGCCTTCGTATTATGAAGCAACTAGGGGCCGACGCAGCCGGACATCCACTCAGAACGCACAGAACTATCCAAAGACACTGAACAGAGAAATTCTGAGAAACAAGTAGCAGGAGTCAAACTCATGAACACAATAATCAGCAGACTGGTTGGCAAAGGTCATCGGGAGCAGGCAGCCAGAAACTTTCAAAACAGTCAACTGCTGTGACGTCAGAGGGGACATTTTTGTGCTGAAAACGCTGCGGCGACGACTGGTTCAACCGGATCGCACTGTGCACTGGCGGCCGCTAGAGGGCGCAAAGAGACAGAAAGGACTGAGCTGCTGAGAGTGAGAATTTGGGGGATTTTGTTATTTATTCCACATTGTTGCAACGGAAACAAATCTCTGAACAACCTCGATAATAAAACCGCCTGTCACATCAACGGAAAAACGCGAGCGGCCGGTCCGAGCCGAGCGGCCGGTCCGAGCCGAGCGGCCGGTCCGAAGGCAAAAACATCTGTTGACTTCCCTTGACTTTTCTCCCTCCTCGCCTGGTTGTCCTCCATGCTGTGCTCTCTCAGGCCTCCTTCCTTCTCATCTGTAGTTTCTCCACAGTTTTGGTCCACCAAAGGGATTGTGGGGTGAGGTGGGGGGGGGGGGCGGGGG
>CAESWR010000226.1:7942-23461 GCA_903171835.1 Mullus surmuletus | reverse complement strand
AAACCAATCACTTCATCAGTGTGATGAAAGACACAAACATCCTGGCATTTGGAGACGCTAGAAAGTAGCGGGATAGACAGATCCACAAAAAGGGGAGCGCAAAGTTACACCAAGTAAGGATTGTGCAAGAGACGAGGCGTTTCTCCGAGCATCCCTGGTTTGATCAAACCAGTGACGCACGGCAAACGCCTCGTTGATTACAGTCACCATGGATACAGGAATAACCCTGTTTGCTCACGCATGGAAACGGCTTATTCCCAATGTTTCAGTAACCGGAATATGGACCTTAACCCCAATATTGATTGCATGGAAACGTAGTCACTGGCTACGTTTCCATGCAATCAAATATCCCTTTTACCTGGGGTTCCTCCTTTTCTAAGCTGAATATCTGATCATGTCTCCTCCTATCAGGATCTCCCCATCAAAAGGAACATGAGTTTGTGTTCTGCACATGTTCTATTTGCTCACACATGTAAACGGGTTATTCTCAGTGTTTGTATGTTGTATGTACCTTAACCCAAATATGGACTCTTTTTTCCTCCCCCAGGTTAAACCAGCATCTCTCCTCATGTCAGGTTTGGTCAGAGGGGTTTTCTTGTTCTGCGCAGTGTGACGCCGAGCCTGAACCCCCATCCTGAGTCTCTCATCGCCGCGCCGCTGAAGTTCCTCCAGACCAACCATCCACATTTCCACTTTATGTGTCAATTCATTAAACACTCACTCAGTCTAAAGGCCGGTACACACTACAGCAGTGTTTTTCACCCACTGTGCCGCGGCACACTGGTGTGCTGTGACATATTGTCAGGTGTGCCGTGGGAAATTATCCAATTTCACCTAATTGGTGTAAAACACATTTTCTTTATACAAATGAATTATTATCTGCAAATAATGTGCCATTATCCGTGCTGTCTAGTCACTGGACAGAACAGACTTTATATTGTTAATAAAGGCTACAGAGTTTCATTTTTTAACATTTTCGGCTGGTGGTGCCCGGAGATTTTTTCAATGAAAAAAATGTACCTTGGCTCAAAAAAGGTTGAAAAACACTGCACTACAGGATAATCGAGCAGATTTTTGTCCCGATCTCCCCCTTCCGATCAAAGCCGGCAAAGGCCCGATTGTCGGATGCTTGCAAAAGAAATTGTGTCTGATTTTCTTTTTTTCTGATTTTCCTGTGGTGTGTGGTGTGTTAAGAGTGATTTTGTCGGGTCCGATCTGCTCGGAAGCCGTCGGAAGGAGAGAATCCTGTAGCGTGTGTGGTGTTCCGAAAGGAGCCGAGTACGCACAGTGTGTAATGTCACATGTACCCGACCAAAAGCCAATCAATACACGAACTGAGTCAGCTGACTGACGGCAGAGGAAGTAAAAACAAACATAAAACATGCCGCAATTTTTACTCACTTCCAACTCGCGCCGTAACACATACAGCCATCATTCCATGTGTTTTTTCCAAAAGTAATTGGTCAAAAACAAGCATCATTGCTTCTGGACCCGTCCGCCATGTTTTTTTAACTCTAAAGTTACGTTTGACCACGCGAGTTTTGGAATAATGAGCGTGAAGAAGCTGTACTGCTAGCTCCGTAGTGCACGCCGCAAACTGTAGCGTGTGGTGTCTGAAAGAAAGAGATCAGAAGAGAGAGATCTTGTGTGATCCATCATCAAATGTGTGCTCTCTTAATCTGTGAAGGCTGGAAGTATCCGGAAAGCCCTAAGTCTTGCCGTGTTCCCTGCGAGTGAACAAAATCCTTAGTATCATGACATTTTTTAAGAATTTCACCTCAAAGTTCTGACTGGATCTGAGCAAAGATAAAGGTGTCCATGAAACCCCTCGGTAGGAGGATCTTCACGAGGCAGAGGAGAGAAAATGGCCGAATCAGGAAGATTCTTCTCTCCCCTTTGTTCTTGCTGTTCACCATGTGGTTCATGGTGGTTTAGAACAACAACCGCCGCCCTTTCTCCGCAGCTGCTCAGCGATCACGATTATCGATGACGCTGAACCACTTCACCTCTGTCAGGTGGGACGTGGGCTGAGTTTATGCTGCGCTTTGTCTCCCCGAAATCGACTCAGCACTTCATCCATTCACTCACACACTTTAGTCAAAAAAAGATGGTCTATTAGCATGCGCATATTTACTAAACTCCTTAAAAAAAGTTTGTGTACGTTATTTCAGTCAATCATTTCTCCCTTTTAATAATACCAATTGGTGTTATGTTCTATATCGTTGGAAAGCCTGATTAGTTACCCTTACAATGAGGTACAACTTTTAAGGATCATACATTTATGGAATGAGCAACACAGCTAAACATGTAAATGTGCCTAAATCCCCTGAAATATTTTATTTATTTATTCAACCCAGACGATATAAAATGCAATTCAGAAATGACTGAGCAATTCAGAAATTACTCATTAAATACTTCAGAAAACCACATGTCCATGTTAGTGTGGTTTAATAACATGAATGTAGACACTTTGGCTCAATCAAACCAAAAAAGGTGAGACTAACACAAGCGGCGAGTGTGATCGTGTCGTCTGAAAGCAGAGCGTACCAGAGCGGCAGCACGAACGCTCCATCACCAGTGAATCAAACTGGGCAAACTGCATGTGAACTTGATAGACTGGTTCACTAAGACACTCGTGTGAATCGCAGATTTTAATGTGCCAAATGTGACCGTACTTCATGAAACTCGACTTTGATTACATGATCCAATGATCCACTCTGCAGGCCTTAGAGCCGAGAGTGCAGCAACCAAACATGTCTTCTGAGGAGGAGTCAGACCTGGCAACGGGATCACCTCATCACTAACATCCGCGTTTCTGCCATGCCTTGCTCACAGGTCTCTGAGAAGGTCCCTGAAAAATAACCCTTTGCACAGAATTTCAGCGGGGGCTCTCAGACCATGGCCCCAGATCTTTGAGGAACCTCTGAAAGCTGTGGAGGACCCTATAAAAGTGCTTGTAGGAACCTTTTTCAGTGTCAGTTTTGCTCAGCAAGCACCTCTCAGGGCAGTGAGGGACATGTGAGCTGTCTTCTCAGTGTGAATGTAGAGGTTCAGATCCACTTTTGCATTACCAGGGTGGTGTTTCAGCTCTGGGTTGGCATGGCGATAGGCATCAAATGCTTGGCTTTGGACAGTCAGATCTCCGCTTCTACTTGACCAATTTCTTTTAAACAAAGACTTATTTATTTTTTTCTGATTTTTTATCAGAAAGGGGTTTTAAAATGTCATAAATTCAGCATTTTTTCATGTTTTATGAAGGATTCCAATGGACCTAAGTGGGCCCTCATATATAGTGACTGTTTTCTCATAAAATGTAATCAATAGATTTTTTCATTTCCCCGTATAAAATAACAATGTATCTCTTACCTTCGTAGAGCCAATCAGCCAGGCCGTTGAACACCACGCCCTCCTTGCCCACGGAGACCAGGCGGATGGAGCGGCTCTCCACCGTCGCTCTGTAGTAGATGTTGTTCTCAAATATAAAGATCTGCAAGTGGAATATGAGAGCAGGACCACGGTCAGAGTCTTTGTAAGTATCATCTCACTATCCACACTTAATTTCTGAGTTTATTGTCTCAACCCCTCCATGATGCTCAACGCTCCCATTTTAGTTATTTGAACGCCCGAGACGCGGTCGTGCTTGTTTGGTGTGAGTGATTTCAGCTGAGATGGTCTCCAGCCTCCTCCAGCCCTCCACACGCCGTGCTTTTGTTTTCTTTGACTCCCTTTATAACCCCTGACACCTTATTTTGCTCACGTTATTACAGCCTCAGTTATGTGTGACGCGATGAGGGAATGGGGCGTTTGTTATGAGCTGCTATTCTTATGTCATGGCATGAATATTAGACGTTCTGTCAAGCACAAACTGCCAACATCTGAGCTGAAGAGCAACAGAATCTTACAAACGTTGGTGTGACGTGTGTATGTGTGAACCACCGAATCGCAGGCGGCACCGCCAGTCAATATCGTGTCATCGGAACACTTCATCCATCTGCTGCTTTTGTGGTGGAGAGAAATGATGAAGATGAAGAGCTGCCTTCCTATTGGTGGGTCAGTCGGACGTGGCGTAAATGATAAACGTGTTTCTCCTGTAATGACCCTCTACCTGCTTTACATGCAGCGATGCTGCGCTCACCGAGCCAGGAGCCGTCAGGGGTTCACTGCCTTGCTGCAGCACAGACTCTCAGGGTCAGGGGGTGGAACCAGCAACCCTCAGTGTACCAACCAGCAAACACTCACGTGCTGGGCCTCGGCAGAGCAGCAGCTGTCGCATCACTTCTCAGGTCACGAGCTTGCATGGAAACTGTTGCAACTTTTGATCATTTTCCATCTAGGATGTCCAAGTGATTGTTGTGTCTCAATTACGTTGTTTTGTAAATCATTAGCGTCCACAATTGAAACCAGAACTCAACTCATTTCTCACAATCAACAACCAAGGTGACCAAGTCCCTCTTCCCGCTCCTCTACGACTCAATTACAATCTATAACCCAGATGAAGCCGTGCGCTCAGCGGGTGCATGGGGCGCAGAATCCACCAGCTGCGGCTTCAGCTCTGCCGTCTCTCAGACTCGCTTTGCCTCGTTAGAGTCGCAGCCACTTTGGTCTCCAAGGCTGCGTGAGAGCTTCTTAGCTTCTCATCAAGGCTGCCGAGCTGGCAGAGGCCTGCAGGTACACACACTCAAAGACTTACACACTCATTCCCTCCCCACTGTGCATACTGAGATGTGCGTGCGTGTGTGTGTGTGTGTGTGGTTGTAGTGGAGCTCCTCAGCAGGTGAGACTGCTGATTCAAGTCTCGCCTTAAGGAATTAAGAGACGACACTTGAAAACCCCTCCATCAATGCAGCGCACTGCTGCGCCTGGCGCCAGCATGAGTCTACACATGTGTGTACGTGTGTGTACTTGCATGCAGGCTTGTGTGTGCGTGCGTGTGTGAAGCTTGGGCCTTTGTTGTCTCTGGTGATGTGGTGATGAAAAAGAAGGAACTCCGCTGAAACCTCCAACTCTGTAATTTGAAGGACAATGTCAAATCGCCAGTCCTGAGAGAACCTCTGTTCGCCAAGAGCTCTCTCTGTGTTCACCTCAGTAAACCCCTTCAAATACAATGTCCTTTCCATAAATTTCACTTTTGTAAACAGAATCCAGCCTTATTAACTAAAGTCTTTGTCAGCCCCTCACCTTTGACCTAAGAACAGGCCTGAGAATCAAAAAAAGCACAGATGCCCCTGTGTTAAGGCATCCCCTTTAAATATAACCCACTGTAACACAGAGACACTCCTACATCCGACATAAGACAAGAGAACAAGCCTATCAGACGCGTCACCCTGCCAGTGGAGGCAGTGTGGGGCGCAGGGAGATGGAGGCCTGCATCATTTGTATGAATTTTACCTCGTTTCCAGCTGGCATTAACATGCGTCCTGCATCCAGATTTTATCTGGATACAATTTTATGGAAAAGCATTTACACTCGGCATTAACATGCGTCTTCAGCGTTCCCATTGAGATCCGATCACATTTATGTGGGAAAATTAAATAAATAACCAAGAACAAAAAAAGAGAGAAAATGGTAGCTATAAGTGAAGCTGTTGCAGCTATTGTCTGCTCTTGTGTTGGCGTTTGGAAGCGGTGGAAGACTCTGTCTCCAACAAGTCCAATGGCGAGCAAAGCAGAGGAGATGCTCATGTCTTCCTGCTGTGGCCAGAAACACCAGCGTCCAGAGGAGCATCTGCTCCAGACTGCTGGGAGAGGATTGTGATGGAGACCTTCACCAAGAAGACTTCTTGAGGACTGCTTGGTGCGGGTCAAAAACATCACTTGAAGGTGACTAGCTTAGCGCGCTAACCGCTGCTCTCCACCTTGCTGGTGTGTTTTGGAAACCTTCGCACGCTGCCATGACGTATTTGCGCCCTCACAGTTGTGGTATGTGGATACAGGAGGCGTCAGCGTCTCCACCTGGGTTTAATGAGCTCACGATGCCTCCCTGACCAACTCGCATCAAAATCCGTCCTCAACGTGTCCTGAGTGTGTTTACACCTGTTCTTTCATGTGCTCACACACTTTCCCATTGACATCCATCACTCAAACAACGATAATTCCAGCGGAAACGGAGCCTGTGATGAACTCTTGAAGGTGGATGTTGGTTGATGGCTGCTGCTAAGGTGCGACGCCCCCAAAGCACAGCAGAGAGACAGAGCCGACTCGGCCTCTGACAGTTTTAAAATGAAAACCTGCAAACTTTCAGTGTGTCGTGATGCTTCTCTCTCCTCTCGGCCTCACAGGACAAATATCAAAGGCAGGAGAAGCCGAGGACTGGCGGCGCCTGAGGAGGAGGAGCCGCCCGCCTCCCCACGCCGGTGATTCACTGTGAATTATGGTCAAATTTGGCCAAACAAAACTTCCATCCTGTTTCATTTTTCCTCTCCTTTCTTCTTCGCCATCTTTCTTTACGTGGATGGAACTGCTCCTCGAGGTGTGTGTGCGCTGACCGCGGATTGTTCCGTCACGCCACAGTAATTGCTGGCGCTTTAATGACGGCGGCGGCGCAGGATTCATCTCCGCTCAGCGTTACATCTGATGCTCCGCTTCACACAGCTGCTCACACACACACACGCACACACACACACACGCACACACACACCTCAGTTTTAGATGTTGATTGAACATTTGATAAATTGCTCCAATTTTGATGAATTTAATAGGACATTATGAGATTCAGCAGGGAGGAGAAAGGCAAAGGAAAACACATTCGACTCAGCAGGTCAGAGACAAAAGACGAGAGCTAATCTTGTTCTCCTCCTCGCACAAACACACACACACACACACACACACACACTGGCTGTTCATTAAATCAAACGTGGAGCAGCTACAGTAACGGCCCCGTGAAAAGGACACCATTACCATATGCAAATGCACTCCTCCCTCAGTAGCTCTGCCGCTCGCTCAAAATGTTCATATTATTTCACAGCGGCGCGTCTGTAACTTAAGCAAGTGATAAGAGTAAAAATGGAGGAAGGGGAGATGAGAAGGAGGAGGAGTCCAGGAAACATGGCGCCGCCTGTCGGAGCAGCAGCAGGTCGTCAGCCGAGCGTCACTCCAAACAATAGAGAGCTCCGGCGCCGTTGGAGCCGCTAAGGGACGGCTCTTCCTGATGTTGCTGTTGTGTCTTTGCTGCAAGTCGATTCCCTGCAGGACTCCCGCTGCCCTACAGGGGGCGCAGCACTGCTCATATGCCCCGCCCACTGCTGAGCCAAAGCCTTGGTTGAGAGGGATTTTTCACAATTTGAAAAAATTATATTCAAGTTGAAATGCTTCTTTTCACTTCGTTTTTTGGGCAACTGGCTCTGGAGGTAGAGATGGGAAGGTTGCTAGTTTGGTTCCCTTTTCGAGAAACCGTATCAATGCGTCAGAGCAGGTTTTCACCTTGCTGGCTTCGAAGATGAGTGTCAGCATGTTGTTGCTACTTTTGCATTTATCACATTTACTGTTCTGTTGCTGCATCTGCACAGATGACTCCGCCCACAAGGTTTCTTTTGTCAATAAAGGGAGTTTTTCTCTGCCACAGTCTTTGATCATTGGGGAAATGTTGGATCTGAATTCTTACTATTCGTTAACTGAGGGAATACTCGATTTCCGACTCTGGTGCGTGTGGATGTTAATATTTTCAAAACAAAGTGGTGTTTCGACAACGGGAGTCTGAGCATTGCGTTTTAATTTGAAGTAACCGGATGCTCTGTTTGTCCCACAGCCGGTTTGCGGTGACGTGAACTGACGCTTCATGGCGCCGTCATCCGGCAGAAATAGAACTGCTGCGTATTTGTGCCGGACGCCGGAGCTGTGGCGGATCAGAGACGGACCAGAGACGTACTGCAGTGCACGTGGCGGAAATGCTCTGATTGGTCTGAATGGGTTCTAATTGCTGCAGCTCACACACGAGAGTCGGAACGGAGTTGTGACGGATGCTGTGGAAATTGGGGGTAACGTGTGTAGATATATCTAAGTTGAATATAGGCAGAGGGAGAACGCTGCTCACAATAGAGCAGCACAATTACCAGTTCAGGGTGGGATGTTCACTGGGACGAGGTGAGACTGCTAACTGCTGGATCTGATGGATATCACACATTAGCCATATAATATACTATATATAATACATAAATCATCTCAAACAAACAACTGCTCTCTGAGCCCCCAATGTTAGAAGCTTCAGAAATAACAGACTATGATTTTGCAGCGTTGTAAAATGTGCGTTCATGTGTGTGTGCCGTGTGCATGCATGCACATTTTGAATTGCTTCTGTTTAATCAATATTTTTTCTGTTGTTCCTTAGTTGTTTGTGTGTTTGTGTTGTTTTGTTTTCTCAGTTGCTGCTGTGACCTCTGACCCACAAGGTCATGAAGATCTTGTTGATATCTACAATATTTATATGTTTTTTGTAGAAAAGATTTTTTTCCTTTTTTTTTTCATTTGTTTTTTTCTCCTTGGACCTGCTTGAGGGCCGGCCGTGCTTTCACGTGCGCATTAAAGAACTTCTCGTCTTCAAGCCCGTGACAGACGAACATCCGCCTCTCAGCATCACTTTCACTTTCTAAACGTGTCCTCCTCGCTGTGGCTGGAGGTGATGTACGAGATGTTCATCGGCCACTTTAATATGCAAGAGTTTTGCTTCACCCAGTTCCACTTGACAAAATCTCTTCCTCAATACACACTCAACACACACTTCAGCTGGTGCCATGTGTTTGCTCTCTTCCAGCGACTGTCCAAAGCAGGTTGGAAAAGCCACTGAATCGCCATCTGCCCATGCAGCTCTCGGCAGCTCTGAATCAGAGTTCCTCTCTGTGGTCGAAGCAGAGCGAGTTCTCGGAATGTTAGGCTCTTATCTGCACATTTGCCCGCTCCGTCTGTGACAAACCATAAATCACTGCCGCTCCTCCTCTGCCAGGCCAGGCTCGCCCTCACAGACCTCCACCAGTGTTGCCAGTACGATTTCAAGCAGCAGTGTGCAGAGGGAGGGGGCGGGGGACAGGGAAAACTCCCGGGCCGCCCCATGGCCAGTCCGCACTCGCTGCGCGGCCGCCGCCGTCCTTAAGCACAACGCCTGCCGTTCTGTGATTCTCCAGAACCTCCAGATGGCCACAACCGATCGGCCACAACCGATCGGCCACATCGGCCACATCGGCCACTCTGCGATGATGCGCATCATCAGGCGCTCCGTTGGGGCATCATGCCCGCATTACCGCCTGGCCAGTCCATCACTGGCCACATGTGAATAAATGCCGGGGATGCCACACATAAACAACGCCGAAGGTCTTCTTTTCTTTTTTCCTCTGGCCATGATGTTCATGGCATGACGTTTAAAGCGACGAGACCTTCCGGACACAATCGGCTCGTTCAAGAGGAGCCAGACCTGCGCAGAATCGACCAATCGATCTACTTTTACTTATCAATTTCAAATTTTGAACATTTCATCACAAAACAAACACACTCCTCTGTGATGACGTCACTGGCAATCGTGCTTGTGGATAGTTGAGAAAAGGCAGTGTGAGTGTGGGCCGTATCCCAGCGGGGGGGCAAAGCCTGGAGTGAAGGTGTGAAACCTGCTTGAGTACAGTTGGTCCAGTGTGAGTGCGCCTTTATTGCCCTCTTGGCTGGTTAAAACACGTTTAATTAATACTGATAGTTAATTTCTCTGTTTGAAGGCTACATAATGAGCCATTTGTATGACATATAAACATGTCTAGGGTGCCCTTTTATTTTTTTTCGCCCCTTCCCTTCAAAAAGTCTATGCATGCCACTGATTTCAAGGCTAATGTCTCCTTACCAGCTGCTGGCCTTTGGGCCCCCATCCGGCAAACTGCAGGACGGCCTCATGCACTTCGGGGGGGTTCAGCGGCCAGGTTTCCCTGTGGAGGCGACACATCAGACAATTCATGAATACGTCGCCCGCGTCTGAATTCAAACGTGCAGTGAGATCTGGGAAACACGTTTTGTTCCCTTTTTTTTGGTTTGTGACCTTCATCAATCACCCACAGCACATTTTTAGCACAAGCCGGTTTTGCTTCGCTCATCGCAAATATGGAGCAGAAGGGACAGCGAGCAGACATAGACGGATGAAAGGCTAAAACAGGCCGCGCTGAAAGCAGCGCACACAAATAGACGGGGGGCTTAAATTTCAGCACAAAGTGGCCTGCAGGTGGAGCGGGGGGGCCGCCGCCGTGCCGGCTGTGCACTCGGGGCGAGCGGAGTCTTACTGCGTCACCAGGCTGTAAATGATGTACTTGGCCGCAAAGGAGTGTCGGTAGATCTGCGGAGAGGAAGGAGAGCACAGTGAGAGGGAGAGGTGGAGCAATGGAAGGCTGTGAGTGACGGAGCAGCGCGGCGACTCGCTCTCACCGGCTTCACTTCAAAGGCAAACAGCACGTGCTGCATGTCCGGGGACACCTGGTACTTGGCAGCCTTGGATCTGTCCTGGAAGGGACCAAAAACACACACAAGTCAGCGCAGCTCAGGAATCCTCCGGGCTCTTGAAGGGAACTGGTGCAACAACACCCGACACTCACAAACAACTGGTTTGGCACAATAACCGTCCTCTCCTGTGTGTCGACGTTCAGCCTGACAACGTCGCCGTCTCTGCTGCGAAACAGCAGCTCAGCGCCTGCAAGTGAGAACAATAAACATTATCAGGGGAGATGATTGGAGTGGAGCGCTTCAATTTCACACCGTCCGATTTTCCTCCCCCACCCT
Organism: Mullus surmuletus; assembly: GCA_903171835.1. NCBI lineage: Eukaryota > Metazoa > Chordata > Actinopteri > Syngnathiformes > Mullidae > Mullus > Mullus surmuletus. The sequence continues at coordinate 12,725 of CAESWR010000226.1, read as the reverse complement.
CAAATGTTCAGGTTCACTTTCACTTGGAAAATTGGCTCTGGGGGTCAAAAGCGGAAGGTGGCTGGTTCGATTCCTTCACAGAGAAACCTTATTAACACGTCAGAGCAGGTTGTGTGTAGTGTCAGCATGTTGTTGGTATTTTTGCATTGATCACATTTGCTGTTAACATCTGCACATACGACGCGGCCTCAAAGGTTTCCTCTGTTAAAGGCAGTTTTTCCTCGCCACAGTCCTTGATCATAGGGGAAGTGTTTGGTTTTCTCCTATGCCCCGCCCGCTGCAGAGCCAGATGGGGTCACTTTAGAGGGATTTCTCACAATTATATTCGAGCTTTACTTTCTCTTCAAACTTGTTTTGGGGTCAAACATTATCGGGGGGGTGATCGAAGTGGAGCGCTTCCCTTTACACCGTGTGATTTGCCTCCCTCACCCTCAAATGTGGCTTTTTTTTTGCCACAATGCACACGCGTTTATTAAGTAACATGAATAATGAAAGAGATGTGAACTATTTCCATGGTGGCTGTGCTGTGTTCATGCTGAAGTCCATTATGCAGAGCATGTGCATGAATATATGCATGTGCAAATACACAGTAGCCTATGTGTGTGTATATAATTGAACCTGTACCATGTGTGTAAAGTCATTATCTTTCTATAAAACATGCATGTGTCCCCGCCTGCTCAGCCTCGGCTGCCATGTCTTAATTCAATATTTGGCTGCATGCGAAGCATGACGATGTTCCGGTGACTGCAGGCGTGCATGGATGCTCTTTTCATTTCTCTTGCTTCTTGTGCTTTGCCCATGAATATTTGCTTGTCTGGCTTTATTTCTGTCTAATGGACGACAAAGGAACCGCCGGTACGGGAGAGATTTAACTTAACATTTTGCTCTTTTCCATCAATGAAAGCAGAGCTGTCATGAAATGTTGCAGCCAATCAGAATCCCGCCAAAGAGGCAGAGCTGGGCAGGTTAAGCAGTCATTTTTCTTTATCAATCTGCTGTCAAATGAGGATGAAAACTATTATTGAATGAAAACTGTGTTTTTTTAGTCGTCATCAGGTGAATGAGGCCCGTCTCCGTTGTTTAGCTCCATCATGTCCATCCATGTAGTGAAAACAGGCCCAGAGGGAACAATGACGCCGCCCATGAACCAGCCTCAACCGCTGAGAAAATACACTTCTATGACATTTTTTTTTCTTTGTGTCACTTTAAAAAACTGCAACCTCCTCACCTCCCCTCTCTCAATCGCCTGTTTTCTGATGTTTCTGAAAGGCTGCGGGATGTTATTTTTGTATAGAAACAAAAAGTGTGTGTTGTGTCTGTGCCTTTGTGTCTCCTCTCCGCCCACCTGTAGCAGAAACAGCAGGCCGTGCACAACGCTGGCTCAGAGGTTATTATCAGACGCGAGCATCTTATTATCAGAAAGCCATCAGCTCCCGGCTCCGCTCACACACACACACACACACTCGCCGTCACCATTGCTGGCACTTTACAGTCACGGGCCGCTCGTTAACATGAGCGGCAGCAGCGACTGGCATGAACTAGCACAGGCTGAGGGTGCTGGAGGTGGGAGGGGCTTATGATGCTCATGTTATCAATGAAAGTTCATAGATACAACGATGACGTTCACACAATATTAACCCTTAAGAGTTCCTCAGGACTTTTTTTGTCCACATGTTTTCTCACCATTTAGAGGGTCAAAATCCCTAGAAAATATCTGATATTCGATATGTATCTTTCAAGCTCAAGCTGATTTACAAGAATAATTCAAAGTTGGAAAAAATACTCATATATGATATTTTACTGCAGTCTTTTGGAAGGAGACGCTTCCTAGAGTTTGCTAGAAAAAAATCTTTCAATGCAGAAAAATTAAATGCCTCAATTTCAGTGTTGCTGCTAATCACTGACCATCTGAGGCTCTAATCATAATAATAATAATAACAATTTTAATCAAATCCTCCTTGAATTGCATTTTATAGAAATTATTTGAGTTTTTGTATTTATTTTAATTAAAATACTGTGGAGTTACCTGAACAAACTGGCACTTTGAGGGTTCAAATTCCCCCAAATAATTAATAATATATTAATATATATATATGTATATTTCAGGCTGAAGTTGAATAAAAAGATTGACTCATTTAAAGTCGAAAAAATACTAATGTATCTTAATTTTACAGCAGTTTTTAGGGAGGGGACGTTTTTCATTCTGAAGGATGATTGACAACGTTTTTTTGAAGGAACTCTTGGGGGTTAAAATGTGGTCAAATCGTGTTGTTGAAATGATTTTAAGACAGAAGGCTCTATTAGTATTAAATCATTCATCCATAAACTCAACTCTTGTCCATTGCAACTGAAGGCGGGTCTCATCTATAGTAGATTAAATCAGGTTAGATAATTAATATATTAATCTGGAACACACGGTGTTTCAGATTTATCATTTACACACACATTAAAATCAAGGAACAAATATCAATGAAACCAGTATTAGAATCATCTCAGGCTTTTTTTTTTCATTTCTTTTCATCTTAAAGTGATATAAACTGGAGAAATTAAAGGATGTGTTTTAGTGACAGAAGTAACTCCTGTAACTCTTCCTCCACCTGTTGCTATGAGCTACTCGGATCTCGACCGGCGCCTTAAAAGGAGTCAGAGGAGCCGCTCTGATTGGCTGTGACTGAAGTCTGCTGCGATCACAAACACAGCGGCGCAGCCGTCCGTCTCTCAGCGGCGCTGGACTCAAATCAAATGACCCAAACCGATCCCTGCCCTTAATCTATAACAGAGGCAACTGTTTCCCTCAATCAATCAATCACTCATTCATTCATTCATTCATCCAATCAATCAATCAATCAAGACTTTTTTCACACTTTTTTTTTAGAGTCAATTAACACCTCAGTTAGCTAATGATCATTTTACGTTATTTAACAGTTAATCAGCTGTTAGTTCATGATCATGAATGTATTCGCTGATGTTAATCAATGTTCCCTAAGTGTTACCAACACACATGCTCTCACACACACACAGATCAGACCTAGGACACTCAAAATAATGAAGTGTCATTTACATGATGCAGTGTGTGTATGTGTGTGTGTGTGTGTGTGTGTGTGTGTGTGTGTGTGTGTGTGTGTGTCTGCCCGGTGATCACACCAACATCCTCACCACGCAACAAAAACCAACTCGCCACTGACTCTATGCTCCGATGCTGAAGTGCATCGGAGCGTTTTGTAATCACTTCTCCAGAAGTTCTCCTCGTCCCCTCCAGCACTGAGTGTGTGTGTGTGTGTATGTTTGTTCCTGAGTCCAGATCTGCTCCACGAGCGGAGCTGCCGGGGATCCAGATGCCACTTTTATTTCAGTCAGAGCAGGTTTTTCACGACGGTTGTTTCCATATTTTCCTCGTAAGTCAATATCACATTCTGTTACATCTCCGGCAGACGGCGGCTCTTTGTTTCGCCGAGCGAGCTGAAGGTCGAATCCTTTGTCTTTGAATCCGAGCGAGAATCTCAGAGGTGAGTCCAAAGACTGCTGAGGCGAGCCGGTGATCAAAGAGCAACGGGGATCAATTACGGAGCGCTGTGAACGCGGCCCACAAAATATTGATGAGGACTACTGAGGAGTGAGCGACTCCCACCGGGCTCCTTATCAGAAGGTCATTAGCAGCGAATGGGAGTTGATTGCATTAACTGAACTGACAAAATGCAATGTCACACCAGCGAGCGCCGGCGGTTGCGTCAGGTGCTCGGGAATTTCATCACAATGAGCGAGTGAAGGGCGCCGAGGCTCAGGAACCTAACTAATTACACGTTAATAGGCCGCTAATGTCAGTAATCAGAAGAGTTGTCTGCATCGCCGAACAAAAGGACAGATGTGAGATCGTCGAGGTCTGTCACAGTCATACACACACGCACACACACACGATGATGTAGTTATATTTACAGTTCAGCTGCGTGTCAGCTGTCAGTCCTGCTGTTTTTGTTTCGTTTTGAGTGCAGCGCTCTAAGGTTTTGGTCAGAGTGGGGGGGGGCGGGGGGGTTACAATGTGATATGATGGTTTCTAAAGGATTACAAAGCATTCAAATTTCAAACAAGTCATCAACCATCTATATGCACTGGTACATTGAAAAATAATAATAATAATAAAAAGAATGCATTAGATTGATATAGCACTTTTCAAGGAACCCAAAGTGCTTTACAGAAACCATTATCCATTCATACACGCACTCACCAGTGGTGGTAAAGTACGTGTGTAGCCACAGCTGCCCTGGGCCAGACTGACGGAAGCGTGGCTGCCAATGTGCGCCAAACGGCCCCTCCGACCACCACCGAACATTCATTCCCATTCACACAATGGCCAAAAAAATGACACAATGGCCATTCACAAAATGACCTTGAGTTGCTGTTGTCAGATCACCTGTATCTTACCCGGATACAGCAATGCTAGTTTCTGACTGGCTGACATGTAGCTGTCTGTTAATTTCTTGGATTGGCTGATGTGTAGTTGATCTTAGTGGCTCCCGTTGAGCTCTACGCTGCCCAGCGCGTCCCGCTACAACTTCCAATGCAAATATAGCAGCTGACTCGGTGGAAGTGAAATCAAACACTTTCATGTGTGAGAAATACCAGGTGCTGCGGGTGAGAGCGTGGAGGGGTTCTAATGTGTGTGTCACACTCTAAATGCGTGAGACTTGAAAGCCATGTGAGATTGTCGACTTTGACTGAAGTGAGCAGATACTTTAATGTGGAAGTGGGGGGGGGGGTCACCTTTCTGGGTCCACTGTGAGAAACC
>CAESWR010000225.1:223461-243665 GCA_903171835.1 Mullus surmuletus | reverse complement strand
TTTTTTTTTTGGTGGCTCTCCGCGTCCACCGGGACTGTCATCACCGCCACAATAAACAGGATTAATCAGCGCTGGCGTTGGGCACTTTGGTCCAGATGACGCGTGTAATTAAGGAGTAATTGGCATGTCATCTGTACATGAGGAAATATGACATGCGCCAGCCAGATGTACTCCGCCCGGCAACAAAACGCAGCTTCGACCGCTGAAAGCCTCATTTTTGCTGTTGTTGTTTCACATAACTTCCTTTGCTGACACTTCCTTTATCCACCGGCATTGTAATCCACTCGCTTCATTTATTTACATGCTAACACACTTAAAACACTAATTTGCTAACTTATTCATTTATTTACATGCTAACCCACTTTAGCGCCGCACCGCATTCAGCAGCTTATTCATTTATCCACATCCGGGATGACACAGTTACTTCCCTGAGTATTCATTTATGCGCGTAGGAAGTCGCTCGCATTCTCGCCGGCTTAATTAAGACCCCCCCCACCACCGCCACCACCCCCACTTTACACCTCACAAAAGGAGCGGGTTTATGCGGCTCGATATATACTGTAGCGCCGCACAATGGGAGATGGCCCAGATGCCCTTTCCTGTTTAGGGTCACACTGGCTGCAACAATAGGGCTGAACTGCCCTTATCTCGCCTTGTAAACGTGAAGCTCCGGGATAAGTCGAGGGGCCCGATTTCATGGCTCAGGAGGGAGACGTCGGGATGAATAGAACCGAGGGGAGAGTCCTCGCATCCTCCCCGGGTGTTTGGGAAGTGCGGGGCGGAACAAAGACAACTATTTGTCATTATTTCATTGCTGCTCGGGAACCATTTGTCAGTGCAAATGTATTTTTCAATTATCCTAAGAAGCTGCATTAGCGACGCCGAACCCGCGCAGCCCCCCCCCCCCCGCTCTATAAATTCAATTGCGTCAGAGTTATTAAAGGTGCGCCGCGGCAAATTAATATTATGAATCATACATGGTCCTGAGAGAGATCGCGGCCGGCATCTTTGAAAAGTTGAGATTCACTAAGTGAGCTCTTCATTGACTCACCGTCTGTTTTCTCGTCAACTTTAAATGCAGTTTTCTCGGGGGTTAAAGGTGACCCGGTGAAGAGAATTACATGGGAGGGGGAGAAAGACATGAAAATGACAAGATGTTAAAAGCTGGCTACATTAATCTGCAGGCCGCTGATCACTGTCAGAAACGTCTCAACAACTAACGCGGCGCTTTAAAGGCAATATCACCGCTGACAAAAGCGCCTCGCCAAACACTGATGCAACGCCAGAGTTGTTCCGGCAATCAGACTTTCTGGTGAGTTCGCAGCTACTTTTTTTTACTGCGATTCAAACACTTTGAATTGTTCTAAAGATAATGAGCATCATTAGACCGGCTTCTGCTCTTCTGCTGTGCTTGTATCCGTTATGGAAAAGTACCCTGTCGGTGGAAAAAATTTCCAAAAGATGCTCCTGTTATTGCTGTGTTTTATCTGAAGGTGCAAACGTGTGTTTATTCAGGCTGACATGGCAGATATTTAACCCGACAAAGACCTGATGCTTTCCTAGCCAAACACATTTTATAGCCGCTTGCATCATCGCCCGCCTTTCATCTGGTGCAAAGCGTGACTTACGCAGAGCTATGACTCACGCCATAAAAGCTCCAGTCATTTCAAACCCCATGTTCTGAACTTTTCCAATGGACTTTGAAAGTTCCTTCAGTTGTGTTTTGTGCTAATCTTTCTTGCTGCGTCTAATTCGTTTTTTTCGAGCACAGCAAAGGACTTTTGACTTTAGGTGTCGGAGGCAAACGCTGCGGATAAACAGCGGGAATCCAGCGCTTGATAAAACTTTGGCGCCCAATGGAGCTCGGCGTCGTCAACAAGACTCAAACTCATCGGACAATCTTCCATCCGACATAATTAATGACGGTGCATTTTTAATTACCCCTGTGTGGCGGTAGGCACTACAGCTTTTGTTTATTGAGCCCCACTGATACCCATATTAACAAAGTTAGGTTAATGATAGAGGTATTTTACTTAATAGCATTTTTATTACTCCCGCGAAGAATGAAGCAATTAATTAACAATGGGTGAATTAAGTTCCTCTGCTATAATGGCCTACCAACACAGGACATCATTACCAATAGTCAAAATAATTCATAAAGCACAGAGTCAGGTGGCTCCATGGTGGTGGGAAAAATTAATATTCCCCGGCATATGCTTGATTTTTCATTTTAGAATGGAATAAATTATGGATACAGTCTGTCAGCGGACATGTCGGTGGTACTGCATGCAGAGTGAGCGCGGGATCGCAGATACAGTAGTCGCCCGGCTCGACATAGGTGTCTCTGCAATGAAAGGGGGAAGTTTTCGGCGCACAATGCAGGGGAGGGCGGCGAAGTTGGGTTATTATTTGAAAAGATAAAGCTGCGAATTAAAGATACGCAGATAAATGAGAGAACAAGCATAAGAAAAGGAGCCGAGGGGGAAGAGAGGGAGCGGGAGAGGGAGAGGGAGAGGACTCTGTGTTGAAGAAATGACATCGAATAATGGACCTCAAAGACATATATGAAAGCGCATAATCTTTTAAGCTTGCATTTGAAGGTAATCTTCCATTAAAGAATACTAGCTATTTCTTTGTGGGGGAGAAATGCAAAGACAGCAGAACTGATGGGGGACCCGTCGCTGTGACTTTGAATAGAGGGAGAGAGGAAAAAAAACGGCAAAAGGTGCAATTTCTCCGGCTTTTCGGACCTCTCCGGAAAATTCTTTCATTTTCCAAAAGAACTGCTAAAACAGTGGCTGCTGAGAAAAATAATCCTCCCACCCCCAACCCTCCCAACACACACACACAAACACACACACTGAGCCCAAGTACACATGCAACAAAGAGGGAGAGATTAAAGCATTAATTCAGTGAGAGGGAATAGGATCCTGGCATAAATTTAGAGTGAATGTTTGGGGTTATCTTCTCTGCTGACTGCCGTTTCTACTCTCTGTACTCCATTGCACTCCACATGCAAATGTAAATCAGGGTCGCACCCTGTATCCTGTAACACATCGGGCTGTAAACTCTTGTTTTTCTTTGATAAGCTCCGCATATGTGTGTGTGTGCGTGTGTGAGAGTGTGTGTGTATGCGAGTGTGCTTGCAGCGACAACAGGTGCACTCTTGTGTGCGAGCATGTAAAAATACCAAACCGCCAATGTATGCTTCGCTGTGTGTGTCTGCGTGTGTGTGTGTGTGGGCGTGTCTGTGCATGTGGGTATTCACATCGAGACTTTCAAGCTGCACTGTTAGCCTACAAAAAAAAAAGGAAACGGTAAACAGAAAGTCTTGTTTGTTTGCTCGTCACTGGTGGGTGGGATGTACTTTACTAGGCACACCACAATTCTCCTGGCTTCACACTGGATACCAGCTGGCGGGCACTGGGGCGCCGCGATGTGCTGTGCCAGTGTCACAAACCAACAGGAAAAGTGTGCCTCATCATATAGAAAAGTAGTCTGGCAGCCTCTGGTCCTCATTAAAAATGCACTAACGCTAAATGCTCCCATTAATCTAAGCATGCTGTATTTAGCGAGGGTAGCCTTGTGTACAGTCTATAAAACACAGCAATTAAAGCAGGTACTTTTGGCTTCATCAATGCCCAGTCGAGGGTAGTGGGCCAGAAATGTGAGGGATGGGAGAAGGAAAAAAAGCCCTTCCATCAGCCAAGCCAAGGCACTATTTGAAAACGGCATGATGTCGGTAAGACAGATATAGAACGGGAAGGTGATTTAATCTCGCTCCTCCCTGATAATGTGCAAAAAAAAAAAAAATCCTCTTAATGTTCCATCTACAGTGTTGCAGATAATCATCACTGATGTATCCCTTCTCATTTCGGGGTATCGGTGTTTCGAATATACAACCGGAAAATGCGACAACACGGAGGAAACGCACCGCATGGCTTTATCTTTAACACGTGAGGTCCAGTGTCGCCGCGGTGATGCATGTTCGCCAACATAATCCGACATAGTAGCAACACATTGTAGCTAATTTAGCTCCTGCGTTCGGCGCCGGTGACACGCTTGTCGGTACGATACGAGGTGAGGACATTTAGTAACAGCATCTGTCATGACATCATTATGACGGCTGTGTGAACTCCTTATAGCGGGGATGGGAGGGAGAGGAGGGGTGGGGGGGTTCAAGGAGAAGTGCTAAGATGTGAGCCATTGAAGCATGCTTTCAATGCAACCCGAGTAGGTTACAACGTGGGGAGATCACATGTGTAGACTCTTTAAGACTTTGATGATTGCTCAAAGGGACGGACGGAATAGCTTGCATCGTCCCCCCCATAGCAACGACTTTTTTTCCCTCAGTCTCCTTGAGGTCCACAGCTGTGCGAGACATGTGCCGCTTGGAAAGAATGGAGGACTGTAAGGGTGTTCTCTGACCCGGAGGAACCCGCAGTGACACGAGAGGAGACCGTCATGGATGCTGCCGTTGGTCAGGGCAACATTAAAGGACCTAAAGCACATATTCATTATCAGCCCAGACTACAAAGAGAGGTTGCAACCAAAAAGATCCTTGATGCCCGTTGATGGTGTGTTCACATACTGTATATGTTCACTCGTTTGGTCTCCACACCGTACATGACCCACCAATCTAGGCCAGGTGAGATCAGATCCGGTCTCGGTTGGTCACTGGAGATGCGTTTGCAGACGCGTTCTAATTCCTAGTGTGTGATGACGTACTTCAAGCTGTCCCACTTGCAATCAGATCCTCCATGTTTATACCTCGTTCTCAGAACTCTTGGATGAACTGCTTCTAGTTTACGGTGTACACACGGCAGGAACTGGAGTCACATGCTTCTACTACATACAGTATGCACATGATTGGGATAGATACTTGGTTCTTAGAGTGCAACATACCTGCTGACCCTCTCTCGTGTAGAAGTTGCATTCGGATCAACACCACACCTGACACTTTGATTTTCTATGTGCTCTTACACCACATACTTACGTTGTGTACAAAATCAGTACACTAAAGACCAAACGCTAACCTGATCCTCGTTCAAGATCCAAGAAAGACTTTAGTAGTCTGTGGTCAGAAAACACGAACTGTTGCGTGTCATTGAGGTTGTATCAGATTTATTAATAAGCTATTGTTCTTTTCAAGTGCATAACAGCATTAGCCACACAAATGGATAACCAGGCCACGCTTGTTTCAGAACCTCTTGGTCGAGAAGAGATTGAACAGATGCAGCAGGAAACACCCCCCTGCCCCAAAGAGAAGTCACCCCAGGGACTTGAGTCCATACTACAGTGTCTCCTTTAAAAAAAAACAGGTGTGACTACTGTGTGTCATTTTGAGAGTATAGCTGGCACAGCAACGTAAAGCTGTCACCATTTCCATATCCTAATAATAATTACCCTCAATTTACCCTCTGCCCCACAGGCAGCTGGAGTAAACAGGCCAAGGATATAACCACCCCCATGCTGGAATATAATTTCTCATCAGGAGGTGGCCACATGGTATGGAAGATAAATCATTTTATATATGTACGGGAACCACTGTGCAACCAAGTATGAGATAAGGGGTCAACTCAGTCTACTGTTGTTTACAAGGCTTCTTTTTATGGATTTTATTTATAATGGATCATGACCTTGAATGAGATTTGCGAGTCAATAATATGAATCCGCTAAGTTTCATTCACTGATAAGAGCACATTGCGGAATTGTTTCATAATAAATACTTCCTATGGATAATGAAACTAGGACATGATTATGTTTAACAGTCAAACTGTAAAGTCTAACTACTGTATAATGACTAATAGCAGTGTGATTTTAATGGCTGCTGCTGCCTCGCGCTAATTCAAAAATGATTGGTTCGTTCCCTATCTGTCCTGATTAGAAATGTGTGTAGGAATAGAAATCTGGGAGCAGTGAGCATGATGGTACTGCGGGAATAATTGAAGTGGCCAATTACGAGCCAATGTTGCAGACATTCTAAGAGATGCCGCGGATGTTCACAGACCGCCCACCCCCCAACCCCCCACTCCCCAACCCAACTTATCATCAACCGATATCTCAACTGCTCGCGTGGCTTCAGCATCAACTAGCAGCTCGTGGCTTCGGGAGCTTTCCTTTTGCAGCAGCTTGTTAGTTCTACTTTGAGCCTCGCACGCAAAACTGGCAAGATTCGAGAGCCTGCAGGAGTTGAGATTTGAAGAGAAACTTTCAGCGGTTTATTTGATTTCAGCCGCTGTTTGCGCTTTCAGAGGCCACTTCAAAGACTTTCTGGGATTGCGTGGCCAGTGGTTAACACCTTCGTAAACACCTATATCTTTACCTCTAGAGGTGAATGAAATGGGCCAGCACCTACTGTATAGATCGCAACAGGGAGCTTGTTTGACTGCTACTGTGTGTTAGAGGTTCTGGGGTTTTGGAATTGAAATCTGGAAGCAGTTCTGAAGACATGAAAAAGACAATATGTGTCTTTCACTGTCGCGGTCTCCAACTCCCCTTGGGGGCTGCCAAACCACAACGGTTCCTCCGCCATTTCCACATTCAGCTGGCCCAGACTGGGGCGAGGCAATTTGGCTCTCAGGCCATCTATACAGTGCCTTGTCTGGGAATGGATTTAGTGATTCTGATCTTTTTGGTGTGTGTGTGTGTGTGCCTATGCTCTTTGTCTCCATTGTGAGGACTCGGGGAAAGAGAGGGAGAAAGAGACAGAGAGGGAAAAACAAGTTTGACCGAAGCCCAGTCAATTATCTCCCAGGTGTTTGACTGAAGTGATTGTAAGCGATCGCGGCAGTTCCCACGAGCCCCGGACTGAGACGGGCTGGAATTAGCCAGGAACAAAACCCAATTCAGCAGAAGTGAAGAAACAGCAGTTTTGAATAAAACCGGGGAGAGAATGCAAAAGAAAAGGCTCCCTGCCGAAGATAAAGTCGAACCGTGGCTCCCCCACCCCCCTTCCCTTCTTCCCCCATTCCCCTGTTACACACAGCCTATCATATAGCGCGCTCTTTTAAACAAACTGTGGGGCTGGAATTGTGTCTGTGGCGCTTCCAATACCTTATTGTGTGGAGGTTAATTACTGGCAAGCCATGAGAAAATTACATTCTCAAAATAAAGTATTATGATTGGCCCCTCCGCTGGCTATTTTAAGTCCTGTGGTCTTCATACTAGATAGCTGGGAAACCAGATTTTTAAGACTTGTTCGATATCAAGTAACCTCGTTTCAAGTTCTCTATTAAAGCCACTATTCTGACTTGCAAATTACCTTTCTTTCCCAGGCCCCAAACACCATTTCCTCACGAAGATTAAGTTATAGCCCGTACTTGAGTGCACACAGTGTTGTAATAACATAGGACACTTTTCTATTGATAGCGGTGAATTTCCCTGTGTCTTTTCACATCTCTCCCTAGGAGGATTCAGTCATGCTGAAGGGCAGCGTTTCTGTACGGGGGAGATATTGTGGAGATTGACATTTAGAAATGGAGGGGGGAGGGAAAAAACGTGGCGGATTTCTCGAGCACAACCTGCGGTGGTGTCAGCCAACGTATGTAAGTCCGGCATAAGCTAGCTGCCGCGGGAGAGCGCTCTCCCAGTCAATTCTTAACCACTGAAGAATGGTTAACTGGGCAGGAACTTTACCTCGGCCTCGATGGAGAGTCTAAGCAGGAGCCTGCTTAGGTTTGCATGAATCTCATGATGGGAAGCCCCAGTTCCCAGGCAATGATTGTGCATTTTCCTTCCCGCTGGAATCTTATTTACTCTCGCCTTCCACATGAGATGGCCGTGTCAAGCATGGTTTGCGTCCGCTGCGCTCTCGCTCGGCTGCCCATGCTGCACGCCAGCTCACACACATCAAGGCTAATAAATATGAAGCCCGGGGAAAACTGGCTTTACCGCGGAAAACGGCCAGGCCAGGAGGTATCTGTTGAACCGGCAACCCGGAGCCAAAGATCACATCACGTGCAAGTCGGCGCCGCTTTGGACTGCGGCGAGCTGAAGTGCGGAGCCACCTCGGAGCGTGTATACATCCTATAAGATAATCTAGTCGTACTTTGTAGATAATAGAATAAAATAAAAAGGAAAACATTTCTTTGTTGTGGCTCAATTTGGTGCACATTTTTTTTCCTCCTCATTCATAATTACCCAACACACTCTTTCCAGTTCACTGATCATGTAGTACAGAGCGGTGCGGGTTCAACCACCTCTATGCGTCTCTGTTCTGTTCATTAAATTAAAGCAAAACAGTTTACCCCAAAACAACAGGCAGATGAGGTGGTTTCACACCGAGGCCGTGAAAGCACCTCTAAGACAACAGAATGAGTGTGATGAAAGCTCCATATGTTTTGGGCAAACACCTTTGCAGGGTGAACGCGGTCTGAGAAGCTCCTGTGAAAAGAATAAATGTCTGGGCCAGACGACACCTTTGGCTGCTGATGGAGTGTGACATCCTGCGAGGAACAAAGCGTTTTTTCCTTTTCTTCCCTGCTGTAATGACCCCCCTCGTATGCAAACCATTCACAGTCATCATTTGCAGTGTCACCTCCTGCCCTCTCAAATGGTTTTTCTGGTCGCTTCGTAGAAGTTTGCTGACGTGTTGAGCCAGCAGCTTCACGCCAGATCGCCTATCAACCCAGCATCAGCGTCTTTCCAAGGAGAGGACTCTTTCCTAGACATCCTGTCCCTTTTAGGAGCTCTAAAACCTTCGAGAGAAGTTTTGAATGTAGCTATATGTCAGTGCATCTATCAAGTAACACAAGTAGAATTTTGAGATCTAAAGCGCCTAAACTGCGATATCTTTGAGAAAATTACCTGTTGTGCGCAAGGTTGCGGTTAATGATAATCAATGCTTTCCACGCTTCCCTCAGTAATGAGCAGCCACTGCCTCGGCGTCGAGCTGCGACATCTGCCAGTGATTACTCTCGAGCAGCGTTCTTTGCCAGTTCCGTGACACCGCTGAACTTCCAGCAACTCCCACATCCCCAGCAAAACAAACAGGAGATGCGCCGCCGCGACTTGTGAATTGACTACAAATGACAAGGACGACTTGTCTTCCAGCTCCCACAAGTGACCGCATCAACAGAGGCCGCTGCGTACCGAGATTACAGAAAAGGACTCTTGTAGTGTATCAAACAATAACACTCATTGGTTATCAGAGCCTAAAAATGCAAAGCTTATTACTTATATATGGACAGAAAACATAATTCTTGCAAATGAGACATGAGCGCTTGTACAGCATGGTGCCCCAAAGCAAACAAACAGAGGAGTACTGAACTTCACTCCAAACTGAGACCATAAAACATACAGCGAATCCCAGTTTGGTGTGGTTTTATTGTTTAAAAGTCAACAAGATGATGCAAATGATGAAGCAATAGCGGCTGGCAAGGAAAATCACAGCAATGTAAAAGTTCCTTGTAGAATTAGAATCCAGACAAGCGGGGTCCAATTAGACTTAATATTCAAGGATATGTTACTCAATGTGGACTTCATGTTTTTACTGCTTTATGTAAAATACGACCCCAATTTCGCAGAAACGGATAGCAAACTGGGATTTAATTAAGATATTGTATGGCGTCCATCGCTGGGAGAAGGAAACATTAGTGTGGGGAAAAAATGGTGCGTTCTTATTTTAACTACAAGGGTGCTTACAAAAACACTAGCCAGGAAATTGCAACTTTGATTCAGTGTTGGGAAGTCTTTGCCCAAAAGAGGGCAGAGACCTCTGATAACTGCATTGACGGTCAGCAAACGTATAGCGAGAGCAAAGCAATATCCATCACCGAAGGAGAAATTATCTGCACCTACAAAAATTCTCTTTCGCTTTCGGCTCCTTCAAGGCGAAATCCTTCACACGAGTCAAAAACAGATAATATTGACACCTGCTCTCCTGCAAGTACGTCGAATTAATGTGCCGTGGTTGAGTCAGGATTTACGGAGTGTGTGCGAACTCTGCCTGGTTACAAGGGAGATTAAAAAAAACGAAAAAATAAAAACATTATGTAGCGTCTGTGTCTTTAATTCACATTGGAAGAAGGAACTGTAAAGATGGATTGACAGCTGGCGGGCAGGGGCTCAGAGGTGGGGCTTGGAGGGGGGGACACGGTACCCGAAACCTGTTTGCAACGTTTTATTTCCAGCACGCACCCAAGGGCCGCTTTCGAGTGTGTGTGTGTGTGTGAGGCTGCTGCGCCAGCGTGAAGTCCCTGGCGGCTGGTGGAGCCCTCTGATCCAGCTGCTCGGCGATGCACTCTGGGGATGGTGGGAAGGGAGGCGGGTTGGGGGGGGATAAAGGACCCTTTGCTCGTCTTCCTTCCCCTTCCTCCCGTCTTAACGAGCGCCTGCCTCTATCGCTCATTCTTTTTTAACTCCTCGCTTTATTGCTGCTCCTCTCTCTCTCTCCGCCACCGGCCATTGAGCGCCGACAGGGCCTTTGTGCGCCGGGCGGCTCTTTTTATTGAGTGTCACGCTGGACGATAATCACTGTTTAGCACTTATCGCCCCCTCCACACCAGGCTCATTAATTAGGCTTAATAGTCGAAGAAGAAGCAAGTTTTAAGGACGCGCTGGCGCTAGAGACGAGGGCCACTTGTTTGCACAACTTCTTTTTTTTATTTATTTTTTTATCAAAGCGTGCCGGGTTATTCGCAGCTAATCAGAGGGCAGCCGATCGCGACTGACATGTCCGCGGTTTATCTAGTCAGTGATGAGGCGCCAACAGTGGTGCCGGAGACAAAACGCACGGGGGCGGGAAGCCGGCGTCAAGCGAGATTACAAACGTCTCGGGGAGCGACGCCCCCCACCCCCCCGAGGACTGTCGGAACACCGTATTGCCGGGCTAATGAGATGGCGACAAACTGTACACAGAGGTGTTGTAAAAGCCCCTCCCCTCCGCGATGGCTCGGCCCGCTCCGGGGTGACATTTCCGCAGGGGTCAGACTGAGGTGACGCGCAGAAGATGAGGTGGCGCGCGTTAACCTGCACCCTGCCCCACATACGCCGTCTTTTGAAGCAAACGCTGCAGACGGATATCTATACGTTACTTAGATAGCCCCCCCCTCTTTCAAAAAAGAAAGGAAAACCAGAAAGACGAAGAGCTTTGTCAAGTTTAGCAGCACAATACGTCTGTTTTGTTGCCGTTTCAAGTCGGCATAATCTGGGCATAAACATGTCAGCTCCTCGACGCGGACGAGCGATGTGTTCTTTTTAAATTCCCGTGCTCATTAAAAAAGCCACAGGCTCGCTTTCTACGAGGAGCTCCAGTGAAATAAACTCCAAATATTTGTGCATGGCATCAAAAAGGAGCTTACATCGCAGACAGCACGTCCTCAAACAAATATTGGCGAAAATGTTGGGGAGGGATTTTGTTAATTGATGCTGTCCTCTTCCCCTTTTAATCACATAAGCCCTGGATGAATCTTAGTTTAATTCGCTGATAGAATGCCTATTTTTCCAGCCTTCCTACAGCTCGTGCTGAAAGCTGAAGGGATCAGGCCTAATCCAAATTTCCCCCCCTCCTCCCCTCCCCTCTGTGCCCCCCCACCCCCCACCCCCTTACCACCCCACAGCGTCCCATGGCTGGTCAAGTCCAGGCTGTGCGGGGAACGGGTGGGAACCGGGGAAACTGGCAGGCGGAGGTGGGGGACTGTTTGTCGGACCTGGTTATTCCGCTCCGTGGATCCCATCAGGCGAGTCGTGACATGTCTCGTCGGAGGCCACGTCCCACCTGAGCGCCATGCGAGGGGGGGGGGGGCCTCGGCGAAGGGGAAGAGTGTGTATAGCTGTCTCATCTGGTCACATTGAGTTTGCATCCCTTGAGCAGCTTGTTATATGAAGTCTGAGTGTGCCAAACCCCCCCCCCGCCTTTTTTTTCTCCTTACAGTAAGTGGTCAGCCTACCTCTGCAATATTTTATCAAATATTCTTTTTGTTTGCTTCAACTGTTAAATTAAAATGGTTCAAACCAAAGATAAGCTTATCACCCCAAAGGCTTACAGCTGCAGCTCAATTTCCCCTTTTTCCTCCCATTTCCATATTTTCTCATCTTCATTTCTTCCTTTTTTTTGTTCATAATCTCAATTTAATAAACTGTGTACCTTCTCCCATTTAGAAACCTCTTTGGCGCCATGGCCTCAAATATGAATCGACTCTCGCCGAGCCCTCGCGGCTGCCAACATCTCCGATTGAGTCTATTTTTGGGACTCCTCCAAGGTATCGATAACTTGTCTGCAATGCAAACAGGGGAGAAGGTGGAGGGGGGGGTGGGGGGGGGTCGGCTGTTCTGTGATTAACCGCTCTGTGATTAGCTTGGAGAGCATTAGCCGGTGGAAACGTCCATCCCGACCGCTCCGCCCCCCCGCAGCCTGACCCGGCTGACAGCGGTGACTCAAGGCCCCCGTGGGAAAAAGGAAAATCCGCCGTGCTGAAAAGCTGATTTGCCGGGAATCTCCGGCCGATCGATGAGTTTGTTTAAGCGTCTGCCGCGATCGTCGCCCGCTGCCTTATTTATCAGAGCGACCAGTACGGATGGAAAAAGTTTGGCAGCTCAATGTGCACAAGGTGATGAATCAATAGCAGGGCGGTAAATCACTCTTACATGAGCTCCTTAAATTACAAGCAAACCAAATTCATACAGTTTCAAATATATTCAGGATTTTATCCGAATATTGAGCATGTTCTTCACCTATGAACTCAGAGGTCAGGTCGCATGATGCTCAGCTCCGTCAGAGTCTCAATATTCCACTTTAATCAGTGCTTAAAACCACAAAAAAATAGCAATTGTTCTGTTTGCGAACATTTAACTCAAAATGTACAAACTTGCATCAATCGTGAATCATTTTTGCGTTTAATTGAGATGTATGAGGGTAAAGGAATGTGTTTTTGGCATGCAAATATGAAAAGAATTTCTCTTAAAAAGCAGCAGTGAACAAAACATGTGTGCAAGGTGACAAGCTGTGAGTGCGTCTATTCTGGTTAGATATGTGTGGATACTCGTTGGCTCATGTTTATGTGTATTTGTTATGTGTATTTATGTCCACTTGTCTCACTGTAACATCCGGACCTTCAGCATGAATGCAGCTGATTACAACCGGTGCTAACCCACCACGAGGCAGGTGGCCCCCCATATTTTGCATTCTGACCACCGGCTGCTCTGACCTCTCCACTCTGGGCACAGCTGTCCGCCCCATAAACTATGTTTCGCACCTCAGAGTTGTTGTGAAATCATCTTCCTTTTGACTTAAGTGAGGGAAGTGATTTACTACACTTCGCCTCAAATACCATTGTGTCATCTGCAACGTTCAGTTATTACACTGACGTCACTGCAAAGAAAACAGCCGGACTGAAGAATAAATAACTGAATTATGTGTTTCCTAATGTTTACCATGGAGAATTATTGGTATTATTCCTTTAATAGACTTTTAAAAATGCAAATTGGTCTATTTTTAACCTATAAAGTGCTTTCATATATTCATTGTCCATGTGATGTCAAAGTAGACAAGATGACAGTGCTTCAGAGAGGATTCCTGAGTAATTACATCCCCCCCAAAAAAGTTCCATCTTCACAAAGAGGACCTTAAAGGATTACTTCATATCAAAAAAGAAAAACCAACAACAACAAACCGATTTGCAGGTTCTGGCAGACTAATAGCTGGGATTTATAGGCTCTAATTTACTGTTTAATGAGCTCAATTTTACTGTTTAACGCTCATTCAGCCGCCTGAACAACAACATGGCTAATTTTAGATCCATGCATCACAACGTGTAGGTGCAGATGAGGGCTCATTTGTATGTGTGGGTGGGCGGGGTGTGTGTGTGTGTGTGTGTGTGTGTGTGCATGTGTGTGTGGAGTTTGGGCTGCGTGTGAGGGAATAGTCGGAGTGGAAGATGCCCTTTGTGGTGGATCAGCACTGCAAATTGGCCACGGCAGTGCGTCTCCCCGTGAGCGCACACCGTGTTCCACTGCTTGTGAACATCATTTAGCAACATGTACCGGTGTCAGGAGGCAGTTTCAGTGACTCCCGACTGAAGCAGACATGTGAGAGTGTGTGTGTGTGTGTGTGTGTGTGTGTGCTCCATATTTAACGGGCGAGTTTGTTTGTGCCGATGTGTTAGAGTCGAAAGGGTCCGAGTTGACAAACTGCAGACGCCGACACTATGAGAGTGGCAGAGTGGGGAGAGGGGGGGGGGGTGAGAAGAAGGGGGTGGGGGGGGCGGGGGGGGTTGAAGCACAGAGGAGGGGAGGGGTCTAAATCTGTGAGAAAACGTCTAATCCCTGGATTGCTGAAGCTTCGGAAATCCTGGAAATAGATTAGGAGCTTCTCCGGCCCGGTCGCCTTTAATAAGAAGGCCCGTTTGGCTCCAAAGTCATGGCGCAGCACTTGCATAATGTGCAGAGCCGCCACTTCTTGTAATTATCGTTCTCCCTATTTGGAAAATGATTCAATAAACACTGATCCACGGCGTCCCCGCGCATACTGACAAGCCGGCGGCGGAACACGCAGAGGGCCCGGGTGCACACGCAACAGCCGCTCTGGTCTGGCCGCTAATCCAAATACAGGGGGAGGACAAGGGCCGCGCTAATCGAATGAGGACTGACCGTATCGACGGGAGGATCTTTGTGCAGTTTTTCCTCCAGACTGCGCGGCCACCGAGCCGGAGCGGCTCCCGATACATTTGGAGAGCTCCGTCATCAGATAAGAGAAAGTTGCAAACGTTACTCCCCACTTTATCTGCTTTCACACATCAGCAAAGTTTGGTCCCTTTTCCTCCCCCCCCCTTTTGGCATTCTGCGCCACCAACGTTGTGCTGTATCTTGTATCTTTTTTCCTTTTTTTGGGGTTGGAATGAGCGAGCTCTGAGGGCTCGTGGGGGAAATAAGTCATCTTCATCTATGTGCACACAATGGGATTGCATTTTCCCTCTCAACCGGCTCTGGCGGATGAGACCGTATATTTCTGCTTCTCAGCGGGGAGGGTTGGCACTCACGGCGGCAAACGTGTTGAAATATGGATCAGATCCGGGTTTTCCCCCCAACGTGAGAGGAAAAATCCCTGATTAAGAGTGAAGCGCGCACAAAAGGCATTTCTTTGTGAATCCATGTTCAGGGCCAGCGTGCAGGTTTTGCAGATCTCATGAAGCTGATTTTGCTTTTTGTTTAGCAAACGGGTTTAATAAGCGCATCGGAAATAGAACATGACCTCGGCACTTCATGTGCCTGTCACCCAGAATGCCATTCGCAAACACCCTTCAAAGGGCAGTTGGCCAGTAAATATCTTAACCTTTCTGTCATCTTTGATGTGAGGCCACGGATGAGTTTTTAGCTTTTTGTCCGCGGGGTCGGCTGGCAACGCACAACTAAGTGATCATGGCTGAGATCACGCTGTGTGCAGCTATAAAGACGCGACACATTGGGTTTTCTCTCCATTTTAAAAAACAGCAGTATTTACACACATGACACAGAAATAGAGGACCGATCAGATGGTTGTCGTGGTATCACTTGCAATTCATTTTCATCTATTGACACAGCTGAAGCTTCAGTGGACAAGGCCGTGCTGCTATAATGGATGTGTCAAAATGACAAATATTAGCCCTCCTTTCCCTCAATCAATTAAGAAAACTCGTCAATGAGGGACTATTGATACGAGGATCCATGTTCCAGGGTCCTTCAAAGAAGTAGGAGATTTCACTGCAGTATAAATAACCGCATCCCTTCTGTTTTTCTCTCCTGGCTTTGTGTGCTCGCTTTTTGCCAAAATGAGGGTAATGTGCTATGAAAGGTATCCCAGATTTCACACCTTCTGGGGCCCTGAAAGATGGAGCGACCAGCTGTCCATATCACAGCACCCATGTTCCTGGCTACCCCCGGCCAGACAGAGCCACAGGCGGCCAGGGGAAGAGGGGGGGCAAAGTGGGGGTGCAAGAAGCCAAGAAACAAAGAACACAAAGAGCTGACCAACAAGTAGGGCAATGCGGTGTTTACATACATATGAGTCACGAGGAAATGTACAGCCAAGTCACCTCACTGAGTCACGAAAAGCACGCACGCACACACACACAAACACACACACACACACTTGAAAAGGTTTAGTTGAGCCACGACTGCAAAATGCTGGGGAAAAAAAAAAACCCAAACCCAGTGAGCTAAGCATCCTGGAAGTAGCGTTAAATCTGGCAATATCATGGATCACAACAACTCAGGCCTGGCTCTAAAACCATTCTGTGACATTGCCCTCGCTCAAAAAAACTATCCAAAGTAAGATATCCTTTCACTTTCACTCTGCAAAACTGCCCATAAAGCCCCCCCCCCTCGCCACCCGCCCAAACACCAATCTTAAATGCAGGTGCCATAACACTAGTGTGGTGTACTGCTCTAGGGCGCAATTTTCCATAGACTTGCTCTATATTGCCATCTGAGAGCACCAGATGAAAATGGTATGGTTTCAGCTGGGAAGCCGGAACATTATTGTAGAAATAATCATAGCGGGGGTTTGGCTCTCACTCATCTATTGTATTCATGTCACATTGCTGTACATTTATGCCTTGAAATCTCACATATCTGCAGGAGCCTTTCGCGTGTAGACTTTATTTTACATACCGAACCCGCCAATGACAAGAAGGGAAAGACAATGAGCTGATTAGCATGTGATTACCAAAAAAAAGAGGGTTGTTATACACCGTGCTATTTAAACGGAGATACAGCGCTGCTCATTTTAAAAATGCATTACAGAGTATCATTGGAGATTACTGGGGACTTTTTCTTTTGCATGTATAAGTCATGAATCTATTTTGAATATCATGCATGTGCATGTGGAGGATATACACACCTTTCAGCAGGACTTGTGAATATTGGTCTATGACCGGTGCTGGTGTGTGGACAGGTGGTTAGTCAGATTCATGATGAAAGAATTGGGTGGGGCCATAAAGAAATACATTTAATTTTGGGGTAAACAACAGCGCTTGTCATTGGACAATGGGCCTTCACCAATGTTTTGACGATACATACACTTGACGTTTGTAGCATATCCAGTGTGTGAGCAAGAAAACAATCAGCCTCGATAATTAGCCTCAGTTCGACTTTGCTGATAGTAGTTGCAGAAACGATCTAAATACATCAACAAACAACTGCGATGAATAACTTTATTGAACCTCAGCATTCATATGCCCTGGCTGTAAGTCAGGTTTTACGACTCTAACCCTCATCTGGTAGGAGTCAAACAAGCTTGATAAGATAACACAATTCAGAGGGACAATCAAATGCATCAACAGCTGCGTCTCCCTCCCGCGACACGTAACGACGGCACACAAATCAATCTGTTTCTACAACTGAAGCGGAACATTCCTATCACGTTTTTATTGGCGTTACAGTTCCTTTGGTGGCCTCGGTTTGCCGTAAAAACACGTAACCATTGGCGCACGCGCTGCTGCTGCAGCCTCACGGTTGCACTGACAATGCAAATAGGTGGCTAAAAGTTTGGAGGGAATACAGATGTTTAAGGCAGATATAAAATATTCCCCCCCTTGCCTGCATTTTAAATCAAGGTTAAGGGTCTATGTGTTAGCACTCCACATTAAATGATCCCACATTACTTTTCAGAGTTTCAGAGGAGGTTCTCCATTTAAATGGGTGAGGAGGTCACTGAACGTCACCCTAAAAGTTTTCACCTGCAGGGAGAAGAGCCATTTATTGATTGAGAAGTGCTCATTGGACTATATCAGTGAATGATTGACTGCATGCTAATCCCGCCCATGAGTGTGGTTCACTGGCTTCATTTTACCCCTCACTGCTTTCTTGTGGTGATCATTTATGCTTCATTTCTGACAACACATTTTCTATGTGACAAAGTGAGAAAAAGGGAGAAACCTATTTGCTGCACTTTAAATCATGAGGATTAAGTGTGTAAGTGAGTGAGGGAGAGCGAGAAAGGGAGAGGGAGCGCAATGCCATTCCAATCACAAGTGCCAGAAATACTGAGCGCACACAGCAATTTATTCCAAAACAACGCAAATCTTGTTCTTTTTGTTCAAAATGAATGCTGTGGTTTTTCAGGCCTGCGAAGGAGAAAAAAAAGAAAAGAAAAGAAAGCAAGACTACAGAACAAACACAGTTAGAAGACAAGCAGGCAATGCCAACATCTCTAATTATATGCTATTCATGTGCTCTCTCATCACTTAGCAGGAAAACGAGAGCTGATGTAGCCGTTTTGCGGACGGCTAATTGTGTGAGCAACAGCGTGCACTGCCAATGCATGAGTAACTCTCAGAGGCTATTGCTGTGTGTTGAGAAATAAAATGAAGCTCAGCAAGGATTGAGAGGCCCGGGCAATGATTAGCATTAGTGCTACTGTAGCTGTTTAGCAGTTGCTTGGTCGCACTTTACTCGCTGCGCTCATGTAAAGAGTTCTTTCAACGAGTCTCAATATGTACCTAGAGGTTTCTGGACTGTTTTTCCAAGCCTACAGTTTGGATATTATTAGTTATCAAGACGTCTGTATCTGCTTTGACATCTCTTTTAAACACATATCACGACAAACAGAACTACCGTCAAGGATCCTCCAAAGTGCCTGAGAGCAAAGACTGATTTGGGTAAATGGATTCGGCACCTTGTTCAATCTGAACCCCAGACCGCACTGGCTTAGGCGCACGTAGCCCCGCCCACTTATATACGCAGTGCTTTGTTTCCTTTTAAAGGCCAGTAGTGGCAGTGGCCTGTCTTTTGTATTTGCACTGATTGCGGTTGCTATTTTGATTCCCCGGTTGTTCGAGCCAGACGGTCTGCTGTTCATTCCAGTCACACACTGAGTGCCTGATAGGAAGCCATTTTGAGGGAGTGTTCAGTCGCATAGGAATAAATAGTGTCTTGTGACACAGTAGGAAAAAAAAAAGAAGAGAAAAGGCAATTTCTGCAATATCTGGTTTCTTTCCTTGCCCTTGTCTATTTTTGTCTGTCCTCCTCGTTGTCTTAAGTATACGTCCCATCAAAGTTCCGCTGCCTGGGGTGAAGTTGGTCTTGCACAGTGCCAAGCGCATCTCTTAAGTCAATGTGATCCTCAGGCTGTCTCACAACCCCTGCAGTGTGACGGGGCAGCGGGTCCCGGATCCCAACCCAAGACTGCCAGAGTCTTTAAGTGGCTTTGAGATGGGAGAAGTGATAGAGGCTAAGCCCTTAATAGCCATTTCTCTGTAATCTTTCCTATGAAAGGCTAAACTATGGGGGTATTGATTTGTTTGAAGAAGGGGGGGGAGAAAAAAATGGAGGAGCGAGTGAGAAAAGTACTCCATCAGGACGGGGCATCTTGAAATGTGACAAAGCTGTTCAGCAGCCGAGGAGATAAGCTCAGATTGAGCCCATTTTATCCGATAAACGCTCCACAGTTTGCTCAGAGTGAGCAAAACAAAGACAAACTCATCAAATCCAAGTTGACAAGACTCACAAATGGCGGCGGCTCTTTTCGGGGCCTCCTTGCCAGACACTTTCTGTGCCCCGGACACGCCGGCGGTCACATCAAAGGCTCTTTTCTCGCTTTCTTCTTTCCCCCGCCTCCCTTCTTTGCTGCCTTCGACCTCCAGTCAGGCGCTCCGTGCTAACAGCGCATCCATTGTCGGGGAGGACTCGCCACCGTGAATGTGTGGGGGATGCCGGGCCGGGAACGCGTCTCAGATGTGCGTGTGTGTGTGTGTGTCTGTGTCTGTGTGTCTGTGTCTGGGCTTCGAAAAATATCACCGGTCTGTTTGTACCGCTGTTATTTCGATGACTGATTTTCAAATGACGCTAAGCAATGCTTCATGCTATATCTCACTGCACATGCCAGCACACATCTCCCAGCAGATACAGCCCTGAAGGGTATGGTAATTGAGCTATTATTAGATGTGGCAGCGATAGAATTGTTCTCTTTGTAGTCCCGAAGAATACATATTCCACTGTTTGATGTGTTAAGGGAATGTGCGGTGTACCCTCCTGCTTGGGCATGGAGAATGATTTAAGAACCTACACAGTGTAATCCTGTTATACATGCTTTATATGCTTGAACTTTTAGGGGCAGAATTTTAAAAAAAAAGTGATAATTCCAGAAGAGGAAGAAGAGGAGCGCTGCAGCAGAATCTGGGAATGTTTCCGGAGTGTGTGAGAGAGACATTTCCTTGCAGTGTTGGTTCATCTGTCGCCTAAAGGGGGGCAGGTGGTCTCAGCCTTATTTCTGGGCTTCCGTGTTGATG
>CAESWR010000225.1:212695-223429 GCA_903171835.1 Mullus surmuletus | reverse complement strand
CCCCCGTCCCTTACTCTCACCAAAAATAAAGAGACTCAACGGTTCCCACCCAAAACACACACAAAACACACCATTCTTCACGCTGGCGCTGCTGTGTTGTTGCAGGGAGCAGACAAAAGGTTTGTTTACGTCTGAAGCTGTGCGTCGGATCATGATAAATGAACCAGTTTTATTAATTTCTCATGAGCTTGAAGACGGTTCCTACCTCAACCAGCCACCAAACCGGCAGATTTTTCTAAGTCATTTATTTCTTTTAAAGATATACTCGCTGGACACACTCCGAAAGAGCCATAAAAATGCAAACTCGTCTTTAATTTTGTCAGACGGTGGAATGATGTCCTCTTCCCACTCCAATCTTTCCCTCTAACAGTCATTAGCCCTTGTGTTGAGTTTATCCCCCACAAGCACAAGGTTCTTGACCCTTTGACCACCAAGGGTTACTCATTACCGCCCCTGTTTGTGTGTGTATGTATGTGTGTGTGTGTGTGTGTGTCAGAGCAGGAATTGTCTTTCCAGCAGCCAGCAGACTGAAACTAGTCGAGTCAATAGGCTCCATTCAAAGCCATCGAGTGGACTGAGAAGGGAATTAGCAATTAGTCATTTATCATTTACAGTGCATTCACCCTCGGTGTGAAAACAGCAGCCGCGCTAATGGTTGCTGTAGGTTTGGCTCAAAATTAAAATTGATGACATTAAAAATTGCATGAAATTACAGACGAGTGAAGTTGATTCGGAGTCGGCAGTTTGTGGCGAAGGCGTGTCCAAAAAGACGTTGAAGTAACGTCTTTGTTAACACTTGGGGGACAATGACAGAGAAAAGTCAACACAATCAGACATCTAACAGCTTTACACGTTTGAAAATGAGGTGTAACTGGTGGCAATGACTACAGTGAACTTTTACATTTGATAGAATCGTAGTCTGGACCAGATGTTGGGCTTCCTGCAGCAACCCAAAGGCATCTATGTTCTAATATTTAAAGGGCTTTGATGCCGGGTTGGTCTCACTAGCGGTGCCCTCGTACTTCCTCTCCTCAACCTCACGGCTGACGCATGTGACAGCTGCAAACAGACCGAAGGTGCAAGACTACAAATCCTGGAAAGGTTTCCGTTGCGCTCCAAATCCACTGTGATCTATGATTATTAGCATTAAAATTTTCCACTTTAATCACTTGTAATACAGGTAGCAGGTGCTGCACATTGTGATTTTACCTCGGAAAGCTGAACGTTTGCATTTTCAAAACCCTTTTTAACACATAGAACATGTGTATTTTACCACTGCGCGTGTTGAACAACCCATTGGTGATCTGCTTTAGGTCGGGTTTAGGTTGCTTTGGGGTCGAGGCTTAGAGATACGAAACCATGTCGGGCAAGATTTAGGTTAAAACATCATCAGTGCGCACATTATTTGTTGTTTTCACATCTTTCTGCGCAATTGGATGCGAGCCATTTGGAATGTAAACCTGCCCTGGACGTGTGCAAACATCACCCTGGCTTGACTTCCAGGCGTTTCGCTCCGATATCCAAATCAGGTCACGACCACGAGTTCAGACCGCGCGCTACTCCTGGAAAACATCCAGGTGTTTGCTGGGACCGCGGCTTTAAACGCTCATGAATGCAGAG
The DNA here is from genome assembly GCA_903171835.1 of Mullus surmuletus. NCBI lineage: Eukaryota > Metazoa > Chordata > Actinopteri > Syngnathiformes > Mullidae > Mullus > Mullus surmuletus. Next base: position 221,809 of record CAESWR010000225.1, on the reverse strand, counting down.
CAGCCGTGACTATTTATTCTTAACAATCTGGACCCTCTGTTCAATCACACCTGCAAGAAAACGCTGTTTGGGCTTCAGCTGTGATTTATGCAAAGTCATGTGTGCAGCGTTTGCGGTCAGAGGGTTGAGCGTCCCGGGTGGCAAAAGTCCACCGCGGCCGGAGTCCGTCCCGGGTTGTTGGCTAACGGGCTGTTTGCCGTCACCAGACGTCACTCGCGGCGGGCTTATGCAAACATCATAGTGAAGTGATGAACACACACATAGCCCACCGGCGCGCTCACACACGGACGTGGAGTAATACCGACCAATTACACAATCGTACAGCACTAGACGTGAGAGGGAAGGAAAATCATTCACACTCACCCCTCCCCGCCCACTCTCTCTTATCTCGTCCTCTCTCTCACACACACAGATCGGAAAATTTCATCTCACACACACATACCAGTGCACACATAGAGTCGGGGTGGAAAATCAATACTGATCATAGAGCCAGCTGTTTTGGGCCCATCACTCCACTGTGATGCGGCATGTGAGGTGATTCATGACAGGGCCGCGCTTCCCCACTCCCACGCCTCACGGAACAACTGATGGATTCCGCTCTCTTTTCTTCTCCTCGCCATCCCTCTCTGCCCCTCCTCTCGCAGGGTCCGAGGTGATGAGAGTGGCACCGCGCAGAAGGGGTCTTTATGCAAATGAGATGGGCGATCTCCCCCCCGCCTCCGGCTCACCACCTCCCCCCTTGCCGTGCTCATTTACAAATCCACGCGTTATGGATGGAAGCCAGCGACGGCTGACCGGAGCTCGCGGGGCGGAAAGAGGCGCCTAATATGGACTAATTGAAGAAGCGGAATTGTTTACATCGTTAAGAAGAAGGGGAAAAAAGCGCTAAACTGTTAGCCACCGCCCCCCCTTACCGCTCCTATAAAACACAACGTGACTGAATCTTTTATTTTTGATGGGTAATATTTGACAGCACAAGAAAAATGGATCTCCGGCCAGCGCGTTAATATTTAAATCGACTGTTACGCGGTCAGAGGTGCGCGTTTACTGGGGCGTTTTACAGCGGCGCCGAACGTGACTCGCCGATCGGATGCAACCCATAGGAAAACCGCACGCCACGCGCCGCCCCCCAATGAAACCCGAGCTCTCGTGTTTTGTTAATGTGTATTAGAATGTCAGTGCGCCCATGTCTTGTTACCCATACAAAGCAGCCGCTCTGGAACATAAATACAGGCCTTGAGGTGCGCTCGCCTAAATGTCATGATATGGCGAAAATATCAGTTATGAAAGAAACGGGGATAAAGCCACGGTTAAGACTGTCATAACACTACCGGCGAATAAATCACAGGGAAATAGCTTTCTGCCGGGCGCGCTGATGCTTTTGTGTGTGTGTCGGGGGCGTCGCGGGGGGAGGAGGGGGGTTCACATGTGGCACACACACACATGCACATGCACCACTTTTGACATTTGGGGACTGTTTGTTTTGGTGGATTTCAGGCGGCAACCCCACCTGTGGCGATGACTCTGTTTTGGGTCCCGGCTTGTCACAGCGCGCGCGAGGCGTCAGGAGGAAAAGCCCGCGGCGAAAACTGGCCCTGTTTAGCCCCGCAGTATGCCCGTTTGTAATTGGCCAAAACACCAGGCGGCCCGTGGCCATTTGTCAGCTTGAATAATTGATACGGGGAACGGTCGCACGGGCAAACACGCCAGCGCCCCCCTCGCTGCATCCACACGCAGGCGTCTCTTCCAAAAGTCTTCATATCTCACTCTGATTAACATCTAAAAAAAAAACACACAAAAAAAAACAGGCCCATGTACTATTAGTCCAACTAATCAATTATGAGACGTATAGAAATGAGTGAAGATACAAGCAAATGGAGATTAAATCGGGGAGATAGCCGGTCAAATTAACCGCCGCTTGTTAGGGAGGAGGAGATGAGATTCTTGTCGGCCGCTTTCTCGTTATTACAGCCTTCGTTAATGACAGGCTCACGTTTCATACTGTCGCTTTGAAAATCACCAGCCGTTTAAAGGAGGCGGAAGGAAAAAAACAATCAGAGGCTGATCAGCCAGTCACAGCTGTCAAAAATCACTCAAAGCGGAGATTTTTTGGGTGCGTAACCCTTCATTGGCTGACATGCCCTTTTCATGCCGCACAGTCAAGAGAAGGGATACTTTTGACGAGTGCCTTTTGTTTCATTCACTTTTCCTCCCTGCTCTTCTTCTTTTTTCCTTTTTTTCTTTCCTCATGTCCTAATTAACTCCCTTTTGTATCACGATGTTTTCCAAATGAGCGCTGTGATTCTCTATCTCGGTGTTATTTTTGTCGCTAATAAATGAAGGTTGAGCATGGATTGCCTTGTAATTAGTTGGAGGAACAATGCGAGACTGCAGCATTATTTTTTTTGGCCTTGGTTTGGTTTTTTTTTTCTTCCGTGTGATTCAGAGTGGGAGAGGGAAGAGAGATACAGGGGAAGGGAGAGGAAGCACATCCAGAACTCGGCGACTCCCTGTCGAGAGAACATAAGCTGCGTTGCAGGACTGCAGAATGCGCCGCCTGGCTCCTAATGCCAGATTAGCGGCGGCGAGGCATTGTGCTGCGTGCCACGGCGTCAGCGTGAGATCAGCGTGCATGTACACACACTAATGAATCTGTCATTTGGGTTAAGGTGGCTGCTGGAAATGACATTTTTTAAGCTTCGGGGGCCGCACGCCTCTTCGTGATTCGACTTCCTGTCTCTTCCACCGGTTGCTCTGGGTACAATTGTCCTTTTTTCGGCTTTTTCAAAAGTGCATATAACTCAAAGAATGTTATCGCTGGTTGGGAGCATTACCTCAGATCCCCCTTCATGTTTTCTGGGTTTTATTTGGGGAATATCATCTGCCGCGGAGTCCCACAGGTTAGACTTAGCAGGTTTTTGGGAAGTGTAATCCAATTAGTGAAGCTCCCAGTATTGCCTCCACTGATTAATAGATCAGTTTTTTTATTATGATTACAAGGTGATTCTATAAAGAGGGGAAATTGGGAATTCGCGGAGCCCAAAGATGACTAGATTGTCTTTTTGTTTGAGTCTGCTTAAAAGCCTTTTTTTGGCTTCCCACAGGCATTTCAATGTATTTTAAGATTTCCACGTTTAATGATTTGGGTTTCTGGTGCGAGTGCAGTTGGGAGTCTAACTTTTTACTGTACGTGTGGACCTGGTTGACAGCATATTATGCACACTTGTATCTCACAAATATGATACAACACAAAAACCTGCATTAAAACGGCCCTTTGTTAGAGCAATCAATTTCTTTTGCTAAAGAGTTTGTTTGAACGGTCATATGCACTTTACAAGCAAATATCTCCACTGTTAAAAACCGGTCTGCTTTGTGCAAACTACTGCAAGAACTGTATTAAGGGAACCCGTTCCACTACTACCACCACTACGGTGCTACTGGGAGGCTGGATGGATTGCAGCAAGCTGATTGGCCAAAGGTTAAGCCATCTGCTGTGGAAATCTGCCCACTTTTTCCGTTATTTTTTCCGTGTGCCTCAAAGCTGCATGGTGACAATTTCAAACACCCAAAGATTGGCAATGACATCTTTATAAATTGTCAATTTCATGAAAAAAGGCTTAAAAGTCCCAAAATATTGCAATGAAATAACTGCCTTACGTACCCGATCAGTGTTGTGTGTGTGGACGCGCCGCTTCTGCTTCATGTTTGCTTGTTTCTTTCATCGCTGCACGTGTGTATGTGTGTGTGTGTGTGTGTGTGTGTCTGTGTGTGTGTTTTCAGTGCAGCGCGTGCATATCAGCAATCACACCGCATTTGCAATTCACAGCAGCCTCCCTCGCGCATTGTCCCAATCTCTGCCTACTTACACGCTCGCTCCCTCTCTCCCTCTGCCTCTCTTTTTTTGTTTTCCTCTGTGCATTGTTTTGGCCTGCAGCTATCTGTTTAGATTGACTGGCAGTGTGGCTCTACCTCTTGGCTCCGGGATGGAGAAGCGGGATAGCAGGAGAAAAGGGGGGGGCGGGTGGGGGTGGGGTGGCAGGGTTGATAACAAAGCAAGACAGGGTCTTGATCACTCACGCTACCTCCCCACCCCCAAAATATTACTCCACGACACACACCCCGGCCTCCCCAAACAAATAGGACATGTTCATTTCCTTTCCTCTTTATCTCCAATGTCTCTCACAATCTCCCCTCTCTCCTTTTGCAAGTATTCCCTGCCACTCAGTCCCCCTCCCCGTCCCCTCCACACACTTTTTTTTTTAATCTCATTCCATACTGCTTGATTCGCTCCCTCTGTCTCTCCTCATTTCTCCCCTCTCAGGTTTAGCAGAGAGGAGGAGTGCCAGTGATTAGGAGGCGTTAGAAAGAATGGACGTGCTGTTCCCATAAAGCGCTCTGTGCTGTCAACACCAGCTTTGGTGGAATGGAATCAGATAAAAATAAAAAATCACTGAGTGTGTGTGTGTGTGTGTGTGTGTGTGTGTGTGTGTGTGCGTGCGCAAGAAGGTGGTGGTGGAGGGGGTCAATTAGGAGTAGAGCCTGCCGGCGGCATGAGACACATGACTCTCTTGCCTACTACTGTAAAGTCAGTTTGCCCTTCAGCTGAACTTTGGCTCAGTTGAGCTCAGCAGAGCCGGGCCAGACAAGATGAGGAGCGGGGGGGAAAGAGGGAGGACGGAGGAGGAAGAAGGAGGCAGTCAGAGGGGTCTGAGTCACAGCAGTGGAATTAATACCGCGTCCCACTCCTCAAGCTCGCGCGCACGCAAATATTTGGCAACATGCGGAGCGGAGTGATGTGACACTTTGGCAGGAGACGGCGATTCAAGGGGGTGCGGAGAGCAGTCAGGCAGAGTCTAGCAGGGCAAAGGGGAGCTGAAGCTCCAGTGGCATTAACAGGCGCCTGCTGTGACTCTCCTTTGCTTTCACTTTTTTTTTCCCCCCACTGTGCACATTAGCAACCGGATTATATAATGTCAACAAGAAAACAAACGAAAAACATCCACGTTTTGGCCTGCGGCTTCGCCCCAAAAACTGTGAGGAAGTGTGGGGGGGTGCACGAACAAACTCTAATGCACATACGTTTGAGACGGCCCAACCTCCAAATACGGCTAATTAATGTTTGCAAATTTGTAAAGCTACAAAAAAATATTTTGAAAAGCATGACGTTAATAACCAAATGCCATGTCACTGTATTTATGTGCACTGCAAATATCATTATGGTTTGGGTGAAAGACATGGGATGTGTTACCATGACCGTGGTCTGAATGGAGTGTTTTAAACTGAGCTTCAATGCAGAAGATAAAATAACAGAAAACTATGGATGTTGCATTGCAAAGGTTTTCCCCCCCAACTGACGGAAATATTTCCTTTCACAAATGTATTTTCAATTACAGGCACAATATGTACTTTCTGTTGCTATGGGTCGCCCAAAGAAAAACATGGTTTGATGAGCTCATTGAATTGGGTGCTGTTCATTGGCGTTGCCATCTTCGCTTTGCTAAACAGGCGATGAAGAAATGCGTCACTTATTCATATGAACTCAAACAAGGCACAGAGGCAGAAAAAGGCTCTTTCGATAGTTAATGAATAATAATAATTGACATTGACCACATGAGGAACAGTACACGTGGAAATATTGACCACTGCACCTTTAAATGGAAAGTTAACGCAAACCTAAGCCGGGGTGAGGAGGAACATCAGACGTTAATGCGACAAATGCCGCTAGTCGCATTCCGTTAATGATCTACAGTACCGTAATGACTGTGGATTAATTATAATGATATGGGCCTTACAGCTAAAACTGTAAATTGTGGAAACTTAAGAAAGGGTATTAAAGCTGTATATCATCTTCTATTTTTAAAGTTTTTCTCACTCCGTTTCTTACCACCTTGCACCGTCACTTTCCCCTTCCCGATTCTGTACAGCGCGATGACATCTTTTCTCCTCTGTTTTTCTTTGTGTGGAGTGTGAGTGTAAGTGGTTTGGTCGGCTCCTCTCCGCCAAATTAGCAGGACGCACCGGAGAAAACGTATACATTCGCCACATATTCTCATTTGCAGTGGCCACGCATCGCCAGCTTAGAGAAATCACGGTGAACCATCAGAATATCAAAAAGGCTGACATTTACTCGGAATGTAGTCATGTGTGTGTGCCCGTGTTTTTACTGTCTACTTAATCATAGTGCTCTCCACTTTCCACTCTGCACCGCCAGACCGCCCCCCCTACCCCCCCACCCAACAAAACACCACCCTTGCACACCTATTTGTGGTGCGTACCTCAGCCTTGCCCGCGTGTTTGAAGCTGCTAAGATTTGCAGTGACAGGGTGGAGATGGAGGGAGCAGAATAGAGGAAGCAAGAAAAGGAAGGAACAAAGGAGGAATGACAAGAGCGAGAGTGAGTGGCTATTCTCTCATGCTGACTGAGTGGAGTGTCAAAACAGGACTGAAGTGTAGCAGCGCCCATGAAAGATTGAATGCTCAGTGAGACTCCATGTTCCACATAGTGTGTACCGACAGACGGTGGGGGGGGGGCTAGACGAGAAGACGGGGGGAGATGTAGTTTGAAACCTGCATAGGGGGATTGGAGGCTCAAAGAAACACCTTCTTAGTGCCTTCAAATGCAATGATAAGAAGGCAAATATTGATAGTTACGCATTGTAACTCCAGGTTCTAAGAGTATAAGATGGTTATGAGTTGGGCTGTGTAAAGAAGCCGAAAAAAAAAATAAATCATCAAATAGTCATGGATTCTCTTTGGCTCTTGGAGGATGTGAAAGCTGCCCAGGCCTCTCCGATACGCCCTCCACCTGTTCGTCCGGCGTGAGTGATGCTTATACCTTTAGCCGCTAATTGGCACTTATGGGGAAAAACCCTCCCTCATACACTCCTCCCCTCCATCGCCCATCGCACACACACGCACACACATAGGAAATGGATTGACCTCATTCACAGGGCTCGGGGCGGGTGGGGAGGCGGCGGCGCAGCTACATTAAAGGGTCTCTCACTCTCCCTGTGGCAGATTGTCAAAAAGCAGGTGGTCAGTATAAGTGAGAATCATGCCCTAGTTTGGCTAGCCCTGTTGGGAACCAAGTGGTCTTTTGACAAGGCTTTTAATGGATAGCCATGTTCTATGTGGATCAGGACCTTTGCACCATATCGAAGCAGCTCTCTGAACCTGCAGCCGGGTGGACATCGCCTAGGATTGGATTCTTGTGGGTTTGATTGGGCGTACAATTGAGCCTTGGGGAAGGCCGTATATTCCTTTTCTCTTTTTTAAGACCTCCACCGGAGCTGCAGATGCTGAACGCCACCGGTTGTAAATCTCAAACCCAGGCCAGTTAGTTCCTGTCCATAATGTTTGCATGTCCGTTCCCTCGGGCTGACCGCCTTCGTGTCGGTCCTCACTATATATTTCAGATGTTTCATGATGCAAAAGTGCTGCAAACATTCCAGTTAACACGCATGCAGCCTAAAACGCACAAATGCGCGGCGAAGATACCCGCACCGAAGGAGCACGCAGCCATAAATCATTTAAAGCACAAGTCTTCTCTGAGAAATGCTTCAGATAAAAACAGCCCACCTGAGTCCAGCAGCACATAGATCAATCATGTATCACAAGAAAGTCAAGGGAAGAGTGGGATAACGGAGAGCGGCGGCAGAGAGGGGGAAGAGAGGCCTTCTCGGTTATGAGCACCCTGAGGCGCAGATCCCTCAGCCGGAGAAGGTTCTTGCATGTGGGAGAGATATTTTATGGAACGCTCATGACGCACTGTGCCAGTGCAAGTTCCTATATACTGCAGGGTTCCCCCAACTCTCTATGCACACAATGTATAATGCATCGGACAGTGTGCAATTAGCAGTGCTTACACGCGACCGGCGCATGCATCGAGCCTCGGCCACTATAGGATGGCACCAAGGCGTGAGAGTCTCCCATCCCTCCCCCCCACAACAACCCTGTGCTTTTTTTTTTTTTCGCATCTTGTCAGGGGGGGGGGCAGAACTGGGAATGGGGATAAGATAAGGTCAGGCTATCTGCTTGGTTTGCCCTCCATTTGAAAGGGGCAGTATGCAGAGAAGGGGAGGGGGGGAAAAAGATGGGGGGATCTATCATAAAGCGAGCTTGTTTCAGGTTAGCGGAGGGTGCTCACTGACAACAACCGGTAATCCCTCTTTTTCCGGGCCTAGAGGGGACAGAGTGATATCGCAGACAAAGACCGGGGAGAGAAAAAGTCTGCCAAGGAAAGATAGGCGCAGATATATCGCCTGGTAAGGTGAAAGGAATATTTTAGCCTGTAAATATTTCGGTTAAATACAGGAGTTTCTGCACAAATGTTAATGAGGCAAAAATCTCACATTAGTCTCCGTCTTCTCGAAAAACATCAGCGGCAGGAACTCAGTTGAGCCATCAATTATGAGTTCCTCAGCTACCTCTGGGTATAAAGTTCCCAAATCCCTCCCAAAAACGGCACATCATTGCTCTTCTTTTTGTTGACTCTTTTGCCCAAACCTCCCCTGATTTGCAAATGGCTCGAGAATTTGTCTCCGTTCCTGGACTGACTGAGAGGCACGGGTAGCATTCCCTCAAAAAAAAAAAAAAAAAAAGCTCTCCTGCGCCTGCAATCTATAAAATTGCAAGCGAGGATCAATCTGGATCCAAAGACGAAGCTACAGTCGGTCTTCCGCTGACTAGCAGGGCTGTGTGTAGCCTTATCCCCCTGATGGATGTGGAGAGAGGGAGCTTTAATCCTGGACTAACAGCCAGTTCTTTGGCCCTTGATTGCTACGCGGCACAGGAAAACAGCCCTAGGGCCCAAATATAGTCTTCTTTTGATACCCAGGGACCGGGCTGAGATTTATACTGGTGCGTAAGACTATGTGAGACTATGTGCATATATGAGGGAGGAGAGGGAGGGCAAAGAGACGGGAGAGCGAGGGCCGCGTGAGGAAGGTTGATTTTATTATTTGTGGGCATCAGGTTTTTGCTCACTCCTGAATCCTGCCCATCAATAACAATCTCAGTGAATAATAAGGTCTAAGGACCTTGAGCAGACCGAGCAAAAAGCCTTTGATTTCACATAAAAGGCGGCACACATGGAGAAACACCTTGCAGAAATAC
>CAESWR010000225.1:138726-152179 GCA_903171835.1 Mullus surmuletus | reverse complement strand
AGGTCAGCCACTGAGTGTTGAGTGGAGCTCACGACCTCTTGGCGGGGAGTGAAGCACGCTGCCGCCACAGTCAGCTCGCAGCTCGCCGAGAGGAGAGAGAATGGCCGGCCTTCGACGAGTGGAAGAATTCCAAGATGAAAACGGGACATCGGATGGCCGTTCTGTCATTAAGCTCTAAAAGATACATTGGTGAGTTTCACCTCAAATGACAGACGGATCTCTATTCCAGCAGGCACAAACCCAGGAAGAAAAAAAAAACCCCATACCAAAACAAAAAGAACAATCAGTGACATCAAGAGGATGTGACTAGACAGCAAGTGACAGACAATAAAAACACGCGGTCAGGGAGGAGAAAATCGGCAGAGACAGGCTGATAAAGGCAAAGCTGAGGGGAAAAGACAATGATACATACAGAAAAAGACAGGCGGGACACGTGGAGACGGAGGGACAGACGGACAGGAAGGCAGACAGTTTAGTGGAGCCGAGGAGGACACGGTGCAGCTAAGCAGCCAGGGCTGGAAACAGGAGTGTGTCACATGCGATGAGGGCGAGCACACAAGACGGACTGTATTTTTAAAGACCTGAGAGGACAGTAGGTGGAGACGGGTTGAGGAAGATGGGAACGGAAAGATACGGGGGTAAAGCAGAACACATTTTTTTTTTTTTTCCAAATCTACTTTTAAAGTGCGTCTCTACGTTACATCCAAAGTAAGGAGGAGAAAATAACCACAGTATGTTTGACGCTCATCAATAGTTAGATGGTTTAAAAGTCCTTTCAGAGAAGTCAATTGTTTTTAAGTCGTTATAGCTTGGAAATGCGTGACATTGGAAAGAAAGTAGAAACCATACAGGTGTAGATTAGCTAGAAAAGGACTCGCTATTACTTACAAAATACTAATATTTGCATCCTTACTCAATTAGACATTTCAATGTAGGTCAATAACAACACGCCATAAAGACGAGTGTCTGTCAGGTTTATCACTTTGCTTCAGATGAAAAATGTAAAGAACTGCTTTGTCAGTGTTGTGATACTTGTGATATTTCAGTATTTTTCTCCTTACCACCAATCTTTTTATCCCAACTTTCGCTCCATTTCTTTCCCTTTACTGCTGTCTGCACCGCCCCCCCCCCCCCCCCCCAAACTTGGACCCCCCCCCCACCCCCCACAACTACGCCTGCGCTCACGCCTGCCCTTCTCGGTGCGCTCCCCTGGCAGCCTCCCCCTGGCAGAGGGCCTGAGTGAGGGCCTGTTTCCTCAGCAGGCGGAGCACCGCCTGCATGCCCACATTGTGAGCGGGGGAAATGTGCTCCATTGTGTCTGTGCGCCGCTCAACCCCTCGATGTGGAAGTGGTCTGAATGCAGGCTCGTTAACCAATCAATAGAGCAGACGTGTCTAAAACCTCGTCCTTGAAATCCCTCTCTTCTTTTGTTCCATGCATGACAAATGAGCAAAGTAGAAGAAAACATCCGGTGCTTCTTCTTTTCTCGTCCCCCCCCCATTTCTGGTGCAGATTTCGCCGTGTTTCACAGATTTCTGTGTAATCACTCCCTCACACTGAAAAGCAATTTAACAAACCTGATTACAACATTTCAAAGAAACAAACAGCGCCGGGTTTCCTGTGGATGGATTGCAGATTGCAATATGCGACGCAACGAGAGCCACGCGTCTACTAAAGTGGAGCATATGCTTGATTGGCGAGAGGGGAAGAGAAATGGCTGCACGGGAAGGGAAATGAGTCATCCCCAAACAGATGAATGGCTTTAAAAGTAGCCTAATTGAGTCCTCCACTGTTGGCATCAGGTAAAATACCCATTTCAACCTATATAAAGGACGTGGACGGGTTCCGCACGTGGTGCCGCACGTGGGATCTTTTTCATGTTAATTGCAACAGTTCGAACGATCTGTTTTGAGGTACTCCAACCTGGAGGAGTGCACACTTTATGACTTCTTCAAGTAGCTGGACGCGAGCCACTTGGCAGCATTCTTGCCTCCTTTCCAGACACAATCTTATAGAACCATTAATTCGGACATGCCAAGGGCACTTTGTCACGTCTGCACTGGATTAGGACTCTTAACAAACAACAATAATTTTATAAGTGAGGCAGCCATTCACTGGAGGCTCCGCGAGTGCCAATAACATTGATGAAACATCACGGTTTTCGCATTTACAGATCAATAACCCGAAGAAACTGGTTAGTCCGCCGATGCTGCTGAGTGGGAGCGTGTAATGTATTGCTGTCTGTTTGGATAGTGGGGGTTTACAGATGCACACAGAGTAGACTCCTCTTTTTATATTAGTGGTTCGTAGTTGGCGCGCTACCAATGGGAAGGTTGGCACACTGACTGGCCTAACCTCACAAGATACAGCACATCGGGGACTTCCTCGCTTCTGTTTAATAACCCCATGGCTACCAAGTCTAGGAGGTGAGGCAAAAGTAGCGGTACGCAAGAACAAGAAAGATATTAGCCTTTGTCTCGTACGCCGCCGACCTTTCATTGTCTTAACACCCAGTCCCTCGGCAACTCAAGCCTCGGGCTGTTTGCTACCAACACGAGTTTAGAGATGCCTTTATCCCGGTTTTAACAGAAACATGGCTGAGGAAACTCGGATTGAAAGCTTGCCATAGGTGGATTTGGCGCTCCTTTGCACATGGACCAAGGAGCTACAATCCCTGGCAAGTCAGACAGCGACTGCTTTATACTGATGTTTTTGGTAGGCTGAATTCGGGCTGCTGCAGGAAGCTCTACAGAAACTAAAAATTGTCCTTCAGATTGTTTTTTAAAGGATTTTGGGCCCAGTCTCCTGATGCTGCCGATCTAGTCCAGGGCAACTTTAGCTACTGCTCACTGGACACAAAACTCACGGGTATTCACACTTGCTTCTCAATGTTAATTACACTTGAACTTAATATTTTGGGCAGGTATTTTTTGTAAAAATGTGCTCAAGCCAATAACACTTCTCCAAAACACAAAAGCTGGCTGCTATTGACAAAAAATATGCTCTGACTTTTAATTGTTTTGTTTCTTTAATTACTTTGTGACTTCGATTTAGATATTATTTCAAGTTAAAGTTCGTTTTCAGGTTCTGGCTTTTGTTGTAGATTTTCAATTTCACATTGACTTTTTGTGTCTTTATTTTTATCAGGGCTCTTGTGACCTTTTTGTATTCATATTTATCATTTGTTATTTTTATTTGACATGATACATAATAAATGAAATGATGAGAGGGCATTTTCTGTCAAGGAGTCGCCTTCACCGGGAGAGTTAAGCTTGGGGCCCCTAGTTGTTGAAGGGCCCGGGGGATTAACATTAGTTACTGCTTTTTATTCCTCAATCACTTGTCACGGTTATGTAATTGCTTACCATCTCCTGCAACTCCTCAAAAAACAATAACAAGTCCGCTTTTTGATTACTCGATAAAGATTGCGTAATCAGTCCTCCAGTACTCTGAAATCCCGACCCGATGGCGAGTTAAAAGTGAATGCGTGATTTATTCCCTGCGATTGAATCAACCCAATCACCCCTCGAGCGGTCTAGACAAACTCTAATCACTTACAATTCAGAGCAATCACTGTCAACCCATGATGCATTTCGTCTGTGATAGGACGGGTCTCTTTCAGGGGCCACCATCCAGGCAGCAATTACAGTCGCACAACAGCTCTGAGGAGCGTGTCAGTGATTCGATGGTCATGTGACACTAAGTCACCACATGCTGTCAATAACTCGACACTTCAGCTATGGAGCACACCGTATGCTATAGCCACCTGTCAATATGAATATTACTCAGTTGGTTACACTACTTTGTGCACAGCAGGGGAATAAATTACTTTAGGAAATGACAATAACATGGATCAAAGTCGAACTGAAACTGTTTTAGGGATGAGGGTGCATAAAAGAACTGTCTGTAAAAGCCTCTCTAGACTTTGACAGCTTTAGTCACTCATCAACGGATTTAAAAAATAATAATAATAAAATCAAAGCGACAGAGACAGGGAGCAAAGAAGCGACTTAGGCAAAGCAAGGAGGGAGGCCCGAGCGGAAGGAAGGAAGCCGTCTCAAGCGTCACCTGTGTTTCACCTTTCATGCGCAACCTCGCCTCTGTGCAACAACAAGGCCTGTACCTGTTTACTGGGAGAATTCCTCTCCAACTGTGAGACGAAGGCTCCCAGCGCTCCGAATTTGTCAAAGAAAACTCCTGCGCAGGCCTCGGTCCCAACCACGGCGAGGAGGGAGCGGGGAAAAGAAAAAAACCTTTGTCAGGCAGCCAGCATTTTTCATTCTGCTGTTGTTGCGTCTCAGTCTCACCTAAGGCCATTAAACTCACAAAAGAATAAATTACATTAATTGCTAGTCTCGATGAGAACAGCTGGGCTGAGGTGCAGAACAACAACGATAAAACGAATTACAAGGAAATAAACCCCGGGTAAGAGAAGCAACTCTCCTAACTTGCTCTCAGTGTGTGTGTGGCGGAGGGAGATCTTTTTAACACAAAATGGCTGCCGCCGCTTTTGCCGCGCCTCGCCACGCACGGGATGGCGTTCCGCTTACCGTGAGGGAAAGTTGGTATTTGTCTTTCCCCGGGTGAAGGTGTTCTCCCGGCCCGAGCTGCCCCAGATCATCTCCGCTCCTTCCCGCCATTAGTGCCCAGGTGCATAGCTAATGAGGGGCTGCTGAACCAGGCACCTGTGTGCGGCGGGAAGGAGGCGGGAGGCCCGGCACCTTGACTAATGCCCTCGCCCCTGCTCCCCCCTCGCTTCCATCTGTCTCCATCCGTCCATCCGCTCTGTTCCGCCCCAACAAACCCTCTCCTGGCTTCCACACCCATCAGAATCTTCCCGTTCTGAGTCTCACTGGCGGCTTGTCTTTCTCCCCCTTTGGAGAGGAGCTCGTTAAAGGTGGTAGCTTACCCCCCCCACCCCCACCCCCACAAGAATGATTTCTCCAAGCGTGACACAGGGCCGGAGCCAGGACGTAGCGCAAACACACGCCTCTGATGACTGCGCAGGCGAGGCAGGAGTTGAGGGTTAGGAGATCGAGAACAAGAGCCAGGAATAGAGAGAGAGAGAGGGAGAGGGAGCGGCAGAGGAGGCCGCCAGCACAGACAGAAGCTGACTCGGCCTCTTTTTCTTGCATGTGTCTTTATATTTTGACGATGTTTCGCCGGCGTTCACAGCTGTGCAATGGAGTGAGGAGTGGCTAACTCGTTCCAATTTGTCAAGACCTCTCTGACTGTTGTTTGGGCTGTTGCTGGGTGGTGATGGTGGTGGTGTTGGTGGATGGGGGGGGGGGGGTTGTACGCGGCGCCGATACCAGGCCTTCAATAGCGGAGTGATTACTGGGCACTGGGCCGGGCTGAGGCCGGGCCATCAAAACATGTGGCTGCGGCTCGTATGAAGATATCTGCTGAGAGCTGCAGGCGCTGACAATGCTTTCACTGAAATTGAGGAGTCTTTAAAAGATGATTTGTTATTTGCCCGAAGATGAAAAGATTTACTTATACGTTTACAAATGTAAAAATGCATACAAAGCGATGATGCATGACATCAACACTTCGAACTCGCAGTGATCTCATCGGGAATCATTTATGGAGATGTTTTAAAATAACAATATGGCCAACTGCCTACGGGGATTTTGCTTGTGATCTTATTTGCTCACATAAATGCACAAATATCCGAACTTTAAAAAAACACAACTCATCATACAAATTCAGATGACGATCGACGGGCCACGAGCTGGACTGTGACACGACAAAGAAGTGGGTTCAAATTTTTTGTTTTAATCACTACCTCAGCTCGATTCATTCTTCTTTTGTGATATTTTACACAGGCTAACAATTACATAAGCCGTAATAAAGCACGATATTGATCAACTGATTAACTCACTGCTGCTGCTCAAATTAATCCTTCATGCACGCTGACTGCTGAAGTAGGGGGGAGAAAGTGAAACGTGAAGGACTTTGCTTCTGAGCATATAAACAGCCGTGGAAAAATAGTCATTTTTGCAATAAATGGTGATTCGCTGAGCCCGCATGATTACATCGTGAATCATGCATCATTATGCGTGATGACTGTCGGTGTCATTGTCATTGACGGCTATTTTTTGTTTGGGAGAATATTTTTGCATCTTGGCATAAAAGATTATATTTTGCAGCGTCGCAAGCATGGTGCACCTATGCATCATAAGCGTGACACTTTACAGTACATGTATCTTGCATCTTGTACTCAAGTTAATGGAAAAACGGGATGGCATCATTTACGCTCCCGGAATAACCAGGCTGTATGTTGTCGACGGCTGAATTAAAGCAAGTGACAATCTCTATTTTCTGCAAACCCTTTTACAAAAATTGTGTTTGCGAGCGTCTTTTGGTGCCGCTACGTGTAAGCAGTCTTGTTCTCTGGTCCCGGTGCGCACGCTCCCCTTATAGCAACATGTAAACAACCGCGTGTATATCAATTCCCCGTAGTAATTCTTAGTCTCTGTGCCCCGTGTCTGCATATGATTATTGATTCTATAAAGAGGGGCCCTTCAATAGCGTCGAGGCATTTAGATTTGCATTTATATTCTTGCCGCAATGGTGTTTCGTCTAAAGCAATGAAACCTCTCACTTGCCCAGGCGTGAGTGGAAGGAGGAGGGGAGAGGGTTTTGATAAGGGCGCCGTCATTCATTTCAATTTCCTTATCGAGCCTAAGTACCTCCTATGAATTGGCCCTTTAAAGTACACAAATTAGAGCCATCAGTTAAGGCCGCGTGCGAACCCGGAGAACGGGCGGAGGCGAGGGAATGCGGCCGAGTCGCAAGGAGGCAAATAAGACAAACAGCGGAGGGTCGCAAAAGGAGAAGAAATAGAAAAGGGGGAAAAAAATGTGGGAAAGACAGTGTTAATGAGTGTGTTAGACTGTGAGACCACTGTGTGGGCAGACATACAGAACCAATGTCTGCAGTGCCTAATTCCTCAGGGAGCAGCCAAGCTATGGCTCTTATCATTTTATAATGATGATTGCTTGGGGTCTATGGAATGAGCACCCACTCAGGGGCCATACCCCCTCAAAAAAACTGGGGAAAAAAGGTAAATTCAAGCAAACACGGCAGGAAGTAGACTATATGCTGAAGAAAAATTACAGGACATTCAATTGCAGAGATTATGTGTTTGCTCCCTAATAAGTGTGATAAAAGAATAGAAAAAAACTCATGCATTTAAATATGCTTCTTAGTCTCGTATGTTTTCATAGTCTCTGCGTCATTGTGACTCCGGCAAGAGACGCATCCAAACAATACTTCTATACCGAGTACTGTTTGTTTGCTTTACATATGAATAGCCCACTTTATTTCTGGAAGTACACCAATCACTTTTGGTCCATTAAATTCTAATTAGCGGAGATAGAGCCTAAAGCCTCACAGAGAGAGATAATATTATAGAGGCACGCTGAAAAGGAGGAGAGGGGGGTGGGGGGTGTGCGGAGGAGACTATTGCGAGAGTGGCAGACCCTAAACAATGCCACATAATGGAGAAGGCCTCGGAGCTGGTTTGGGATGGAGATTAACCCTTTCGAGAGCCCATAACTTCTCTTCCTGTGCAATACTGCCACAACAAGGTCTGATTGGAAAGACATCATTGTGGAACATCACTTCCTTTATGGTTGTTTAGGTTTTTATCGTGGCCTGCAGGTCTAAGATACAAGTAAAGTGTAAATGGGCTGCATTTATAAAGCACCTTCCCTACCTTGATGGTACTCAAAGTGCTTTTCGTTGCGTTACTATTGCCTCATTCAGACACACTCAAACAGTGATGGCGGCGGCTAACATGCGAGTAGGGCAACATGCTCATCAGGCACAATTAGGGCCTCACTGTGACACTTCCCTACCGTCTCCTGAGGAGTTGGGGATCATAAAAGTATCCTCCCTATTACGGGCTGGCCCACAAGGTAGAAAAAAAGTATTTTCCTCTCTGGCTGCTAGACTGAGAAATGATCACTATAGTTCCTAATAAAAAGCAACTGAGGCTTTTGCTGCGAACAAGTTGTACCATATCTGTCAACCCTACTGCAGAAGTGGACTGAACCATGCCCCCCTTTTTTGAAAGGCTCCAATACAGTTTTAGACACACAGTGAGTTATAGCAAACTGGTAGTTTACTTTGGAGGCCAGCAAAGTTTTAACACTGGGAGAGAAACTCAAAACTCAATTCAAAATAGAGGGTCTGCAATCCTATCGATCACACAGCCCTTACGTGCATTCACATAGACCAAGTCAAGATCACACTGACTCAGGTGACCAATGCATACCTTTATTTGAATGTACACTTACTTAAACATGTACTTACAAGGGCTTAAGCTTGTGTAGTTTGTAAGGTAAGTCAATGGCAGCCTTGAGTTCTCGGCAATGACCTCAGACACTCTACCCATAATAGCTGTCTATTGTAACTGATAGAGCCAGAAACAACAAAAATACCTTAAGATGTCTGTATTATATTCCCAAAAATAATACGCAAAGTGCAGCCCTGGTTCCTGCTTGACCAAATTCGATTCTGTGGTTTCAGAAAACTTTATTCCATAAGTAATCCGAATTTTGTTTGTGTCTGGGCGAATCACCCATCGATCTGTTGCAGCCCATAAAGCAGTCTCAGACTTTGGTATCCTGGGCTTCTGGGGGTTGGTATAGCGTGTGCCAAATAGCGAGTCTGATTAATGCACCGATAATCTGGTCCATAAATAGACACGCCAGTCTCTGTTTTGTATTTTATGTATCTGCCTTTACTGCAGCAATAACCGTTGGAGGGCTGTATTTCATGACTGCTCAGCCGCCAAACTTCTCGCACTTACACTCTCTCTTCCTTACTGTCTCTCTCTCTCTCTGGCCCCTAAACTTCATTTTGATGAAGAGTGAAAGAGCATATTCTTTAAAACTCTTTGGCAAGCGCCGAGAATACAAAAAGACTGAGAGGAAGAGGCTGCTTTCACAATACATCAAGCTCCCTCCTCTCCAACACCTACAGTTCGCCGATACCTTTGGGTCTTTTTCATCGTGAGTCACTGATAAACAGAGAAAAGGCTGCCGGATTAGAGGCGAAGGCTGGAAAGGAGCCCACCCCCATTCGTGAGAAGAAGCCTTGCCAACCAATAACACGGGTCACCGATTCCCAGGCCAAACTGTATCGTGATGGAGCGCTGGGATGCCAGGGCTCAACCAAGAGCGAAGGTGACAAAGGAGGAAAAGCTTTTACCACATCAGCAGCAGAAACATTTGTTACTCACTACAAAGGGAACATGGCAGCACTCCCTAGTCCCAATCCCCATCTGACTGGAGATATGGCTCGGGGGTAGTCATCCTCTATCAGACCTCGACTGAACCAGATCCGTCTCCCACATTAGCATTCTCATGTGAATAAATAACAGTGATAATGGCAAGAGTGCGTTGCATGCTTAATAGGGAATAGTGGGCTGCCGGGTCACAAAGCGCCCAACCCCATAAAGTGAGCAAAAACTGCAAGACACATATTTGAAAACTTATTAACTATAAGCAGCGGAGAGCTAAGGGCCAAAGCTGGCACTCTCAAGTCATCTCGCTCTCCCGGCAAACAACTCACGCCATCATCACGGCTTGTTTTGCTGTTTTGTTTCAGCTTCCGCTGCGTTAAACGATGCCCTTTATCCTCCTATTAGCGAGTGCAATATGAATATTTTAATTTAAAGCGCGAAAGCACCCTTTTTAGCAGCCGTAGGCAGTTCGGCGGTGATTGCGTGCCAGTGGAGAGGCAGCCCAACAATGGCAGCAACCTCTGCGTGATCTCCCAACTTGACCACTGTTTTAATTACAAAGCTATAATTACGGTGAGTTGGATAAATGTGTCTACTGGGCCTAAATCAAAAAAAAAAAAGCAAAAACAATAAGTCTTTGATATTCACAATTTTATTTTGTAAGGGCATGGGAAAGAGTAAGAAATAAGGCCCCGAAGCCATAGTTAATTTACTGTATCCTGAGATGCTGCTTTAATTTATTGATACTGGTTTGTTTTCGATTTGAGGTGAAGTACTCTGGAGAGTGTTGTTGAAAGAAAAGAGGGGGAAAATTTTCAATTATGTTCCTGGGGAAGAAAAAAAAAGGCAGCGACAGAAGCCTTTCAGTGCACAAAGCTGCCCTGTGACTTGATGAATGGCCGGCCCTTAATGTTATGGGGGATTAAAGATAACTTCTGAACGATCAGCGGCCCAACATATAGGCAGCTCCTCTTTCACCAGCATAATAAGTTCTCAGCTG
Source organism: Mullus surmuletus (assembly GCA_903171835.1). Taxonomy (NCBI): domain Eukaryota; kingdom Metazoa; phylum Chordata; class Actinopteri; order Syngnathiformes; family Mullidae; genus Mullus; species Mullus surmuletus. Next base: position 141,923 of record CAESWR010000225.1, on the reverse strand, counting down.
CCACTGGTTTAATTACCTCCTTTTAAAACTCAATCCACGTGGACCCCTACTTTAAAAAAAAATAAGATGGCAGGAGGATTAAGTTGAGGGGGGCAGTGGGGGTCGGGTATTCCATTGATTACAAGGTACCATTAAAGATCAAGAGAGGAGGCACTTAGAGACATCCATCAGACCAGGATTGAAGCAGCCGTAATGATCTTCCTGTACACCATAAATAACACCGATGTGTTGCCTCTATCTCGTCTTCAGCGCTCTGTGTCCCACCCCCCACCTCCCCTCCTCCCGGAGTAGGAAAACCCCCTTGGGAACATCCGTTTTGACCACGCCCCTCCCCCACCGCCGCCACTCTCACATTCCCCACCACCCACCTGTGCCGGCCCAAGCAGGTTTGCAGGGAAATCCATCAGGATGAACAGATCATGTTAGCGGCCCCCCGGGAAGACGGGGGTCACCGGCAACGTGAGTCACTGCTGTCATATGAAAAACACGGCGGAGGCGTGCGGAGCGTGCCAGATGAGCATGCGAGGCGCGTTTGTGCTGCTGATTGTGGGATTTGTATGCAAGGCCCACAAAGTGCCGTGCGTCCTACAGGAAATATTGACTCAGGAGGACATTTCCGTCTTCATGTCCAACACGGGTCTTGTTATGACGGCACTGAGGCCCAGTGGTGACGGACTTCCATCAAAGGGTCCGTGCTGATAAAGTGCACACACGGCCGTTTTTGACAGAAGATCGAGGGGCAGGAAGTCAGAATAAAAGCCATACTGGCAATTTTCAGAATAAAACAAATGAATTAGAAGAACCTGATTGTTGCTGTATAGGTCGACCAATTTGAGGATCTGAGGAGAAAATAAGACACATCATTTATCTTCTCACATCAGGAACAGAGAAACAAATGACAAGAATAAACACAGATTTACGAGGCCATCCCTCCTTGTAATCCCACAAAGCAGAAAAAGACCAAATCAGTGAGTGAGTGGACAAGACACTCTCCTTACAAAACGCTCCTGAAGCCATGGAGACAAAAGGAAGTGAAGCCGGGATAAGTTACAGAGATCCCTGCAGAATCTCGGATTTCCCAAAATGACAAAACATATCTCCTTATTGACAGGCGGCACTTCGCCAAATTGAAAATCAAACATCCGAAAACCTGAATGCTCGCAATGGATATAAACACACGTTCGAAATATCCAAAAATGATTTGAAGCTGGTGTTGGTAAATTAAATCTCCACGTAACCAACACACTGCTTCTTAATCTCACACGCGTGCTTTCCAGGCGTCTATATGTGCGCGCAGTCTACGAAAGGCATGGGGAAACATATGCTCATATGCTGTCACTTCACAGCTTGATGGGAGGGTTCCCGGTGGACTGGGGAGGCCACAGGGATCACCTCCCGCCCCCTCTCTTTTTCATCTGCGCTCGCCTCTGGTGGGCGGCAGGATGCAGGATTAAAGAAAATGAGAAACAAAGCGCGTTTGCCGTCAGAGATCTTCATTGGCTGGTGATGAAGGATGGCGGCGTGCGACAGGGGCTGCTGATGGCATCCGAATGTGGGGGTGGGGGTGGGGAGAGGTGGAGTCTGGGACAGCTGCATCTGTAGGTGCAGGGTTAATAGAGAGCACAGTTTTCCTAACATTATACATTCCAACAGGAAACCAAATTAAGCTGCTGGAACATCATCTGCTCTCTGCAGATTTATTCGCAGCAACTTCTGCTTACTGAAATGCTTGAAGACAGATAAGGCGCAGCGGTGCACTGCCACTGTTTAGCATTTCTGACTTTCAGACACGATGCATTCCTCCATATAGGCTCCTATAATAGCCTAACCCACCCCCGAAAAAGATAACAATAATGACGCATTGTCCCCAAACCCCAACACAACACGCTTTGGAGTTTTCTCCACCTTTGAAAAGTCCTGTGTGCCTCATTGATCAAAAAAAGCCTGCGCGTCGCCCCGGGTGGTCATGTTGTTTTCTGGAGCGCGACGACGCGAGCAGGGTGCTGTGCAGCAGAGAGGTGAAATCGTGGCCAAATAGCCGAAGACTCAACAAAACCGCACCAGAGATTCCCGTGGGATTCGCCGCACAATGGTTGACCCTCCGCTGGGCGAGCCACGGGGCGTCTTCGCAGCGTGCCCCCTACTGGTAGAAGGTAAGAGCAAGTTAACGCGCCCCCCTACTCGCGGCTCGGTGCAGACCGTGACAACAGGAGGGGAAGGGGCGCAAAACTTTCACGGATTTGGTAGTTTCTTGAGGCTCTGAAAGCTTAAAATAACATGTTTAGTCTCAAAAACATTGCAGCTAATGTGGGCAAAGAGAAATGATTAACATCTTTGTGTATTTTCTATCTTCTATCTCTCTTTCTCTGTCGTGTCAGCCAACAAATACAAACGTGTGAACAGATTTCTTTTTCTGGTATTATTGGATTCTTTTGTGCTTGTGGTTATGGAATCCAGGTAGAAAAGCTCCAGCCCACCCCCACCTCCCACCGCTGCAAGGCTGGCTGCAGGACGCGGGCTAACACTACCGCTCCTCTTGGCAGGGGCTAACCCAGAAAAAGGCGAGCAGGCAGGCGGCGAGATTGGGTCTGGCGGAAAAGCAGGTCACACATACATCAGAGACCAACACAGCGCGTTGTCTGTTACAGCTTAATATCCACAGAAGCTGCAGCCAGGACTCGCACAGCAGAGCGGATAGGAGGAGAGAGTCGGGGAGGGGAAGGGAAGGGTATGCATAAAATTTGAAGAAACGAGGGGTTAAAGATCACATTCTACACATAATAAAAAAGTGACTGACTTAAGTGAGCCAGACGGCTACAAATACTCTGTTTGAATGGGCATACAGATTTAAATTGGGGAACACTGAGTCCTTGTGTGCTGACTCAATAAAGTTAAAACATGTTGGGGTGATCTTTTTTGTCATTCCTGCATTAAAATGCAGGCAAGCTGTTAAATAAGAAAAGAGCAATAACACAAAAACAAAACACCCCACTCGCACTGTACATCTGCCAAGACTAAACGGGGCCTAAATTAGCTCCGGCGAAGGTTACGAGACGTTTCAGCAGTGCTGGAGGAGAACGAAAGTGGTGTAGAAAGTGAGAGAAAACAAAGGGACGGCAAAGGAAAGAGTGTAAAAAGCGCTGACAGGACGTATTGCTACACTAGAGGTTGTGTGTGTGTGTGTGTGTGTGTGTGTG
>CAESWR010000225.1:98766-116021 GCA_903171835.1 Mullus surmuletus | reverse complement strand
GTTACTTTGTAAACATGTCAGCACTGCAGGTAGCACACCCATAAATGTCACTCAAGAGGCAGTGTAATTTCATTTTGTTTGGAATAAATAAACCTTTGTCCCTAAAACTGATTACGTTCCCCCTCAGAATTTTTTCGTCTTGACTCCCGCTTTGATGAAACAGTGCCCGCCTTAATGATGATGTCGATTTGTATCCAGCGAGCAACGCACGGAAGGAGTGGGAGTGGCAACGGCTCCATTGCCGCTCGAATCAGAATCAGCCCCTGCTTCCGTCTCGCGGCGCTCAAAAAAAATGGACAGACAACAGCAATTCTTGTTTTCTCTGTCATGAATAAGTTATATCAACCTCCTATGTATGAGGGAATATGAAAAACTAATTACCATATTTTCCATTAATGGGAACAGAAAAGTTTCCGGTGAAGTTCTCAAACTGCAGTAAATTCTGTAATTATGAGCTTTTTCTTGTTATTCTTGTTTGGTAAGATGGGAAACTCACAATGAACAATATTCAGTGGATTTATAAGCACCCAGAGAACTCTGGTTGTAAGCTGATAAAGGAACGAGCTGAGCTGGTTTGGCATTCTTGGGCTAAAGACAGACTTTTAATGGTAATAGGAAGCATTTATATGAACTCAAAGTCTGGCTTTGTGCCTGCTATTAGAAAAGTTAAGACAAACAATAAAAAATGCCTGTTAGAACTCTTTGGTTTGTAATTGCACGCAGACGCCTATATACGCCGGTATCAAACATCCCGCAGCTGGAGGCAAAATAAACCGCAGCATTCATGGAGAAACATGACGGATTCATTAGACGCAATAGAATTTATTCAACTACAGTTAATGTAAACCATCTACATTTGAAATAGAGCCCTCTTTTGCTGTAAAAAAGGCTCCTGGTGCTTTTTCTATAACAAGCACAGCTCACCGCCAAAGCCGTCACTCATCAACACAAACACTTTGAAGAAAAAAAAAAAAAGACGAAGAAGGAAGCATCGCACTGCCAAGACGCATGAGAACAAGCGCGCTCATGAACTTAACATGACTTCCCTTTCTGAATGGCAAAAGTGGGTTTGTAGAGCTGGGGATTTTGTACACTAACCCCTGCATCGATCCAGATCAAGCGCTGGCAGAAAGCGGTGGGCGTTGGGAGCAGAGCCCCTTTGATCAAACAGTGGTCATGACTTCTTCAAGAAGCAGCAATCTCCCACTGAAGTCTGGGAACAGTGTGGAAGTCCCACAAGGGATTATGTCTGAGTATGTCAATTATAGTATGTACGCCGAGCTGCTCAGGGGTAGGATCCGCGCGTCTCCGCGGCTTTCTGATCCTACCTCGGCTCGAAATAGAAGGTTCTGTTTTGTCTATGCGGAAGCACTCGGCATAAACAAGAAGGGAACATTTACACCCAGGGTAACGTATTGCCGCACTCTCACATTTCAGACTCTTAGGCTTTTGCAATTCTTCACGCTGAATTACCAGCGTGGCAAATATTGTCATCATGTCAGCAGCATTTCTCTCGCTCAGGACGTCGGTTTATTGAACAAATATGCTGTTTCAATCTTAAGACGACAGAGCACGAGTGAATGTACAACCTGCAATCATTTGTGTTGACGCCGTTGGTATGGATGTTGGAACCGGAGTGAGTTTGTGGCTTTAATTGTTAGTTTCGAGTCCGTTTTGGCCCAAAAAAACACATTTCTAAATAAACGCACTGGCTATTAAAAAATGATATTGGTGCTCCACATATTATTGGTTCTGGTGATAATGCATTTCACATGAGACTACGCACTCCACTTTGTACGTTATATGAACACAGTCATAAGTTCCGGTGCACAGTTTCCAAGCAATTAACAATTTCAGTGCAGTTCGGCAACATTAACTTCATCAAACATGGCAGCGTGGGAAAATCTACATATTTTCAGTTAGATAAATAAATCTAATGAAATGAACAAAAATGCATTACTTGTAAGACCTTGTCGCCAAATGAGATCAGCGTCTCATTTCCCCGAACTATGTCAAGTCACTGTACAACTTGGAGGTGATCCAAGTCCAGATTAAAAGAAAGAAATGATTGTTGTTTTTTTTCCATACACACACACACACACACTTTTTTTCATCCTGCTCTTCCCAAGTAAACACACTAATCCGCACACTTTGCTGCCTCGTTACTTGGGCCTCTTAATTAAAATGCAAGCACTTCTCCTTCAGGCGGTTACCAATACTTGATGCGCTGGATTACCGGCGGTGAAGTCGGACATAATTTGTTTTTAATAAAACATCGGAGGGATTAAGTCGATGGAGTTTACCCAGATTTGGCTCAGAGGAACTGTATGTCTTGTAAATGCCGAGCACAAACAAGCCAACAAACGCTTTGGCATCTTTAATAGGCATTTAATTGCTCTTAATATACAAACAAATGATTGTGAAAAGCGGGATTCCTCACATCAATGCGGCTACTGTGTACAGAGAAAAGCCGCGCGCTAATGTGGGACTTACCTGTGTATTTGTTTACCCTAATTTAGGATGAAATGGCCGGGTACAATGTTGGGAAGAAGTAGTATCAATTTGTAGCCTTAATTAGGAGTTTTATGGGTTGCCACAGTAGAGAGCGCATAAAACGACGGCGTCATCACTAATTCAACATGGCAGGCCTGCAGAACACCATCTGCTGCCCAAGAAACTGTTAATAAAGTCACAATTATCTTTTTGTAAGCACTTTATTGAGAATAAAATTTGCAAATTAATTAGCTGCAAGTCAAGTCCACGGCTAAGAGGAAGGAAGGACGGGAGGAGGGGGAGGGGGTAAAAAAAGGGGGGGGGGCAAATCACCAAAGGCAGAGGCAGAGCCATTTGATTTGCAAACGTTTCGCAACCAAACACACCCGTGGCACTAATGATAATTTCGGGTTTCATTGCCGATGATTTGAAACAAAGGCTTTGTTTCACTTTTTAATTGCACTTCACATCCACTTACACGCATTTTGTAATGAGGCTACACATTTAACCGTAGCCTCCCTCCTCTCATCACAACAAACAAAACCAAAAAAAAGAAGAGAGAGAATGAGAGAGAGAGGGAGGCAGCCTTTGCAGTCGGTAATTGCACAGCGTGTTAACAGCTGGCTATCAAAACCCAGCAGGAAAATACAATTCGCCCTGTAAAGTTGAGCATCAAGCCTATTCGTGATCAATACAGCCGGGCCAAGAAAGCACTTATCTGCTGTGTTTACATTGTTGTTAGTTTCTCATCAAGAAACGCTTCCCCCTTCACCGCCGCCCTCCTCAGCCCCCCCTACCGCCGCGTTTCCAGGCTTTTGTCACCGGCACCGAGAATAAACGGTCAAAAGACGAGCGGCCAGATAATTTTGTTAATCCCCTTTTGCCTAAGACCTTGAGGAGTTTAATTCATGGTGATTGTTTTGACTCCCCTTTGCTGGCGATCAATACAGCCCATTTCAGCACTGTTTTTTTTTTTTTTCCTCCCTCCACCAGCGGGTCCGGGACTCAGAAAGCCCTTGTCACTCCACTCTTTCTTTATGAGCGGCGAGCAGACAAAGCACCACTTAAATCACAGTCATCAAAAATGTGAGGTTAGTTAATCCGCTCACAAACATCGCGGTGAGTACTACTCTTTGAGATAGGGGTGAATATTTGGTTGCAAAACACATTGTACCTCAGTCTCTAAACTTGTAATACACACACATCCGCTTTGCCCATCCGAATTTTCTGTCGTCGACTTTGCCAAGTCAGCTCACTTTTTTATTTTGTTTTAATGGCGTATTAAAAAAATGAGTTGCACTGGTGGTGAAGGAGAGGAAACAAGCTGCGAAAAAGAATACTTCTTATTTTGGAATTTGCTCTCCAAACATTCATGGGTCGGTGAATTTTTCTTTGTCATATATAAATTTTACTTTATTCAATTTATACATTGCAAGATATTGCATTTTTCAACATTTTCACCATGTTTTCAATGAATAACTCATCTTGATATAAAAAAAATCATGTATTTATGGGGCTGCTATCTCTGCTGCGGATCCAAATCAATCTCGTAAAATAATTCATATATTTCATTGGCTGTAGCAGGCGTTGATGTTTAAAGAATGGGGTGACAACTTCCCATGTATGGCCAACTTTTACTGCAATCTTGCTCTTGCTGAGTAAATGTAACAAAGCGATTTGGGGGCAAACCTCCAGCCCGTCCATTTTATTTTTTAATTTTTTTGATTTTTAATTGTGAGGAACTAAACAATTCATCTTAATGGGAAATAATGTGCCTCTTAAAAAACACTACCAGGTCAAAATACAAATAACATACATATATTTATATAGAAATAAATAACTATTTTGTGACTACCTCCTTCTAAAGTATGAGATTGTTGAACCTTGACAGAGGCATGTGCTGTGCCGAGTTTTCTTCCAGTAATTGGCAGTAGAAGTGAAATCGCGAGGGTTGAGATGCTGTGGGGGGACAGCGGGGGGAGGGTGAGTCCTCCCATATGTCAGCGACGGCCTTATCAGTGACCCCCAGAAGCTCGGCGCCCTTTAACCCCGTCATCAACACACATGCGACCTCTTCGTTTTAGTCAACACTGCTGCGATATGAGCCAATATCTCCCGCCAGAACACAAGAGATAGACACGGCGCGAGTCCCACTATGCTCCATCGCCCTTATATATTAATATATATTTACAAAGGAAAGAAAGAAAATGACGAGTGGAGAGGTTTAACCACAACATGGTGGCTAATGTAAAATGGGAAAGCGGTGACACTGAGGTTGCTAAATTAGCCACAGCGGCGCCGTTTATTTCCCCTTTAAGGTGGCGGAGAGGACGCCCCGGAGAGCGCAGAACAACAAACAGACGCCGGAAAGCGGATGTGCGAGGTAATTGTTCTTGTTAGCCTGATTTATGATTAATAAATTCTCTGCTCACCCGGCATCCCCTCTGAACGCAACAAAAGGGACGTGGACTTTCCTTTTCAAATGTTTCGAATGCTTGATTACCTGGGTCTGGCCAGCGGTATTGATGTGAAATCACTGCGGCGATGCGGGTCTCTTGTGATTTGTAATGAAACGTGCAAGCCTGCCTGTGCATAACCAGATTTGCAGTAAGCTAGCGCACAAATTAAGCGTGCCCATCGCTCAGACGGCGGCGCCTCCTAAGTGGCATTTGGAAAATTACCTCATGTATTTTGTTTGCGGGGGCATGCTTTGTTCACAGAGCAGTAATTGACAGCGGCGTAATGAAATTGCGAGTGGAGAATCGCTGAATGTGTTTTTAAAGTCAATAACGCCAAATGTAACGCCCTGCCGAGCCGGAGTTTGGGAGCACAATTATGATCAATTTGAGTGCTGAGGGCGGCCATTTTGAATCAGCCTCACACGGTGACAATGGGTGCCTCTCACCCAGCGAGCTCATAAAACAACTTAATCTGTGTTTTGCGCTTGTGGGGGAGCACAGATTTACAAAAAAGAGGCATGCTGGGAAACAGCCTCACCTCTTGGCAGTTTTAAAACCATCCAAGTTGCTGGATGGAACAAAACAACCCCCCCACCGCTCTCCCAACACCACCATCACCCATCTCTCTTTTGATAGTTTGCAGGTACGTGGTAAATTATGACTCTTTGGGCTGCTGTAAACAAGCTCGCACCGCCACGTTGAGCTGCTATCTTTACAAGTGACAACGGCATCCCCTCTTCCGTCTTGCGGCTCAGTGTTTCGTACCGCTCGCCAGCCAACTTCTCTGCCAAGGGAGTGTGTTTACAACAGCTCTGCCTTTGCTTCTCTTTTTCTTTTTTTCTCTTTTACCCCCCCTTTCCTCGGTGAGGCGGAGATCCAGCTCCTGGAGTGTGTCGCTCGCCACACTTCACAGCTCCGGCGCCGCATTCTGCCTGAACGGTCCGCGGGACACGGCGCTCCTCTTCCTCTCCTTGTCCGCAAGCTGCCTTTAAGTGACCACTGGCCGAGGAGACACGTCTGATTTATCGACTCGGGAGGGAAGAAGGCGGACAGGAGAGGGGAGAGAGGTTTTGTGTGTGTGTGTGTGTTTGTGTGTGTGTGGTGGTCGCAGAAGTGGGGGGGGCTTGATCTGTTTCAGGGGTATGATTATAATGGGAACCTTGAGGAAGGAAGGGGATTGATAGGGATTAGGAGTTTGCAAGCCTCTGTTCATCAAGTGGATGTGCAAGCGGGAAAACACAAGGCTGACCTCTGTTGTGTACCTTCTTAGGTGCGCACACACACGCACACACACACACACACACACACACACACACACACACACAGAAAGAGAGAGAGAGAGAGCTCCTGTCTATGGCTTTGGCTCAGAAATATCTACACATTTCTTATCGTATTTAATTAAGCACGCGCATAAATTTCACAAATCCCAGTATCTAAATACCCTCACATAAAGGAGATTATTGCTGTTTGCGGAAACTCATAATGCAATAAGTTCCTTTATTGTAATAATGGTGCATAATGTATGAAAATAATAAAACGATTGAGACAAAAATGGCACAATAGGCCCCAATCTGACAGGTGATAATTATAATTATCTCATTTTAATGGCGTGTCTTGTCAAAAATCCCTGCGTTAGAGCATCACCCCCTCAAAACTATTCTTTAAGAAGAGATTTTTGAGGTGAAACTTTCAAATGTTCAAAGTTTGCCTTTTTGACAGATTGAAAGACAAAATCTGCAGTCTTCCCTCTATTTAAAATGTATTAAAAAGTTAATCAGGAGCCGAGGCTTCAGGAGTCTGGATGAGTCGATATCTTTCAGTCTTTTTAGTACTAAATTCCCTATTTGTGTGCCTCGGTGATCAGCTTCGTGTCGCAATGGAGGACTCAATTTTGGCTCTTTTGGAGGGTGGCGTGTTGCTCATATTTGTCCGGCATTTCAAACAATATGGGTATTTAAAGTGGACTTCCGGTGCAGCAGCTACGCGCACCTTGGACCCCGCTATTTGAGGGATGGCCCCTGGCTCAAGTAAGAGAGGCGTACGTATAAGACTGGTTAGACGGCCGTATCAGATTGCATGCTTGTTGGACGGCTTGAGAGCAAAGTGAATGGAAACGGCGGCATTGTGTTTTTCTCATTAGACGCTATCAGGTGGCATCGGATGACGGAACAGACGATGGCTGTGCAATCTCCAGACTCCCGGTGGCACAGCTTTGCATAGGCACCTAAGGGGGGTGGGGGCGCAAACCCTATGACCTCATCATCACAGTCATCAGTGCAGGTTGCAGTGGCACTTCGTCGTTTTCGGGACAGGCAATCTGGTATTAAATACAAATGCTGATGAGCCCAAAATGGTATATTGGTGGTAGGAAGGAGACAACCTCCCCCAGTGGCTATTAAACGTGCAGCTATGGTTGGCTCACCATTCATTTAGACAGTAGCCTGGTCAGGTTAGCCCAAAGCATCTTACAAAGATCAGATTTTAAAGATTTTTTATGGCCGTTTTTAAAAAAGTAGGGGGGTTGATGGGGGCTTTTGCTTGACATTTACTGTTGTCTTCATCAAAAAATATTAAACCGCTGCGACCTGCTCTCCTGGTGGGATAAGAAATGATAAATCTTTTTCACGATCGCACAGAGACCCCCCCACCCCCCCTTCTCAACTGCCAGATATAGAAATCTGGTCTTTTATGGCGTCAGTATTTCAAAAACAAAAGAAACAAGCTGTCCATTAGATCCACTGACAATGACTCAGCTTTAAAGTTACAAAAAAAAAGTTTGTCTCCAACTTTGAGTGTCCAATTTCCTTGAATGCAGTTTAGTTAAGTGATAAAGGTTTAGAATAGTTCTGCTCTGTGTAATAGAAAACTATTAGTCCAAGTTCAAAGACCAACAATGCCTGCAGCACATTTCAGGGTAAGCCATTAAATCGTTGTCACTGTGGTGCTTTAGAAGAAGTATTTCTCACAGGAGAGATCGTCGTATTCATGAGGACTATCAAAAAATACGAGAGCCATATACATTTTTTGAGATAACACTGTGGTGAACCGGCCAAAACGTCACTGTTGGAAATAACTGAGGAGTGTCAACTCTGTTAAGAGGTGCACGACATTAAATAATTATACTAATAATGATAATTTTCTTCTCAATACTCTGGTGCATTTTTCACTCGAAAGGTTATGAGAGGTATAAAACAATGGCGGTCAAAATATGATCCACACTCGCATTTCCTGAGATGGACGGCCCTGACAGTAGAGCCTCCACACTGTCACAGTATCACTCTCCAGCTAGTACGATCGGATTGACATTAGTAGATATTGCTGTTGTGGGCATGTCAATAACTCCTCAGCCTATGAGCGGAAGCCACGGGAACCTTTCCACTCCCTGATCTAATTAGCTGCAGACTAAACTAAGTCAACCAGGACAATCCCCAAGGCCACTCCACCAATGGCAGCCGGCCCCGGCAGAGGCCAGAAGGTGGGCTGCCACCTAAACTTTGCGCCTTGATTACAGTTGATCCCCCTGGATTTTGTGATGGATTGTGCTTCCAGTTCACACCCCGCCGAGATCCATGTGTACGTAGTAAAACACACAAGGGCGGGCCTGACAGTTGTAGGCGTGGGGAGAGGACACGGTGCAACAATGGCACATTTAATGGCTACTTGTTTTTACTTTTTCCAACAACAGAGGCAGCATGGCGCCAGGGAGTTTGCATTTGCATATGTGGACCCATGGACGCGCTCAGAGTTGCTGATAATAGCGAGTTCAGCCTCTGTAAAACTTCCAAAACGCTGTATTATTCCTTATTCTGTAGTGTCAGCTGTCCCAGAGACAGATGAGTGGCAAGGGACACTTTGGTGCAGCATCCTGTCAAACTTAGAGGACAGTCTGCCACCTTCCAGATCTCAACCCTGTCCCGGTCCTTCTGCTGGCCACTCCTTTTTTTGATTCCTTAAAACCTGCTGCCCCCCTGAGGACTGCCCAGCCCGCTCCCTCTCTTTCACCAACATCACCTTTTATAGCGCGGGGTGCAGTCATTCGCCGACAGCCAGCAGTCCCCCTTGGCAACAATGGAACTCCGGGCGTCGGACGTCGAGCCGGTCTGTCGCCGCACAGGGTGAATCCAGAGGAGCACTTCCAAGTTCTCAACGTTCAAAGTGCAGGTTAAGTGCGATAAGCAAAATGAGCATATGCCAGGGGAAAGATAATGACTAAAAATGACTTTCCGTCTCCCTTACACAAAGAGGGACAGGTACAGGGGCACAGCTGCTGTGGAAGATTAATGGTCCTGCCAGATGTAGGGACTCTGGAGAGGGTGACCAGCCCATGGTGCTCTTCACCACGCTGGAAGAGGACAAAGCAGCCATCAGATGAGCGCAGGGCCGGGCAGTTGATTCATCACTACGCGCAGGGTGTAAGACTACATGACAAGGATGAGCAGAAATTGCCAAAGATGACAAGCTGAAGGTGTGTAAAGGTTCTGATATTGACTCTTTTCTTCGGGCTGGCGATGATTCCTTCAAAGCTATGCCTAAATCTCTACAATACACAGAATAATCCTAAAATAATGAATCACCTTGCAATGATGACACCTCGCCAGCAATGCAAAAACATATTTCAAAAAGATTGACTTCTATTCAACACCTCATTTCGCTAAAGCCGTGTGACGCAGCCTGAAATGCGAGGCAACTACCAAAAAAGCCCCGGCATTGTCACAGCAGGTTCTGAGCACCAAGTGGAATAATTGGAGGCCAAGAAATCAGAGAAATTTAGGGAAGGCAGGAGGAAAATAGACGGGAGGAGAGGTTCGGCGGAGCGCGGCGCTGCCTCCTCTTCACAGTCACCTCTGACTCACCTCCAGGTCACCTGAGCGAACAGCATGCCATCACAGCACAGTGTCAATACTGCAATTTGTTTTTTCTATTTCCTCCCTTATCAAGGTTAAATGGAACAAATCAATCATCTTAGCTGGTGTGAAAGGGGGGAAAAAAGTAGCGCTCTTGTCAGAAAATAAAGGTTATAAATAATACGGCAGCAGAAACCAAACACTTGCGATACAAATTTCTCAAAAAGGCAATTAACTCTGGCGAGGGGAGGGGAGGGGTGGGGGGCAGGGGGGTAGAAACCTGAAACAAATGCCTTCTGAAAGCCCTTCTGCCAAATCTCAGATGTGGGGACACCGGTTCCTTGTTCTCAGTACAGAGAGAGTTTCAATTACATGCAGTTTGCCCTTGGTTGGGCTATTTCAATATTTTATGTTGATACATTACCACTGCAACACGCCTTCATTCATTTTCATTCAGGAGACGGAGCTTTGAGCAAAAATAGACTCTTTATCAGGGCGTGCTCGGTGTTATATTATTCTGTCTGTCTCGATAGAAAATGGATCATAGAGAAGACAGAATGCCAAATACATAAATTAGGAATGCACAATTACTTTTCACATGGATTCCTGTGGAGCCAAGAGTGGCAGCGAGATTGCTAGCGCAACATCAGCGACATGTCTTGTGAATGTTAGCATGTAATTGTGTCGACCAAACAGGTTCAGTGATACATTAAGGTCATGGGATTTTTTGGCGATTTTTACACAACAAAGAGTTCCGGTCCAAACACAACAGATAATAGATGGAGGCGTGTGCGCTCGGAAACGGGCCTGACGTCACGGTAAACCAAGGTCTGCCGATGCGGTGGCCACACACCTGCGCGACATACGACTTCCCCCGACAATGTGGCATTTTCATAGCGCGAGCCACTTGACAAGCAGTGACAGATATGTGAGCGCAGGCCTCCCGTGACCTTTACAGCGCACTCAAAGACTCGCTCCAAGAATTTCAACTGTAGCGTCGGCCTTGAGTTGTCGGTGAGTAAAGGCCAGCGCGAGGGTTAATGTGTCCCATATCTTTGCATGCAGGCTATATTGTCCAGACTCGGCGTTTCCTACCCAAGGTTTCATTAAGCTCCTTAGCAGGGAAGCCGGGGAGATTGATTGGCTGCCGGTATTTATTGGGCACTGATGGCCCAGGTGCTGCAGAACACAGGCATCAAGCTTTGTTTTTATTTCTGGTTTATAGCACAGCTGTTTCTGCTGAGCTAACACTGCGCACATAATCACAGCGAAGACACTCAAATCATCATCAAAAGCGGTGGAAATGCAAATAAAAACGCAGGGAGGGGAAAAAAAAGGGGTTGAAGCTGCGCCGACAGCACTAAAGGCATGGGTTAAAAGTCAAGAAGACACCTCAGAGGAAGTTTTAATGCACATGCCACGCTTGATGTGCAACTCTAAAAAAGTTTCCGGCTCATAACCGACACCGGCTCATTAAAAATATTATGCACCCCCCCCCGCCTACGCCAACACCTTGCTCAGGAGCCGCGCGTCCTCCAGAAACATTATTGGAACGTGCGGCTGGTCCACTGGAGTGCCACTCTAATCATTGTAATGCATCTCTGTTCTTTTAATTAAGGGATAATGTCCAATTTCATGACGTTTATGAGGTTATAACATCCATTAGTCTGCAACAGATGCTGTGGCTGAATAGCTAACTAGCCTCGAGCTGAGCCACGCGGGTCCTCCTCAGGCCAGCGAGCCACACTGCCCAGCACTTAATGGCCAAAGACTCTCTTTCTACTCGCCCCTCCTTGCTCTCTCTCTTTTCCGGGCACTAATTTTACATACTTTTGTCTCCGGCTACAAGCTATTCTCTCTGTATTCATTCCCTCCTGCCGCCTGTGAGCAGAAATTGGAAGGAGATTTAAAGAGTATAGCTATTGAACTTTAAACAGCTTATAGCCATGGAACATAAAACTGGCATTTAAAATTTGTGATTGCAATTAAACGCAAGTTATTCGCAATGAGAATGTCAAAAGCAGTTCTAATCATTTTTATTGTGCCGCTTAATTATTGCATTGCACTTTTTCCTCACCCGAGCCAAATGCTCTCTGGGTGCATAATTTCAACCTCTTGCTCCTCTTTCTCACGCTTATGCCAACAGCAAGATGAGCAGTCTGCTCGGTAGCCCCTCAATTCCAACAAAATGAGACTGCCTGAACCTCTCCAGCACTCTATATTTTTTGGGCCCAAAGCCAGCCTTCCTCTCAATGGCAACCTCAATTTTCTTATGAATACCTTTCTTGCCCGTCCCAGTGAAGGGTGAAGGACACTGTCTATGCAAAACATCAATTGAGATATTATTAGTCTGCTGTGGCACCAAACTGAAATATTTATATCCACATCTGGGAATTAATAGCGGGCAAAATAGCCAGAAAGCTCATGAAGATGCGGGAAACCAACCATCGTTTTAGACAGATTGTGGTACTTGAGTTTTTCCATTTACATTTCATCAAAAGTATCTGAGGCGACTTAAAGGGCGAGCTAGGCTTTTAGCGCCAACAATCCAAATCACTCCTCTCCTCTGGGGGAGGACGGTGGTCAATCTGGTAACAAATTAGCCCCATAAGCCCAGCCTCTCGATTGACGGTTGGAGGTGAAGCGCCATAAGTCCCCCGAGGTGCCGCTGCCAACCTCCAGTGATGGAGATGGACTGGAATTGGCGTCGGCGTCGCCAGGTCCCGGGTCCAGGGTTGGAGGACGGTGGGAGTGAGATAGACGTCGTCCCTCAGGGCAGGGTGAGGGTCTGCTGGGCAGCTGTCCTGTAATTAGTCCCCTCCCTTGCGCTCGCCCCCTGGCATCTGTTGGAGCAGCGGCTAACAGTGGACGTGGCCCCCGTCCAGCTGACAGCACCGGGGTTCAGTTAGAAGCATTTGGCTTTATTTAATCACCTCCACCCACAGTTAAACACACACCTGGTCAAGTTGTGTGACAGATGTGAGTCACGTGTGCACACTTTTAAAAGAGCGCTTCTTTGTTACTTGTACAATTTAGGGAAAGTTTTTAACTAGAAGACGACAGGACTTTCTCTAACTTTCCCCGTGGGAACTCCTCGCCATGCTCCGGCTGCTCCGCGCCCCCAAAGCAGCGCCTGAGCTTACACCTTCCATTTCCCGCAAAATTACAAAAGACGAGAAAAACAGCTTTTCCCTTGAGTCCAATTCCTCAGAAGGGCTTTAAAAAGTCCTCTAAACAAAGGGGATGATATGCACCATCAATACCTCAATATGGATACGCTGTAAAACATGCCATAAGACAACAAAGGCACTTTACTTTTACTGCACTTTGTGTGGCCCTGCCTCTGGCTTTCATAAAGCAGTTAGTGTTTACCACACTTGGCTGAGTAATAACCCTGTCGTAGGACAAACACAACTGTACCCTGAAGATATCACTCCAGAAACCCTGCACTGGTCAAGTCTCCATACATCCCCTCCCTTAAAAAACTCCTACTTTTGCCGGCTTTACTCTCAGACCTCCCTCCTTTGCGGCTCAATAGTGCAGCGCCCGCTCAAAAACACGGCCGTTATCCGCTTTGATAGAACCACCGCAGTGATTCAATCGATGGCGGAGCAGCAAATTTACTCTACATAGCTTCCGAATGCGTGATAAAACAGTGGGACAACTGATAGTTTTAAGGTAATAGTCAGAGCGACTTATCCGGAGCATTGTGGTAGAAGCAGCAAAGCATAAAGCTCCCCAAAGCTGGCCCCCGTGTTAGTTGAGTGCACTTGCATTATAAACTTTACACTGAAACATTTTTGATGTGTTCAGACTAGCAGCAACAATATTTGGTAGAAAAGAAAATGCAAAAGTGGCTACATGAGGCGTAGTCCAACAATCGCTGCTTCACAGCCATGATGCTGTTGATGAAGTTGAGCTTGCTTAACTTTTTGACGCTCTCGTAACATAGTGAAGTGTCAGCGATTCGCATTTCCTATTTTGCCCGTCTCCCGCGGCAACCCAACATTGTAGCTTAGGTTACTTTCATCCGTTGACTCTTCTACGTCCCTCCTCTGTCAATCCTTCTCTTTGTGTCCACGTCTACAACTTCCCGAGGTTGGAAACTTGCTTGCAAACAGGCACTTCTGACAGATTAATCAAACTGTCTCTTTTGTCAAGCGCTGCCTATAGACCCCGATGTCTCTGGCACGGTCTGCCGATCTGTTCTTCTTTCACCGTCGGGCTCAGCTCCCTCCACCCCCCCCCCACCACCACCCCTCCCGCTGCGCCGCCTTCCATGGTGCATCAGCGGGCCCCTCAGTCGCACTTGGAAAGAGAGCCTAAGTGTCCTTGGGTGAAGGGGGTTCCAGAGGAGCTAATGGTTAGCACGGTATGACTAATGGGGAAAAAGCGTGACAAAATAAGACAAATGGTTTGGACCAACTTCATTACCTAAGTGACAGCTTGACGTTCCTGCTGTATAATATGGTATTTTTCATCTGTGACTCATTTGGCAAAGGAAAATGACGGCTAGAACGGGGGGACTAACTTTTTTTTTTATGACATCAAAGCACTGCTGATTTTATACCTGCCTGAGCAGCAGCAGCAGCAGAAGTAGCTGGGGAAGTTTGGAATTTTTTAAGAGGTGTTGTGCGCCTTTGAAAAACAAGTACACGGGTACACGGAGCGAATTTTGAATTTGGAGTGGAGGTACGGTATTCTGATGCATTGGAGAGCGTCTTAGGTTTTCCCCAACTTCAAACTGCCAGGCAGATTGGCACCTACAGGCAAGCACTGGCAGACTGTTTACTCACCAAGCTCCCTTTTCGTGTATTATACATCTGTGGACAAGTTCTCGGTGGAGACGGGAAGCACAATGGCACACGGAAACCTTTATAATGCAACGGTACTCAGCGAAATAAGACGGGAGAGATGAGACAGGAGTCGAGAAATTTGCTCCTATTTCAGTCCGCGATGTGATTAGACCTTCTCTCCCTCTAATTATGGGAATGTTCATTCACAAAACAAATTAAATCCCGAAATGCACCAACAACAATGAAAAACAATTTAACTGATGATAAAACAAGGCGAGCTGTTTACAAATGTGTCTCCGATCTCGCTGGAGGTTTGGGCTAAATAAAGTCTCATCTGCTCAATATCAGAGCGGTTAATTTTTCATGAAAGGAAAGGTCAGATGGTCCACTGTAATCTCCAGTCTGGGTCCCTGTGTATCAGTGGCTGCCTTTCTTATGCTGTAGCATCCATTATTCAACAAATACTTGGGAGTTCATCTCCACGAATACTGTGGTTTCCCTCTCACTCTTTCCTTGAATTACACAAATTCCACTACGATATTGCAAAGGTGGACTAAATAATTCACATTTTGTTTTATCTGTCTTTGGCTCGAAACCAGATTGGAAAAAAGGAAAATATTCTTTTTTTGCAAGGCTAGCAAGCAGTTGACAGACAAGGAAAACAAAATGAAAAGAAAAAATCAGTGTTTTAAAACTCTAATTCTGTCTCCCGTGTACTTACATGAAATCACCTTGTGTGTTTAAATTTTTTCAGTAAAAATGTGAAGGTTGCGTTAATGTTTTTTTAATGATGCAACATATTCCTGCAGAGCATGAGGTCAACGGCGCCTCAAACAGGGAAGCTTTCACTATGGTTGCACCTCTGTTAATACGACCTAACCAAATTTTCTTGTGTGGAAATCTTTTTGGTGTAAATTGTAGATGGATTTGAATATTTTACACCATCAATGTTGCATTAAATCAAACCCGAGCTGACTTGCACGAACCCCCCCCACACCCCAAACCTCCACTTGCAGAGCGTATTCTACCTTCAATGGCGTATCTCCTCGACTCATTCCTGTGTAAACGCTGCCGGGCCTCAGCTTTCCTGCATGCTGCGTTAAAGCCAAGGAGTCATTGCCTCTTCTGAGGGAAGAATCCATCAAACCACCAGGGAATAACTCGGTAAAGCAGGTGTCTCCCTGTGAGGAAGTGGAGTTGCAGATTCTGTGTCATTGTTGAGCTTTTAGTCCTGCTCCAAAGCTGCTATTTTCGACTGCAGCCCCATCTTTATCACGATGGGGGAAAATACTTTTTTTTTTTAAAAACCACATGTAGGTTAGCAGATAAAAAATAATGAAACAAACTGAATGAACAAATTAATTTTTTCCAATCTAATCAGGTGATGGTTTTTGAGTGCAATCCATCAGCTTTTCAGTGGTACTAACAAGGCATTTCCATGAAAAGTGGAACAGAATCAGAGTCGAAGAGGTGTAAAATGAATTATTATGAGGTGTCCTCCGGTCCCAAACGCCCAGACAGCACCGACAAATCCAGCAGGTCTTCTGGTGATTCCTCTCACTCTCATTTGCCCTTTCTATCCCCTCCTTGCTGTTCACACGCTGTGACACCCACTAAGATTTATGAATTAAATCTTGAACTTCGCATCCTACATCCTGCCTGTCGCGCTCCCCGGAGGATTCAGCCGAGTGAAGTCTGGACTTTACAGGCTCCTCTTGGTAAGGAAAAAAAAAAAAGAAAAAGCAGACGGGTCATTGCCCGCATGTCTGCCTGCCTGCCCTCGCCAGCCGAACCCTGGTGCAGGCTGGGAAAAAGAATCCTTTGAAAAGAGGAGCGGCGAGGACTGTGTGCACAGTCTCGGTGTGTAAACATCCCTTTTCAGAGGCCTTGCCTGAGATGATGAAGGCACTCAGCTGGGACCAAAGAAGAGGAGAAGGGAGGTTCAACAAGATAGCCCAGAACTTCTATCATCGCGTCCCAGAAATGGGTCAGCATGAAATAAAAAGTCAACTCCGGCGGTAAAAAGCGTGCGGTAAAAATGAAAGGATGACAAAAGACGACAGAGATAAAGCTGTGGTTTCATCTTTGCGTCCCTGTTGGGCGAAATGAAGGTTCTTCAACGATATCTCGCAGCGGTTTGTAAACCAGGTTTCAGGAAATCGTTGAGGGAAAAAAATGGCAAACCTTCCCGATCTAGCATGAGGAGGGTGCGGTTTTTTCATGCCACATCGGTTCACACGTTTATGATTCGGTTCTGCATGAGAACTTTTCACCATTATCATTCTCCTGACCTGTCCCACATTGGATAATTGCCACAGATAGGCTAAATTCTCCCCTTCTGCGTATTACTGCCCAGGCCTCCTCTTCCGCACGGCTGCCCAGACCTACATTTCCCCCCATAATTGCTGCAGATCTCTGTATTTTATGAACTGATGATGGGTTGCTGCGGCCGCGCTGCATGGGACTCGTAACACATGTAAACACGGGCTTTAGCATGAGCTGCGCTATTACAGTTTTATACGGTACATGTGGGCTGTCCGCTTCCACAGACGGCATTACGAGCAATTACTTAAAGCTGTGAGACACAAATATTTTAAATTATCAAGGATGTGAATTACTATGTATGACCTGAAAGGCGCTTGCTCACGGTAATGAACCCTACT
>CAESWR010000224.1:166070-178306 GCA_903171835.1 Mullus surmuletus | reverse complement strand
GAGTTAAGGGGTTCTGGAGAAGGTTTCAAGGATCCTGGGGGAAGTTATGGGGTTCTGGAGAAGGTTTCAAGGATGCTGGGGGAAGTTAAGGGGTTCTGGAGAACGTTTCAAGGATCCTGGAGGAAGTTAAGGGGTTCCGGTTCCGGTTTTATAGGTTAAGAATGATGGAACTTATTTTTAATTTGTTTTTCAGTCGAATTATATTTAAAGTTCAAGGAAATTCACTGTGAAAAAAGACCGTTCACTAAATACATGATGTTTCTTAAGTCGATGAATAATCATGTTGAATAATCGTGATCTCAATATTGACCAAAAGTAATTGTGATTATGATTTTTGCCATAATTGAGCAGCCGTTATGGGGACATTTTCCTTTTTTTTTTAAGGCTCTGCGTGCCGGATGGTCCATTGGGCCACATGTGGCCCCCGGGCCTTAGTTTGCCCACCTCTGAGTTACGGAACTTTTAACTTTATCTTCTAGCTGTGACAGCGGTTGGTTTTCCTGCACTACAACACCAACCCATCCACGACAAAGCAGGATCCACGTAGATAACACACTCCTTCATCTCCACCGCGTCCGTCTCTTTCCTCCCATCACACCGTCTTCTTGCTTTGTTTACTCCTCTGACCCCCGACCCCAGCAGGAAGCAGCTACAATGGAGCCAAAATAACGCTTCCTCCTTCCTGTCTGCGGACTGAAATTAACCACACAACTGAATAGCAGATTTCCCGCCGTTCAGTTCCTCATTAACCACTCGGTTCCTCTGGCATTCTCTGTGACGCGGTCATGTGACTTTCGATATGACTGTGATAACAGTGTGTTGTTATTGTTAAAGAGCTTCAGAAGCAACTTATTTCTAACGCACACTTTCTATTAGCGAGCATTGTTGATGATAGCATGATTTACTAAGTGCTGCTTCGCTGGTTCAATCCATTTTTCATTTTTTCTTTGTATTTTTAATTTTTTTTTAGATATTTTGTCCTTCATGCACTGGATTTTAACATCAGATTTGTATTGGTGCTGTTTATTAGTTATTGTGATTACATAAAACGTAAACGGTGTGGCCCAGGGAAGGGTTAGGGTTAGGGTTAATTTTTTTGTGAATTGGAGTCCTTGCTTCATCTGGCAAAATGCTCGTTAAGACAGTTATCGTTAGAAGAAAAGGGCCGATTGAAAGAAACATCCTTGAGACGGCCTTTGTCCTTAAACTGTGTTTGACCTGCCGCGTGTTGTTCAATTTCTAGTTTATAGGTGTGTGTTTCCAAATTTCTAAATCTTGAGGGAGGCCCCCACTTCCAACCAGCTGAGAGCGATTAGAAGATTACATAACACACACACACACACACACACACAGAGCAGGGAGTGTATGATGAGGTACGCTGTGTGAACTTTGGCCCAATGAGTGTAGGAGCACACACTCGTCCCATTGCAACAACTAAGGAGAGCTCGTGTAAGTGTTTGTTGACAGTGGACACACAGCTGGCCATTGAGTGTGTGTGTGTGTACACACACACTGGGTTGTATATACCATCATGGAGATGAAACCCAGACACTGAATGTACACAGAGTCGGGAAACAGAGTCCCTTCTTCTTCTTCTTCTTCTTCTTCTTCTTCTTCTTCTTCTTCTTCTTCTTCTTCTTCTTCTTCTTCTTCTTCTTCTTCTTCTTCTTCTTCTCTGTCTACCTGCCTACTCCAATTGCAAAGAATCCGGGTAAACTTTAAGTTGACCGATGGCAGCTTGCAGGGGTAATGAATAATGAGGTGCACAGTAACTTCTCTTTCAGCACTGCGCTTGCAAGGAAGGGAAAGAGTTGCCGGGTGCATCTGTGCTCGAGCAAGGCAGAAAAAATGTTTCCCTCTCTCGGTCTCCATTCACTCTCCCTCCCGCCACACTGTTTATTCCTCCTTCCTCGGCATGTCTCTCTTTGCGCGGACGGAGAGCACTTGTCAGGGGAGGAGGGAGAAAAGAGAGAGTGAACGGAAAGGGAAAAAGAGGGAGCTGCTCCTCATGACGAGAAATAAAGACAGACGGAGGGGAAAAAAAGAAAAGAATGAAGGAAAATAAGGAAGGGAGAGATGAGATTAGCCCAACTCACTGGCCTGGCATGCCAGATATGCAGTGTGTGCGTGCGTGCGTGCGTGCGTGCGTGCGTGCGTGTGTGTGTGTGTGCGTGTGCGTGTGTGTGTGTGTGTGTGAGCAGCGTCTTTACTGGAAAGTGAAGCCCTGCTGCTGTTGGATAAATATCCTGTGTGGAATTCTGTTTATGGCCTTTCATTTAGAAAGCGCTAAAATCAGCACATGGATTGACACAGAAGCTCCGCCCCCTCTAATGCTGAAAACAAGCAGTGCACGAAGGAGGAGTTTCCTTCATAAACAATTAGCAACCTATTAAATTCGGGGCAGATTGTTTCCTTATCGGATGTATGCTCTAAACAGCTTTTTTTCCGTTTAGTTTTGTACGACAATAATCACTTGTTTGAAGTGAGCGAACCGCGTTACCAACAGATTCAGCACTGCAGCGTGTAGACGTGCACATTAGTGTGTCGACTTATTGATGGACGGTGCTTGTGTGCAAACCTGTGAAACTTGTGTTGGGTTAAAAAAAAAAAGATACAATGTTGAAAATGCTATCATTCACAGAAACATGGTTACTATCTGTATCCTCTTTCAAAATATCTACTTATCAAACGTGTTGAATAAAATGATGGCTGCAGAAATGTGTGCGGTACATTTATAATTCATTTCCCCACACCTGCTAAAATAGGATGTTTCAATCTGTGACACACGAGGAAATACGAGGGGTCAGTTTGTGTCCGAGCTTAATGTTTTATCAGTTTATGACTCGGTGGGTAAACAGTGATGAAACCTGGAGTTAAGATCAAGTGGAAACCCCCATTTCGGTGTGTGTGTCTGTGCACACAAGGGAAAATTCACAAATATCAAACACAAACACTGGAAAATGACATCTTTGCACTCACATAACGCCGGATCTTCTTCTCTGGTGGCGACTTTCTCAGCCAACCTTCGCAGACGACCTCCCCGGCCCCGCTCATCCTGCAGCCCGCTCAGGTGTCAGAAGTCCCGGCAGTCAGTCCCCCCCCAGCTGCCCGCCGTCCGCTGGATCAGGCGTCCAATCAGAAGGTGGCTTCCACGGCGATGGTGAGGCAGAGTCCTCAAAAAGGCTGCTGAGGCGTCAGAGCTGGAGGTGCTGCTCCGTCAACGACCAGGCAAGTGAGTCACACACCTCCTTCTGAGGGAGCCTCCACTTCCCAGCACTGCGACTGGACCCTCCCTCTCCCCCCCCCGCTTCCTCCCCCTCCCTCCCCTCCGCCCTCCCTCGTGCCTGTGTGATAGCCGAACACAATGCCTGAGCTCGGACATTCCTTCCCTGCACTCCTCCCACTTTCTCCTCCTCCTCCTCCTTATGCCCACTGTAACAGGAAACTACCCTTCTCTCTGTGTGTGTGTGTGTGTGTGTCTGTGTGTGTGTGTGTGTGTGTTTCCCATGATGAAAAAGACAGACTGTTCCGCAGAATTCATTTCTCTCTCAAAACTATGGGGAACACAGAGATGGAACTGTGGACTCCACGTTTATCAGTGTTACTGCAGTAACACTTTCTGTGTTCTTCAGTGTTCTTAAGAACTCTTTATCCAATGCGCCTAATTTGAGATGTTATGGCCGATAATGTCAACAGGAAGTGTGAAGACATCTTGACATGAGCAGAGGTGAACCTGAACTGAATCTGGCACAGTTTAGGCCTAATGCTGCATCCTACATTTAACCATTAAATAAGAATGATTGAAATGAAATGAAAATGAATAATGAAAAATGAATTAAATAATTAGTCAAATGAAATAAATGAATATTAATGTATTCTGTAAGATTGAATGATGTAGATGTATTACTTGACAGCACCCTGGCACTTTCAAACACATGCACATGCAAACACTGACACATAGTGGCTGTCCTCAGTACTACAACAGCTAGCATGTTGAAAACCTTGTTTTCAGTCTGGTTTTGGTTCCCTGGGTTTTCTTGTCGTTTTTATATCACTTGGACTTTGTCAGAATGCACATTATGTGTTATTATTTATGATGTTTTAGAATTTTATTCAAGATAAATATATAAACTAAGTGATTTCTTATTGCTTATTTGAGTTGATTCATGTGTTAAAACTGACAGTAAATAAAGCAACTCCAGGCAACATGGTAGGTTAGCAAATATATTTTAATATATAATATTTATATTCATTTTAGCACAATGACAAAATGGCGTAATTACAGTTCAGTCTCTTTTAAATCATGACAAAAAGCCACACCTTTGTATTTGTTTGAGTAACACCTTTTTTTTTGCTGCAGTCATTGCAAAAATAATCCGGAATAACTTCTCGTCCCCATGAGCAGGAAACTTTAGCAAAAGTTTCTAACAGCACTGAGCCTGTGGCGTCCGGCGGCTTGTGTGGTGACCTCGAAGTGAGAATGTAAAGTGGATGTGATGTTGCTCTTCTTTCCTTCCAAAACCGCAGCACTTTTTTTACCTTCTTTCTTATTTTTACTCACTGGACCAATTTCAAGTGTGTGCTTATCATCGAATCGGCATAAATCCAAATGATCTGGCTGACATGATGGACTGGATTCAAACAACCACACGAGCACGACGGAAACGGAGCACGAGAGAAAACACCTCACTGACGGACTCTCAAAGCACCGACACACAGAAGAGTTTGACTCCACCGAAACCACACGGTTACACTTTCTGTTGTGAGGAGAAAAACTTCAAACCCAAAGTCTCCATTTGGGAGAAAAAGAAACAAAAAAAAAAGTCACATTAGCAGCTGAAGCAAACCGCTCACTCGCCTCCAAAATCACTTTGTCCTTTTTTAAAACCAAAAGGTCTCCAAGTGATTCGCACAAACGACACATTCGCGGAAAACCCCTCAAACCCGCAGCCTCAACCGTCTGCATCTGCAGAAACATGGCGGAGCTCCGATCGAACCGCCGACCGCCATCGCTCCAGATTTGCCGATTGTTCAGCACAAACGCCAGGAGAAATGGCCAAAAAACGGGCGGGATCCCACCACGCCCGAGAGCTCGCCTGTTTTTTTCCTTCTTGTGCATGAAATGTAAACTTTTATTCCTCCAAAAGGAAAACCGCTAAAAACCAACTCGTCGTTTTACAGCACTCTGGTAGCGACGCCCGACACATTCGAAAACGACAGCCTCTTTTAGCTTCTGCTTTCCCGGGAAGCCCCTAAAACTACCCCTCACTACTTTCGCTACTCTAGCCGCTCTTACTTTGCGCCCTCATCACCTTTAACCGCCCACCATTTAAAAAAGAACAGAAAAAAAAAGATGGTGAGCTAAACCACCACCACACTCAACATTTTAAGACTCTTTAAAAGTTCTCGCTCTGCTGCATCCATCTTTTGTCATGATTTCTGAAAAAACAAAACAAATCAAACACTCGATCATTTCACAAGCAGTGACCACAACACGTCCCATCAAACACAACACGGTCAAACAGAATATGTTACACAGAAGTAAATACAATGAAATGAAGATATATAGAGAGATTTTTTGTGTGTGTGTTGGTTGTCAAATCACCCAAAGCCAAAATAGCCCAAAAAACATAGAAAACAAAAAAATAAACAACATAAATAAAGAGAATAACATGAATTACAAAAGTGTGGATGCATGGTCTCAGATTAGATAAGCAACACATTTCATCCCCCTTTGATTTGTTTCCAGTTAGTAAAACAAAATCAGGATACATAAAAACAACAATATATAGGCATTAAATAAATTAATGAAGTCCAAACACAGTGATATATATTCAAAATACATATTTACAATCGATAAAATGAATTAAAAAAAGCAAATATTTGAAGGGAAAATGATACTTTCACGATTTTTTTAACCAATTGTTAGCATGAACACTTCCAGAAAATATCTGCCTTGTCATTTCGCCCCTGGTTGGTTATCATTAGGTACTCACCATAAATACACACGTTTTTAGTAGGTTTAAACTTTTGCAGCATTTACTAAGTTGATATGTACTTGGTACACGGAAATCCGAATCTGACATCATTTGTGAGTGATATGTTATTATATTATGTGCCGACGGCGATGCAGGAAAAAAGAAAATCAGCAAAGCCAAACATAGAATCTGCCTGCTGATGCTGTGCCATGGTTACCATGGAGACGGGGGTCTTTTGAAGAGGAGGGAAGAAGCGGGAAGTGGATGCAAAAGTACAGACCTGCGCACACACACAAAAAGGGGTAAAACGTGCAGCACAGACGGTTCTGGACAGACGTTCCCGTGGATGGTTTTAACCAAACAATAAGTTGAACCAGGAACGTGTTGAGCTGGAGGCAGCTTTTTCCCCCCTCTGGTTTGGTGCTTTTGAATATTGCATGAGGAATCCTACGGACAAGCTGGCACACACTTGCTAACATGAGTCCGTCACCTACTGAAAACATAGCGAGCAAGAGAGTGAAAGAGAGGGGAAGTGAAGAAAACTTGGTCACATGCGTCTAAATTCACGACAAGAACGATAGAAAATAAATTAAATGAAAAAAAATGTCCTCCTTTGCTGATTTTTTTTTTTTTTTTTAACAAGACGTGGAAATGTGGAATGCGATCTGCGGGCTGGCGGCCAGCCGGCACCCTCGGGTCATAGCAGTAAGTAGATCCGCCTCCTTCGGCCCAGCGGGAAGAACCTGGCTGAGGCTACAGGAGGGCGGCACCGCTTCACGTCGAGTCCGGCCGACAGCAAATATCCGTCTTTGCGTAAAAACGCCAGAAGACGGAAGGTGACGCTCCTGCCTTTTGAAAAGAAACACAGTCTGACGTGGAGCTGAGGAGGCCGTCGCTGCGAGCGATCGCGGCGCCTCGGTGATGTGGCTGATTTAGCATTTTGGTCAATGTTTTCTTAAAGGTGCTATATGTAAGTGTTGTAGAATGAAGTAAAATCATCCACAAAGTGTGAAGAAAGACAACTACTGATAGTTGGCATGCTAGCAGCTAGCTAGTAACTCTTAGCAACAGATTCTCGGTGCAGTTAACGACAACACAAAGCGTACCGACGAACATTAAAAACATTGTAGTTGTGGCTGTTCTCTTGCTATTATGATCTTCCTAAAAACGGTGCCAAGTAAGCTAAAACATTAAGTATAGGCGTGTGTCATGCTAATAGCTAACTGATGATTGTAAAGTTTGATTGTATGGACCCATTAGGGGACCGCCTTTACCAAACATGGCGACGATGTTTACACATAGCACCTCTAAGCATAATTTTTTTGTTTTTTTTCCCTGTTATACCGCTGAAAAGCTTTGTTAGCTAATGACGGCATGCTAACATGCTCACAAACACAGTGTTTACATGCTGTTACTGGCAGTTAGAATGTTTACCATGTCGACCATCTTGTTTTAGCATATTGGCTAGCATTCAGTAAGCACAACTGAGGCTAATGGAAATGTTTTAGCAGGTTTTTGGTCACTAAGTATTAGACGAGTAGCCCGATTGTGGTCATAGAGGAATATTCAACAGTTAACACCAACATTAAGACAATTTCATGTCAGTCCTTTGAAGAGTTATTGAGAATTGTAAAGAACATTATGGTCATTTCTGCGAAAGGTTCCATAGCAACTAATTTAAATAATATATTTCAGTCTGGACTCAAGTGCTGGACAAAAAAACGGCAAAATAGGCTCAAGAAAGGGACATTATTCCATTTATAATATCGCATCTGACCTATTTCTGCAAAAAAAACTTGTTGAGCAATGCACCTTGTAGAGCTGCTCCAAATATTTATTACCTGCTTCAAACCAAGGAAATGGGAATTTCTGTCTGTCCTGAAACTCCACCCACCACAACCATCACGCAAAAATATCAGGGTCTCGTCCCACTAGGTGCTGTGATGGCAGGTTCGGGTGGGGTTTTCCCATAGACGCATATGCATAGGAGGGAGATTAGTCCAACACTAGAGTGTAAGTAGGCCGAGCAATACAAAAGAACAAATCTCAGATCACAGAAACTTCCATCAAAATAAAAGTCTTTGTCGTTGGCACTGGGGTCGGAGTGTCCGGGGAGGGAGAAGTGGGGAGGTACCGGGGACGGGGTAAAACGAATCGTCACACCGATGTTTTTTTTTTTTTTTAGATCCTACGACTTTAAGGGTGAGACGGACGGGGCTGAGAAACACACCCACAGACACTCTGTACACACCAAACACTGAAGTCCTTAGCAAGTTTCAGAATAAAAGCGTTTCTCTTGAAAAGTGAGAGCCGTCTTATTTTTTTAAATTTTTATTTTATATTTCTTTATTTTATGATTAACTTGACATGTGTGCCTCACACGCTCACAGTTCTGAGGAGATTTTTCGGGCTAAACACAAAGTGTGCTAAGGCTTCATCGCGGGGATAAGAAGAGACACAGTGATCAAAATTGCAGTTATTATCGTCAACAGTCTTGCTAGCTATTGTGTTTGTATTTGGCGGGAATGGCATAGTCAGCGGATTATGAGCCGTGGTGTACGTCAGAGTTCTGTTTTATGTACAGATTATTACAGCATTCGTCCTCCTAAATCACCTTTGATCTGCAATATCTTATTTTTTTTCAATATTTCCTTTGAGGCCTTTTGTCCTCTTTCGACACATGAGAGATGTGGTCAGTTGTTATCAACGCAACAAATGGAATGGCAATGAAGGGATGATGTTGGGTTTTGTCCATGCATGTGTCACACTAAGTACCACATTTTCTATCCATTGGTGTAATAGCCAGTATACTCTCTCAAAAGTATATTTCCATGTACTTTCAAAGTGTCAGATTTGAAATTAGGTTTAACACACTCTGCAGACCAATATATTATTTCTGCTGTACTTTCTTCTCATATATTATTTGTATATTTACATCTCTTGCCGGTTTGTAGGATAAGCTTCCTGCTATCTGCTCGAGAAACATCCACAGTACAGAGCGTAACTATTAGCGCAACTTCCCGGTCTAAATAGTTTCAGTAAGTCGCCTTTGCTGTGAATTAAAGGCAAATGTTGGCTTTGAAAATCTTGTATGTATCTTCCTCTAAAATATTCAGCGTTAAATATGATTTAATCATCTGCATACCAACGTAGACTGCATAAAAGAGGTAAGCGTAGCTGTTTAAAATGAATCTCAGTGCACCTTACATCTGCTTGCCAGCAGGGGGCGGCAACTGAGCTCTTTGCCAAAAACTATACTTGTAGAAATCTATGAGAAAATAAGCCGGCATCTCACGTCGTTTAGCAACCTGGTAAACATTTTCCCAACAACTTCATCACCCGGAATAACCCCTATATGGTACGCTTGAGGGTGTGGCCAGCACGTGATTGACAGGTCTCAGTGGCCACGCCCACTTATTTCACACAGTCTGTAAGTGCGAGTAAAGGGAATGCATGTAGTACCTCTACCTGAGGAACAGTGACTGTCCTGCCCTTTTTCTCCACACAGTGACCTCAGCGTGGCCAGAAGAGGCTTGAAGATGACTAATCGGTGAGTGAGTTTCGTCAGAATGAGCGACTCCGCATGTCTGCTTTACAACAAACATCCTGATCGACCCCGATGTAAGAATTAGATTTGTTTAACCACCCTCCGCTTTGTCCACGTAAGCCAACATGTGAGCTCTCTCACTTTGTCTCTCGGCCATACTGGACTGTCAGTTTTGGTTATTTGGCCATTTTGCACGTCGGAGGGGATGAAAACGTTAATCGTTGCTATGCTAACAGTACACGCGACAAATAAACGTTTCTATGGTTACTGGTCTGCGTTGCCTTTTGACGAGGAGAAAAAGGTTTTGCCATTTCATTTTGTTGTGAAGTTTTGGAGGCGGGTCTTAAAATGCCTTCACTGTTTTTTCATGGGTGGATTTCAAGTGTTTTATCGATGATGATGTCGACTGACTTGTGCGCTCACACACACACGCACACACACACACACACACAAAGGCGAAATACAGCATCACAAAAGGGACAGTGTTACATGTAACACACATTCTGACCCTCTCAGTGTTTGAATTGAGGGTAGACTTTGGCTCTCTCTCTCTCTCTCTCTCCCTCTCTCCCCTCATACACACTTCCACACACACACTGTCTGTCCATCTCCCGCCTCATTCATCTAATATCTCTTTTTTCTCCACATTTCTCCATCTCTGCCGGGAGGAGGCGGATACAGTTGCATCATTACAATCTGATTGGTTGGTCTGTGGATGCCTGTGAGGATGTGTGAGGAGAGTAGTGTGTGTGTGTATGTGTGTGTGTGTGAGGGGTAATGTGTGTGAGGTTTTAGAGGGGCTGGGTTGAGGGTGTGGTGGTGGGTCAGAAACGGTCGGTGGGTTGATTGGCGTGCCAGGAGTGAAGAAATCAAGGTGCACAGGTCAGGGTGGCAGGAGGTCGTGACCTCACACTTTCTTGGGAGGAGGAGCCAACTTGATGATCTCGTCTTCAGATGGCTGGCGGATGATGTCTGCGCGGTGGGCGAGGCCAGAGGGAGAGACCAGAGGGGGAGAGAAAGTGAGAAGAGCGTCGACCAGAGGCGGTGAGTCACAACCCATCACCCATGTTTAGAGATTTGACCTTCCTTTCTTTTTCTGTTCAAATCTGGCATGCACACACCTCCTCTTCCTAAAACCTTCAAAATCATCTCTGAATATTTCATTTAGAAAATTGTCTTTGTCCAAACATATTTTTAGAATTCCAATATCTCAAATAATCTGAAAAGTTGCCAATTTTTTGGTTTTGTAGAAAAAAGAAATTATATTCAAACACATTATATTTAAAAAAAACATCAATCAGTCAAGTCAAGCAGTGTTTTGCCACCAGGGGGCAGAAGAGGACCACCATTCCGAGCGTTACCTTTGTACTTCTTTGCGGAGGGGATGCGCGTGAGCTTGGTGTCGATCTCGTCATCCTCGGAGATCTTCAGCACGGTGGTGCGGTACTCGATCACCCTCGTCAGCAGGTCCGGCCGCCGCGAGATCTCGAAAATGTGCTCGATGTACGACAGGTTGTCTGTGTGGGAGGAGTCAGGAGGAGAGCCGCTCAGAGGAGGAGGCGTGGGAGGCGGGGAAATGCGCGGGGGGCAGCGGGGTAACGCGCGGCTCACCTTGGGCCAGCTTGTCGTTCTTTTCCAGGTAGCTGAACCACTCCTTGGAGGAGGTGATGTTGTTGCTCTGGTCCTCGGGGATGTCCTCCTTGCAGGCCGACTTGAGCTGCTCCAAGTCCTCGTTGGTGATGTTTTCAGAGAGGTCGCTGAGCAGGGAGCTGTACTCCGCCATGGTCTGCTGGGAAATGAAGCAAAAAGCCAGGGTGAGATAGAGTGAACGAGCTCGAAAGAGGCCGAATAGAGGGCAGAATATCCCTGACAGCCCACCTACTTCCCAGGCTCGGACGCTAATGACAAAAGCACGCTGCAGGAGTTTGAGATCTTCAGATAAGTGGAAAAAAAATGTTGGACGCCAGAAAAATTGTTTGAATATAAAACACAAATGGGAAAAAACAATGTTAAAGTACAGATTTAGCTTGTTTACTTCCCCTCGGAGCGAACGTGTACCAAGTGACTGGAAATACCAATTCTGTCTCCCTCCTGTGGACACACTGAGTAGTGCAGAGCTCCTTTCATCAATTTCCCATCGACTCTGAAGTCTCAGATTTGGCCCTGAAATGTCGAGATCGCAGGATTTGGTTTTCCTTCTCGCGACAACAGGGTGTTATTGAGTGTGTGTGTTAAGATGCAGGAGGTGGCGGCAAGAAAAACAGACAGTGATTCAGACGTGCTGCGAGGCCGTCTGCTCCGCTCAGCTTCAGTTTTAAAAGAGGGAAAAATATCATAAGCCAGGAGTTATTTATTCCTTTTTTTTTTTTTTTTTTACAGTTGATCATGTTGATTAAAAAAAACAACAAAAGAAACCAAAAAAACGGTAGCGACAAACACACATATTTAACGGTGCGTACACACACATTAACACTCCCGTTCTCCTGTCGTAGCTACTAACTGTCAAGATAACAGGATGTGATGCGTCGCTGTACATAGATTTTTCCCTGAAGGGCGGTTCGTGCTGCATCTCAGAGGTCAAAGGTCAGCTGATGTGGAGCAAGGCAGCATTTAAGAAGCAACAGCCAATGAGAAGGCTGGATTTTGACTTTACGGATTTTAGAAATAGAAACATGCCCAACACCCCCCCCATCCTGAATCTCTGGCATATA
>CAESWR010000224.1:90544-102001 GCA_903171835.1 Mullus surmuletus | reverse complement strand
TTAGATCTCCTCAGGTAGCTTCAAAATATTAAACGGGAAAATAGACATAAAGGTCACCCAATAGATAATAAAGAATTATTAAATGGGAGTTTTCACCATCTGCTGTCAGCTCACCGCCTCCACTCTCTGTCTGAGTCTCGGTTGAAGTTCTCCGTCTGAGCAATGATGTGTTTCCTCACAAATGCGTTGTAGGCATCGTTCTTGGGGCTCCTCTTACATGGACTTTTGTTGTATTTAGGTGGCGCTATGTCGCCTCTGACGTTGTGTCCATGGCGACCCGCTTGCATTGCCCCGTCAACCAGAGCCAGAGATGCCAACACGCTGATCAGGAGAGCCGTGTTCATTTTCCCTGGAAACCCAAAGACACTCATGTTTTTTAGAGAGGTCAAATTTGGGAAGTCCACCATAGATTAGACTGCTGTGGGTCAAAAGAAAAAAAAGGAAATTAGAACAGCAAAAGCTGTTTACAAGTAAGAGATAATGAGGAAATAATAAATTAAGGAGCTTTACTCAACTCTTATATGAAAGAGTCTCTGTCAGGCTCCTCCCCCTCACCCAGCGACAAGAAACTTGCATTTGTTTATGATCAGGTTTAATACTCATGCTGTCCTGTCACTTAGAAATAATTGAGGGTGAAACGCAGCTGCACGACCGAAGTTGAAACAGTTTTAGAGCTTCTTATGAGGACAAAACAGTGCTATCAAACTCAAAAAATGTTGACATTTTGCTCGCTAAAGAAAAGATTTCTCACCTGCTTGGACTGGCAGCACGACAGTACCGGCGTTTCTTTCCTTTCAAACACTTTTTACTGATCGTCTAAACCTAAAACAGGAAGTCAAACAGACACTATTAATGCTGCAGCCGTTCACCCATCACTATATACGTGGAATATTTCCCAGAAGCCTTTGCACTGCAGGGCTGTGTGGCTATTTCTCAGTATGAAGACCACTATTGTGGTTGCCGTGTGAAGCCTCTCTTCTTTGCAATGTGTGAATGATATCAGTCCCCAGCTGAGAACTGAGAACTGGCCTCAGCCAATCAGGAGCGCAGGCAGCCGCCGCTCTTTGCTGTGACTCTAAAACGACAAAAGCTGCAGCTACAGAGTCTTTGCAGGAGGAAAAGTGTTTCACATTTAAGGTCATTAAGTAAATATGCAGCCGTTCACCCATCACCATACACGTGGAATATTTCCCAGAAGCCTTTGCACTGCAGGGCTGTGTGGCTATTTCTCAGTATGAAGAAGTGAACTTTTGTGGTTGCCGTGTGAAGCATCTCTTCTTTGCAATGTGTGAATGATGTCAGTCCCCAACATCAACATGGCGGTCCAACATGGGCAGGGGACTCGCTCCGCCTAAATATAAACGTCTTGTTGTGTGAGTGTACTAAAAACCATGTTGGCACACTCAACAATTAATAGAACAGGGATGCTGAATTTTTCTTTATTTCTATTTCATTTCTACTTCATCAACAGAACCCACCAAATTGTGGAGCCGATTCAAAGTATTTAATGCAGAGGAAGCAAAACAAAGTACTTTTGACAACAAAGGCGCGGTAAGAACTGGCCTCAGCCAATCAGGAGAGCATGCAGCCGCCACTCTTTGCTGTGACTCTAGAGACGCTCAGCTACAGAATCTTTGCAGGAGGAAACGTTTTTCACATTGAAGGACAGTGAGTTAATAAGATTCCTTGAAAGGATTTACAGAGATTAATAACACAAGTCCACCACGTGATTAGGTGTCTTATTCTTTTTCCCATGAAACTGGACTGGAAGACATTTGTTGGGGCTACAATCACAAACACAGCATTATTTTTCTTTGTCAGACTCGTAGCCTCACAAGTTCTGTTGTCAACTGTGAGGTGGTGCACCGCGAAGGTTGAATTGCTGATGTGTAGGTTGTCATGTATGTGATAGCCCCCTTTACCGCAGATCCTCTTCTCTTGTTCTTTATCAGCTTGTGTAAGTGCATCGTAAATTCAGTTGTTGCAAAGAGTTGCTGGAAAAATATCTTCCATTCAAAGAAAAAAAAAAGCAGCAAAACTGTCTGGATTAAAGGGATGTTCAAGGAATAATAGAAATTTAAATAACTCACAAAATATCCTTCTTCAAATATAAAGTATTTTTCAGGCTCCGCCCCCTCCCCGCTGCCTCATGATATCCACAGGAGGTGGAGTTGGTTGGGTTTTTTTCCCCCACTTTCTTTTCACTTTTAAATTCAGAAACACACAAAGAGACGAGTTGAGCCAATTCAAATTATTTATTGGAGAGGAACAGAAATACACATCTATGTGAGCGCACGCCTCGGGCGGTTGCTGTTGTGGTATTTGCTTGAATCCTTCACGAGACACTCATTGACAGACGGCTGCCTGTCCAGTTTGAGGATTGGCCCTGCTGCCGTGGAAGTGGGCAGGAACGCATTGGCCCCCGACTTGGTCACAGGCCACGATAATGTACTTTCTTGAATGGCTTATGTTCTGAACCCTGCAGGGGGCTGTTTGGACTGTGATGTCATAGATGTTGATGGCCACCTGGCTGATGCATAAGTTGTCTCTGTATCCAGAACGTGCCCTAAGACGCACACCAGCTCCATTACATATATTTGTGACTGCTGGCAGGTCTGCCAGCTCCATGAAGGACTGAAGCTGCGTCCTGCCGCACAGACCCTGGTTGGTCAGGTATCTGCAAGAGAGAAATGTCTCAATAGACATCCAGCGCAAGTCTTGACATCCACCACTGAAACGGTCGGACTCACGTTTGCCAGGCGAGTTGGGAGTTTCTGTTGAACACCTGCGCGAGGACGTGTCTACGTTGGAACTCAGTAAACGCGTTGGGGTTCCCCGGCTGACAGGGGTTCGGGTTGATGCTGTCTGACACTCCCACCAGAGTGAGAGCAAGCAGGAGAATCAGCTTCATCTTCTCTGGACTGAGGAATAGAAAAACATCTCTTCCTCAGTTTTAAAGAATAATGCACAAAATATTTTTCTCATTCTCTGATATTATTAGATTATAGTGTCATGTTTGTTTGTTTTGACATAAATCATAAATCAAACCCAAACCCAGAAGATGAAAATTCTTAAAATAAATAGTAAGATACAACTTTACTTCTTCACTCTCCCAATACTAAAATGGTCAGTTTCTCACCTGCTTGGATCTTGAAGCTCGAGTCTGCAGGAATTGAACACCGACTAAAATGTTCTGATGCGGCCAAAAGTAAGAAGTGGAATGTCAAACAGGGTTTGTTCCACAAGCATTTGTACTCGTGTCTCTCAGGGATGCCCTGCCTCTTTTGCTATTCATTTGTTTGGTGTCCAGGTCCAGCCTATCCCGTTCAGTTCCTCACGACACCAAATGTCGTAATAACGATTCTCTTCTTAAGCAGAAAAGAGAAGTTGGATTCTTGCAGACGCAGCATGTCTTGGCTGTCAACCTGATGCTACTTCATTTTTATGTGGTTGCAGAGCTTGAATTGTCTCTCCACACTCACTTTAGCAAGAGCAACTGCAAGTACATTGGCCTCCCTTTTTCCACCAGAGGCACGTCATGCCGCGCTGAACCATCATCCATTTCAGTCTGTGAAAGATGAAATCATCATACCGAGTCGTATTTGGTGTTAAACAAATATGTTTTATTCAGGAAATTGTTAAATAAACTTAACCCAGTATAGAAAAAGGCATACAAATGACCATTTTGGCCAAAGACATCATTTCCTCAGCACCTGCAGTTGGGTCGTAACGGTGTCACATACATAAATCCTCTCAATAAGGGGGGCCATCGCCTTAATATTTACTATTTTTTGACAGCAGAGATGAGCAGGGGGGCAGAGTTTTTTTCGTTTTGCTTGAGATGTGGGCTGAAATACGGAACAATGTCTTCCCCGAACCACGCCTGTGTGAAGGAGTGGATGTGTGACTGAGCCGTCACATCATAGAAGGACACCAGACCCTCCTCGTAGTCCACAAAGACTCCCACCCTCTGAGCTTTCGCCTTCAGGGAGAGGCTGACGGCTGGGTCGGTGAGGGCAGCGTAGCGTTTGGCCTCGTAATGCACAATCACCCAGTAGCCGTTATCTGGTTTCAGCACCAGTTCCCCTTTGCGGTTTGCACTCGCTCTCGTCACTCCCAGGTCCCAGCCGGGCTTGTTGCTGACCTCAACCTCCCAGTAGGACTTGCCCGAGGTGACCCTGTTGAGTCCCAGGATGCTCCCAAACATGTTGAACCTCTCAGGAACATCTGGAGCAGCTTTTGCCTTCCCTCCGTCGCTTACTGCCTTCCCATCGGAGGAAACGACAAGCCAGCTGTGCGCGGTGTTCGGGTCCAGCTTTACATCCACTGCAGTTAACCAGAATGGTGAGACGGTGGAAGAAAAAGTACTTCAAACTAATTACAAGCTTATTTAATGCATCTTACGACGCCAACAAATACTTTTACAGCAATGCATTTTGAAAATGTCACACACTAACATGCTACCTAGCTTGACTGTAGACGGGCTAGAGAGCAGCTGAAGCAAGCTGTCTGAGCTCATCAGCTAAGCTAGCTGCATATGTTTATAAACATTGCAGATGGTTAGTTAGTTAGCCTTTTTTAGTAGTATTTGCACAGACACAAACCTTCAAATGTGCGAATCCTCCCAAGTTCTGTGGAAAAGAGAAGTGGGATCTAATGAGATTCACCACTAGCATTGACAACATGCTAGCCACAGTTTGGTTTCAAGACTCACCAACAGTTGAAAGCTTTTGTAATTTCTGCTCAATTTGCTGCATCATGACTGAAACTGAAGTTCTGAAGGTACCAAACGAGAAGTCTGTGTTAATGGTTCCTTTGTTCCGATCTCCTGAGTCATTTGCGTACCTCAAAGAAAAAGTCTGTGTGAAGATAACATTGACGTTAATAAAATCTTAATGATTCACATTTACATTTTCTTTGAAATGTGCGGTGCACAGCGTTCACCTGCACGTCTGGCGTTTTATCAAACTCATTGAGTGTCTTTTTGAGGTCATCGATTTCCCTTTGCAGCTCATCGGCCACCACCTGTGCTTCTCTCTCTACTGTCTTTCTCCTTGAAAACAAAACACAGTACATTTGCTTTACAAAGAGCGCATCTGATGTATGCTTTGGTGGACTAAGATACGAGTCATAATGAAGTACTGGGTGTAGTTGAAGTTAGGGTTGGGTACCTAAATTTGGTACTTTTTTGGTACCGACTGAATTGGGCTCGAAGTACCGAGTATCGATTCACGTGTCGTCAATCGGTACCACGTTTCGGTACCTAAACGCCCGCTTTTTTTTTTTTTTTAACACATTTAACACACACTCATCGGATTGCCGAAGTAAACAAAGAGCGTGGCGATCAACACGGGTCTGCTAAACACTAATAAGGAGGCAGCGTTTCTCCACGCAGACCCTCTGACATGTGATCGAACGCCTGGATGTCCGTCACATCGTCCTCCGTGGTGACGCGTCCGCACACTCACAGCCCGGGGAAACACCACCAGTACAGTATACAGTAATTGATTTTTATTATGATCTATTTATTTTTAAATTACTTACTTTCTCACACACATTTTTGTCAAGTTCCTCTATTTTTTCTAATATACAAAATCATTTTAATTACATATGCAAAAAAGTACTGAAAACAGATACTGAAAAATACCGGTAGCGATTTGCTGGTACCGAGTATCGGTACCGTATTGGTTCAGATGTGATAGGTACCCATCCCTAGTTTTGCAGTACAGGTGACTATTGGTGGACCAACCTTTCAGTGAGAGGTTGGACGGCTCTCTGCCAGGCGTCCTCCACCACTCTCATCACTTTTTTGAACACACTGTTGATCTCATGCAACTCAGCGTCCAGGCTGCCCTGAAAGATTGAGAGTACACAAAGGCGGGAACATCAATCTGGAACTAAATCCAAACATTTCAAATCACTCGTGCTTCTGCTCACTTTGCAGGTTTCCATGGATAACTTGACTTCCGCCAGCTCTTCTTCTCTCACGCGTGTTTTTCTCACTAGATCAGTTCTGATTTGCTCTTGTTTGGCCTTGGAAGATGACAAATAATACCAATACATGAACGAGTACAAAGACCTTAACTTTGAATTCTAATCAAAGTATACTGTTACTTTTTCCCTTTCCGTCTCCCTTGATGCCTTTATCTCAGCGGTTAAACTTTCCACCTAAGGATGAAATCATTCGATTAACTAACTTATAGCATCTCCGATTATGTTATATAACCAGTTCTGCTCAATGGACACCTGCCGTACCTGCTGTGCACCAGTATAGAAATCCAGTGCACGACGAGCTTTTCCAGAGTGGGCGGGGCTTTGATGGGAGCCCTGAGGCGTTCTGAAATCTGCAAAGAAAGAACAAGGCCACTGTTGATGATCAAAGTCTTGATTTTGTTTTGGTCTTTTTCAGTTCCCTGCTTGAGAAACGTCATTGAGCATTACATGATGGGTTTGGCTGTGGTTCTGCAAATGCAGGAGTTGGTTTGGTGACGAGGCTCTGCAGAGATGAAGACAAACCCTGTTGGAGCAAAAGGAGAGGTACGGTGTTATTTAATTACTTTTCATTTTTCAATTAGGCAGGATTACACAAAAACGTCCAAGCTGATTTTCATGAAAGTTGCTAGATGGTTTAGTGTAGTCCTGAACTTCATGGCGAAAACACTGGTCGTGTTTTTGAGCATCCTTTTCACTTTCCTCTCTGTTTGCTAGTTCTCATTTGGCTCTTAATTGGTTGGTCAATTGGAAAGGTGCTGTACCTGCTGTGCATCAGTTGAGAAATTCAGTACTGGACGAGTTTGGTCAATGTTGGTGGGGCTATGATAGGAGCCCTGAGGAGTCCCAAAACCTGCAAAGAAGCAACATGGCCACTGTCCATCATTTTAACTTGTCATGTTGAAAACCAAGCCTGAAAAACATGAATCCCAGAGCATTACATAATGGATTTGTTGCTGCAGCTGCACGGGTGTTTATGGTGCTGAGGGTTACTGGAAACAGCATCTGTGGGAGCAAAATGAACCATGTGACCAGATATTCCAATTTTGATTATTGTACACAGTAAAATGGTCAAACTTTTTAAGTGATGGTCTCAGATAAAATGATGATGAAGGCCTGCTATGATGTTATGAACAACAACAATACCTCATTAATATTGGGTAAACTGGTGATGTGTCCATTGTCCCTTTGATGGTATGGATTTTTTGAGGTTCCTGTTTGGCCTGAGAACAACATCGGTGTGGTGAAGTCTGTTGTATCTAAGATATTACAATAATTGTGTGAGAACAAACTTGAATTTGTGAACATCAAAAACAATGAATTTTCAGAACAGTGCAGGCG
Organism: Mullus surmuletus; assembly: GCA_903171835.1. Classification (NCBI taxonomy): domain Eukaryota; kingdom Metazoa; phylum Chordata; class Actinopteri; order Syngnathiformes; family Mullidae; genus Mullus; species Mullus surmuletus. Next base: position 94,669 of record CAESWR010000224.1, on the reverse strand, counting down.
TCTCACCAACACGGGTCCTGACTTCAGGAAAAAGCTCTTCTATCTCTATCTGAGGAATTGGGGTGCTGAATTCAGGAATGCTATATTGAAACTGATCTCTTTGTGGGTTTCTCAGTCCCTTTGTTGTGCATCCCATCATCCCCTGGTGGGTCCTCAGGCCGTGATAAGTTGTGACCTTTGACCATCCGCAGTGGCACACCTGGACACTCATTTCTGACGCCTATGGTATATGCAGAGGACAAGCAGGTCGGTTTCAGTAGAGACCTTGTGCTTCATCTTATTCACTGAGGTTAACCGTAGGCTTCCTTTTAGTTATGAACAGCAACAATACCTCATCATTTTGGGGTAAACTGGTGATGTGTCCACTGTCCCTTTGGTGGATCAGATTTTTCGAGGTTCCTGTTTGGCCTGCAAACAACATTGGTGTGGTGAAGTCTGTCGTATCTAAGATGTTACAATAAATGTTATACAGAACAAACAATGAATTTGTGAGTATCAAAGAAAATTGAGTTTCAGAACAGTGCAGGCGTCTCACCAACACGGTTGCCGACGTGAAGAAAAGGCTCCTCTATCTTTATCTGAGAAACTGGGGTGCTGAATTTAGGAGTGCTATATCGAAACTGATCTTGTTGTGGGATACTTAATCCCTTTGGCGTGCATCCCATCCTCCCCTGGTGGGTCCTCAGGCCGTGATAACTTGTGACCTTTGACCATCCGCAGTGGCACACCTGGAGACTCATTTCTGACAGCTTTGGGATCTGCAGAGGACGAAGAGGTTGGTTTCAGTAGAGAGTTTGCGCTTCATCTTATTCACTTCCTTGTGGCATCAAACTGCAGTTGGTATTTAGTTGCTACATGACTGAGCTCTTACTGGTCTTTGTCTCCCTCTGCTGCCTCTGAGTGTCTCTGATTCTCCTACTAAATGTGGCACAGAGATACTCCTGGTAATATTTATGTATAGATTTGATATAATTTTCTGTAAAGCTAGGTCTGTTTGTAGGCATTTCAAAAAGTATTTCAGAGTAATTTGCATTAAACAAACTTGGCATTGCAGCCTCAGGCAGGAACCACGGAAAAACATCCAGATTTGCATGCCATAGTAACGTAGACCATTATACAAAAAACGGAACAGGGTCTAAGAAGAACTCTCATTAAGGCACGGCTGTTGCTAAATCGTAGACCCGAACACACGCCCGTCCTGCCCACCCTGAAACCTCAGGTTTACCTTCATGAACATTCCTCTGTAAAGGAAAGTTATGTGACCTGCCAAGTGCACTTACATAGCATGTTTATTCTTTAAATGAGCAAAATAAATGATGCTGCAACAGAAGTAAACCCGTCCATGTTGACAACTGTCACACCTTTAAAAAAATCGCCCAAACAATTGCTTGAAAACTCAGAGTTTTTATAAGACAAACATTTTCATCTTTGTAAAACATATAAACATATCGGTCTCCACCAGTAATAATAGGCCTTGCTGCGCTGCCACATCGATTGATCATTACTAAGAGGAAAAAAAGAAAAAGAAGAAAAGATAACTCACTTGTTACACTCTCGCGCTGACTGCTCCCTCATTTCCTGTCTTTTCTCAGTCACTCTTCTCTCTCTTCACTTTCGTTTCTTCTGAAACCTCCCTCGCCCTGCACTGTCAATCACCGGAGACAACATGGGATTGCAAAATGTTGTTGAGACATCAATGGGCACCTTTGTCAGGAGATTTTTACCATGTGTGAACAAGAAAGGAATGATAACAATGATAAATGTTTTTTTTTTATTGTTCTTATTAATATTGATAATAATGATTAACCAAAGAACACAATGCTGAATAAATAAGATATCGTCTATTCATGCCCTGACAAAACATACGAATCATTCGTGGCAACTTGTCTTTTCATACAAGGGATCAATCATTACAGAAATCAATCAAAGCAACCTTTTGTTAAGAGATTGCTAACCTCACAATTAGTCTAATTTATAATGTGGATTGAAGAGATTGCTGTGTGTTTGTAATGGGCAAAAAACAATATAATATGATGCTAAAAAGGATAAAAGTCATAAGTTATTTTCAAAAACAATACGTGAATATAATAATACACCAAAAAACACATTGCTGAATGCATCTTTGCATAGAGATAGTTTATTTAAAGATGTTCCCACAAATAGAATCAAAAATCAGCATACATAACAGTGTTTTTGTCACAATGATACAAAAAGGCAGACATTGATTACACAATTTTGTCGAAAAATGATTACTTTGGCCTGCCAACAATCCCAAAATATTACGATAATCACTTGTAAAATCTAAAAAGTGCTTCCATAGGCTGCAGACATCAACATTGTTGGCAGGGAGTGTTTAGATCATTAGTATCCCTTACAATGAATAAAATAGAAATGCTAGGTTAGTTAGCTTTATCACCACCAGAATATGTTTTGTGTATCCTTGAGAAATTAAGCTAGTAGTTGTCTTTATTGATCAACGTGTTTGATCTGCTTCTTGGCATGATGATGATTAATGATCACCATGTTATCTGTTATCATGGAGGATAATCAGAGGTAATTAATTAATAATTTATATTAATAATCATTTCGGGGTGTGAGGATCAGGGAATCAGAATGTGGGCTGAAATACGGGACCAGCTCATCTTGGAACACGCAGTGATTAAACGAGTATATGTGAGACTGAGCCGTCACATCATAGAAGGACACCAGACCTTGGTCGTAGTCCACAAAAACCCCCACTCTCACAGGCTTCCTGTTCAACCTAAGCAGAGCAGGAGGATCTGCTGTGACTCCGTACTTTTCCCCATCATAATGCACCATCATCCAGTAACCACTCTCTGGATTGAGTGTGAGGTTCCCCTTGCGTTGTGCTTTGACACTTGCCACCCCCAAATCCCACCCAGTCTTCCTTGCGACCTCCACCTCCCAGTAAGCCTGGCCAGCGTTCAACCTGTTGAGCCCCATGACGCTTACAAAGACATCAAATCTCTCTGGAGAATCATCTACTTCCTGATCCACTGTGCTGTTTTTCACTTCCTTCCTGTCGTCAGATACAACAAGATGTCGGTGAGCAGTAGCCGGGTCAAGCTTCACATCCACTGCAAGTAGAAATTAGAGCACTTAGTTTGGAATATGGTTTGAAAAATATGGTCTGAATAAAGACTCAGTGAGTCAGGCACCTGAGAACTGTGGAATTCTCCTCATTTCTGTAAAGAAGGAAAGTTGTGGTTAGATCATTTGGGTCTGTATTTTCGTGTTTTACTTTAATAACATAACTCCTACCAATGGCAGTCAGGTTCTCCAGTTCCTGTTGAATTTCTACCAGCATGGTTGAGGTGATTTTCCTCATGGTACCAAAAATCAGTGACTCGTCAAGATGTTCATCTACTGTCTCTTGGAAGGTGTCCGGATTTTCAAGATTTGGGAAACTCTGTGAAGAAACAGGTCAAACAAAAGATAGATGCAATATTAGAACATGATGTGACAAAGAGGGTCTAATCATGTGTGTTAACTATTGAAGTTATTCTGGAATTACACATCCAAGGGAAGCTCCACCTCTCAGGAAAAAACAAGTGAAAACAGGCTGATACTCAGACTATTTAAGTATCATACAAAGTGTAATGCGCATTGATATCCATGATTAATGTGTGATGAAGGATATTATTGGTAATAAATTGGTACCCACTGCATTTTTAAAGCTTGGAAAAGCGAATAAAACTACAAATTACCTGCCTTCAACCCACCTGCACAAAATAGATGTGATCTTCAGTGCTCAATTGCCTGTTGAGGTCAGTGATGGCATCCTCCATCGTTTGGATCTCAGCTTGCAGCTTCTCTGTGAGCTCTGTTGCCTCCCTCTCCAGAGTTGCTCTCCGGTCGGACAGTGGTTGAAGAACTGCCCTCTGTGCTGCCTCCACAATAGCAAGGACAGCCGTGAACACACCGTCGATTTCCCAAAGCTCGCTCTCCAGTTCATCCTACAGATTGGGGAGAAAGGAAATCATAAAGAGAGCCATCTTGTTTGGTGAGTTTGACTTTGACAGACGGGTGTGATGGGCTTGCCTCCATCTTACCTTGCACCTCCTCAGAGACTCATTAATGTTGTCCACTTTACTTTTTCTAGTC
>CAESWR010000224.1:65868-77600 GCA_903171835.1 Mullus surmuletus | reverse complement strand
CTTACACCCACGAAGCATGCCAGTGAACTTCCTTATGACAGACCGGTTCTTTCCACGGTAAGACAGAAGGAAGAACCTTTTTTTGAGACGTGTGTGAAGTGTTTGATCTACATTTATTCAAGTGAAGAATCCAAGAGTTGTTCTTGTGGTGTAACACGACCATATAAACAAACAAAGATTATAACAGCTGATTTAAAACATTACTCTTCATAATATTCAGTCAGCTGAATCCTCTCTCAATGAGATTATTCACAATTGATTACGACTGATTGATTTCTAATGCCTCATTGTGCTTCTCCCTCAGTGCTTTCTTTTAGATAGGATATTTTGGACTTGCTGAACGGGAACTTCAGATTCAGGAACTGCTGCTCTCAGACTTCTGCATCATGAGTTTGTGGCAGGTCGAGGGTGGCTCTGCTCCACACCCACTCAATCAGCACCACCAGGGCTTGATGGCGCATTGGTGCCACCTGTTGAAATACTGCGCCCCCTTGGGGCGCACTCTCTCTCTCTGGCGTTCACCTGGAAGGGCTCTGTGTGGCGTGCTCCGGTTTGCTTGGCGTGCTTGGCGTGCTTGCTTTGTGGTCATTCTCAAGTGTCGTTGGCTGTGCTGGTGGGGTTGCAGCATTGTGAGGAGGTGGCATCCGCTCTCTGTTGTTACCGCAGACTGTGACTGGTTCTGGGATGCTTAAGCTCTCTTCGTGCGGCTGTTGAAGACACAGCGGTTCCTCTGTTTCTCCTCCTGCGCTCTGTGTGAGGCTGCACTGCGCAGCCCAGTGATGTGCACCACACAGGCGATCCAAACGCAAACCATTCACGGCCTCCAGCCCTGGTGCAGTCGCTCCGTCTTCTGCTCCGTCTTCTGCTCCATCTTCTCCCACAGTCCAATGAGCTCCCGCTGCGGCTGCTGTCCACGCAGCGCCGGACTCTCAGCTCCACCACAGCTCTCGTTGGTTTGATTAATTAGTTAGTTTGTTTATTTGGGTTAATTATTTAATTTGCTACTTATTTGGTTTTGTTCTTTATGGTTTGAATTATTTTGTTGCTTTTGATTAGTTTCTTTGTGGGTTCGGTTCCTTGTGGTCCAGCTGTTTAAAACAACATCTTCGTTTCTTAGTTAATTTATTTCCTTTTTGAGTTAACGATCTATCGTTCTCTCGATTCTTTGATTATTTCTATTTTTGGCTATTTGGTTACATAATTTGTTTTCTGATTGAGTCACTTAGCTGTGGGTGGTCAGTGACTATCACTACGCCTGGTCCCCACCCACAGCCCAATTTTGGTAGAGTTGGTCCTCTTGTTGTTGTTTCTTTGCAAGTAAATTGTTTTTGATTATTTGTATTTTGGTTATAATATTTAGTTTTTGGTATTTTCTGTTGGTGTGTGTGTGTTTTAGTACAGTCCTTCTGTTTTAATCTTTGCTACCTGGATAGTCTAAACTGTGGGTGTCCCTCCGCATAATTTTGTTTCTTTGCTTTCCAGGGCAGGAGCTGGTGCAGTGTGCGGCAGACTTCCCTGGTGGTGGTCCCATCTCACATCCCTTCATTTTTTTGCTGTGGCACGTGGTGATTTGGTTTGGAGTGTTTATTTTGTGATTTGGGTTGCTTTTGTCTGCCCGCCTCACTAACGTTAATCCTGTTCCTGTTTTGTTTAGTTTTCTGGAAATTGCCGTGGTATAACTGACACCCAGGTTGTGAAGACATATGTGCTCCTTTTAACTCTAGTAAATTATTGTTAAATAAAAACAATTGGTAATTTTTGGAAGTCCGTCTCCTGTCGTCTATATGAATTGGTGTAACGAATCTGTGTGACCTACTGTAGTAGCCCAGTACAGGGTTGAGTGTATTTCCTGTGGTGCAATTCCCCAGGTGGCTTTGTTGGACAACTTCCCCCTTCTTCCACGCTCCGCCACAAGTTCAAACGCACAGGTGTGTATTTGCGAAGATAAGAAAAGAGAAACACGGCAAAACCAGCCCAGCAGGAAGGGAAACAGCAACTTATGAGAATAATTGAATAACACTGGGTTTATTGTTGTATATATGAGCACCCTTGCAGGATCAGTTAGTTAAACATGCAGCCATTTAACCAGTGAGGCAACATTTACAATTCCATCTGTTGGCAGAGCACACGTCTAAGGTACAAGGACATTTTACACAGTGAGCTTGTTAACTCTCTCGCAGTTAGCCGTGCGGCCTCTCTCCATTCTCTTCAATCATGCTAAATGCTAAGCTAGGCTAATTGTAACCCCGTGTTTCACATTTCCTACAGGTGTGGTATTGACTCCTGATGCTAATTGTGGTCTTACATTTATGAATAGGCCAATCTGCTAATGTTTCTATTGTCATATTTGCCAAACACAGCCGTTATAGGGCTTTTTATGGCCTTCAATGCAAAGCTAAGCACACCTCTATACTTGACATACACTCTTGTTGAAGTCTAGGAGCCGGTGTGAATACATGAGTTAAATATACATTCAACCACAGGTGCTACGGTGAAACATTACATGTCATAGTGCTTTATTTTGTTTTTTTAACTTTGCTTGATCAGGCCTTTCTCACTCACAGGGCAGATCATGACCGTGTCGGAGGCTTTGTCGCAGCAGTACAGGTAGAAAAAGGGCAGAATCTTCTCCGTGAACTTGTCGTTCAGTGTGTAAATATGAGTCCGGGCCTTCACGTCGTAGAAAGACACCTGCCCCTCCTCGTAGTCCACATACACGCCCACCCGCTTGGGTTTGGGGTCGACGGTGAGGAGCAGCGGGGGGGATGTGGACACCCGGTACTCCTGGCCTTTCTTCATGGCCAGAGCCCAGTAGCCTTGGGTGGTGCTCACAGAGATCCTGCCCTTTCTGTTGACCGACGACTTGGCCACGCCCAGGTACCAGTCGTCCTTCTCCCCAACTTGGACCTCCCAGTAATGTCTCCCTGAGGTGAAACCGTCGCGTCCCAGTACGATGACCACCGTGTCGAAGCGGTGGGAGTGGTCAGGGAGGTCTTGCCACGCCCCCAGGTGTCGCACTTGGCGCCGGTCCTGAGAAAGCTGCAGCCAGGGGTTCGCTGTGTCGGGGTCCAGGCTCACGTCCGCTGAGAAAAGACCACAAAATGACACCTTGTTGCGTGCGCAGGTGGGGCAGTCACACCAGATGTGAAGCAGAAAACAAAGATTACCTGAATATTTCAGAAGCTTTTTGATCTCTGCGACAAAAACAAAGACAAAACTCTGAGGTTAAAGTCGGACTGAACACCAACAAAACGTATTTCAGCAGGTCAAAGGAAGTCCTACCGCTGTCGGCCAGCCGGTCGATCATCCCGTTCAACGTTCCCTCCAGTTTGGACACGGCTCTCCGGATCATTCCGACGCAGATATCCTTGGGAACTCTGGTTTCAGACCAGTTTTTAACTGATGGCGTTCTGCTGAGAGCCGGAAAGTTCTGCAGGTAAGAAAAACAACAGGTTCCTTTGTCAAAGTATTTAAAAATGGTCTGCGTGAGGTGATGCAAGAAGTTGGTCAATGCCTGTAACAGGACAGCAGGGCCTCACCTTCAGGAAGTGAATGTGGTCGGTCCGCGCCATGTTCTCCAGGTCCGTGTGCCGCCGCTTCAGCTCACCGATCTCCTGCTCCAGCTCACCCACCAGCTGCTGGGCCCACCTCTCCGTCTGCCTCTGCTTCTCCTCGATGGCCCGGAGCAGGTCGGCCTGAGTCTTCTGGATGGAGAGCACCAGCTCCGAGAAGACCTGCATGCTCTCTGTGATCTCTTTCTGAGCGCTGGCCTGGAAACACAAGATGACTTCTCGTAAAAACAGTCGTGAGAATAGGAAGTCCTATAAAATTCTGTGTGTATAAAGTAGCCGGATCTCACTTGGTTGAGCTCCAACGAGTGTTTGATCTCCTCGACCTTCTTCACTCTGTCCTGGATCATCTGCTGGACCTCTATTTCGGTCCTCTTCAGCTGAGCCTGCGATGCCACACAAACGACACAGAGGACTGATGAGGGATTTGAGTGTTATGAGTGTGATTCTCATCAAAGATTTCCCCCTCTCACCTTTTTGTCGCTCCATTCGCGCTCCACAGGGACGGTGTAGTGCGCCCGGTGGTCCGTCTCAGTGCAGAGAACGCACACACAGGTCTGATCCTTCTTACAGAAAAGCTCCAGGAGCCGCTCGTGCTTGGGACACATGCGGTCCTCCATGTTGGCCACAGGCTCGATCAGCTTGTGCTTGGTGAACCTGGCGGCGTGGGACTTCAGGTGCTCCTCGCAGAAGGAGGTCAGACACACCAGGCAGGACTTGAGGGCTTTGGGCCGGCCCTCCCCCAGGCAGACGTCGCACAGCACCTCCTCCCAGGAGAGCGGCAGGAGCGAGGGGGGCGGAGTCGAGGCCCGTGGAGCCGGACTCTCAGGTTCCTGGGGTGGCGGCGGTGGAGGCGGAGCCTGTGCTGTGGCTTTGGTGAGCACTTTGGACCTCGGTGACGGCTGAGGGGTTGTTTGCGGGATCAGCGGCGGCAGCTCCTCTGCTGGGGCCGCTCTTCTTCTCTTGTCCTCCTCCTGCTTCTGCTTCAGCTCCTCCAAGAGCTGCTTCTTCTGGTTTTTCTCCAAAAGCCTCTCCTCATCCTCCCTCTTCCCTCCCTCCATTGTCCACTCGGTTTCCTCTTCCTCTTCCCTGCTCGGCGTCCCTTCCACACCTCGAACCCTGATCTCCTTGAACTGCTCTGCGATCTCCCTCAGCACTGTGTTCACACTAATGTCCGGTCTTTTGTAGAAGGACTTTTTGCACATGGGACACTGGTAAAGGGGGCTGGTTTTCCAGTATCCCAAAATGCAGCTCTGGCAGAAGTTGTGTCCACAGGGGATGGACACGGGGTTGGTGAAGACGTCCAGACAGATGGAGCAGTGAACCTGCTCTTCAGAGAGGTTCCCGGCGGCGGCCATTCCTGCACGGCGGAGAGGCAGGGTCATTTTCAGCGTAAGCTATCGGCACCTCAATGGAGCATCGGACCTGCTGTGATATTGAGGTCGCGAAAGTTAGAGGTCTGGTTTAAGGCTGCAAGTTTGAAGAGCAAATGCACAAATTCTCTCCAGAGACGACACTGAGAAGCAAGCACACACCTTTACTCACAACGATCAGTACAAATCAATAAACTGCCCTGCTCCCCACTAAACACAGGTCTTAACGATCAGTTATTATGTATACATTATTTTATCTCATTTTAATTTGTCCATTTAGAAGAAAAACAAAAAAAATCATTTACATTTTGATCTACATTGTCCTCATTTTTAGCCATTGGAGACTCAGAGTTGCTCTGTCATTAAAACTTGATTTATTTTTAGATTGACGCCAAAGATTCATTATTAAATGTGATCTAGAGTCAACTTTGCCAGAATTGAAAACCTATGTCATATCAACACATTCACAGTTTATATCCCATTTAAATGATCTTGAGAAGGAGGTTCCTGCTGCACATGTAGCCCTCTGGTGGACAAACAGTGTAAACGCCAAATTATTCCTGAAGTGTCTCACACTTATAACGGACCTTCCTTCCCAGCTCCTGACATTTGCATCTTCGCTTAGACTTCAGTCCAAACATATGAGGCCTGTTTCATCAGCGTGGGTATTTGCAGCGTGCAGAGCAGCAGCTCTCCGCTTGAGGCCTACAGCGTCGAGGTTCATGACAGAGCAGATTAACATCTTTACAAAAATGTCATAGCTGGTGACCCACCTTGCGCTGCTCCTTTACATCTAGGAAATGTGAGTGCAATGAAACCCATAAACACTTCCTGGATCTAACTGGATCGAAATCCTACTAATTTCTAATGTTTGAATACAGGAGGACAGCTTCAAGGTCAAAGTTCAAGGAAACACAGACGGGTGCACAGACGCACGGACATGCAGATGTGACGATACAGACATTTAAAATAACAAAGAGACGGAGAAAACAGCGGAGATACTCACCAGAGAGCAGCTGCCTCGAGACTCTGCTGTGCACTGACACATGAGACCGCTTGTCCCACCAGCACACACTCACCTAAGACCCAAAATACACCCCCCTCACCCCCTCTCCTCTTACCCCAGATACAAATTTATACTCACTCCCCGGCTACGGCCCTCTGAGCCGACAGGAATGGCTTTCTCCTCGTGGTGAACACCGGCAGCGCAGACTGGCTCAAATACAAAACAACACACGGCTCAGAACTCTGTGGCCTGCGTCTGCCATTGGCAGGACCGGGCCACGGAAGGTCATTTGAGATCATTGAAGGAAAAATAAAGATAAATGTTAATGATAAGGGATAATGATGATGATGATGATAATAATGGTAATAAACCTCATAAAATACTTGATAACATGTCCCATCAATCAATATACCAGAATAGGAACTACAATGTATGAAAAAAAAAAGTTTTGAAGTGTAGTTCCTTTTTTGGAGTTTTTTTTACGGGTTTGTTTCGTAGAAATATGGAATGTGACACGTTTCTAAAGGATAAACCTTTGCGTTACGCCTCTTCGCGGGGGGTGGGCGTGCAACACACCTGTTGCAAAGTCACTTCCTGCTTTAACTTTTCGAACTGCGCAAGCGAAAAAGTTCCCAAAAAAACAACCCCAAAAGTCCCGTAAGTGATAGTGTGTGTGAATAATGTGTGAATGTATACAATTGTTTCCACACACACCGATTTGGCACGTTTAACAACATGAAATTTAAGTTCTACGTCGCAGCATCGAGTGTAAACATGGCAGCTGACAAACTCATGTACATGTGATGTTCATGTTCCCGTCACGCCTCAGATATCGTATTCAGACAGTCTCACGATCACTCAGTTCTTCGTTTAGCTTTATTTAAATGTTCAGAGCAATTTGACACAAAAATACATGCATACAAAACACCATTAACTAAACATTATTATGCCTCATTTAAGCTTCAGGGGAAAAAAATTACACAAAGATAAGTTAAAGTACAAAGATCAGTGGTTTATACGCTGAGATGAGCCTCCGTGTCGGTAATTCATCCGTTTGTTCCGCAAAATCCCTTAAAAGTGCCAAAGCTGCAGCGTCAGAGGCTCCGCTATAAATCTGACCTTCATAGTCCTTCATTAGTACTCGCACCTTCATTCCGCTTTGTATTTTTCTGAAAAATTTGAGACGGTGGGTAAAGGTTCAGAGTAAGCTCCTGTTGATAGAATTCTTCCTTTAAATCCTTTAAAAAAATTCTTTTTTGGGCTGTTTTTCAGCTCCATCAGGTGGTTTAATGGTACTTCCTCTCACATGAGGATTTGCCACCATAAGCTATATGTTTTATTAGAATGTATGTCTGCAAAGTGCTCTGTAAACAAGCTGTCATAATACCTGACTTATTTAAATCATCATTTCCGATTTATTCAATTTTTTGCCCCTGAATCTTGACAACATCGGCACCTTGAAGTAAACTTTTCTCTTGCTTTGGGAAAGTGTAACAACAGCAAGTTGGGCTGCTCGTTTATGGCCCAAATCCTAATTGTGATCAAATTGTGTGTGTTTTTAGGAGACAGAAGCTCAACCTCTTGTTCCGTCGTCGTGACTCGAGCAGCCTCGGCGTGGCGTTCCCGTCCCATCAGGTGTGTTTAACGGGGCTGACAACCAGAGGGGCGGAGTTTTTCCCCTCCTGAATGAGGCAGGGGCTGAAGATGGGGTAGAGGCTCTCGCTGAAGCTGTCTAAGAAGGTGTAGAGGTGCACGCGTCCCTTCACGTCGTAGAAGGAGATCTGTCCCGCCTCGTAATCCAGGAAGATGCCCACCTTGCTGGGCTGCGACGGCAGCATCAGCGGCAGCCGCGACGCCGCCAGTGCCTTCACCTCGCTGTTTTTCAGCCACAGGCACCAGTAGCCGCCCTCGGGGCTCAGCTTGATCTCACCCTTGCGGCGGGCCGAGGCGGCGGCCACGCCCACCGTCCACGCCGTTTTGCGTGACACGTCCACCTCCCAGTAGTGGCGCCCGGAGCCGAGGCCCTCGCGACCCAGGACGAAGAGTGCCGGGCTGAAGCGCTTCTGGCCCTCGGAGTGGGAGGGCTTCCGCTCCTCGTACCTCACCTGGCGTCCGTCCTCGGATACCACCAGGTTCTTCTGGGCCGTGGCGGGATCCAGAATCACTTCGCCTGGGCGGGACAGACATAGATTAGATAAGATAACTCAGTATGTAGTTCGTAGGGAGGAGATCATCTGGGACTTTTAATTTTTAGGGTCAATTATTCCATTCAATTTCTTCTCCTTCACTTTTCGTTTGTTATATTTGGTCCAAATATACACTGACTGTTCAGGGAGTTTAAAAAGGGATTTAACGCCACTGATTTCATCTCCACCACAAGGAGGTGGCGCCATCTAGTGGCCATCTGCTACACCTTCACAGCAGGATTGGTGTAGCACTCAGAGAAAGAAATGCCAGCAGCCTGTGATGAGAAGTGGGATGCATCACTCACTTGAGTAGTTCTGCACTTTTCGGAGTTCTGAAAAACAAGCGAGAGAAGCAGAGTGAGAAGAAGTTGCAGCGGCGGCGAGTCGGTCAGAGCAGACGGCACGTGTGGGCCGACGACACGCAGGCCCGAGCCGGAGCCGCAACCATGTGCTGCTGTCAGTCAGTCTGTCCCGCACGGACTCCATCTGTGCAGCCATCCTGCATGTGTTAATGTGTGTGAGGGGGTGTTTGGTGCAGCGATGAGTCACGTTTCTATTTCAAAGCGCGTGACCTGCACACGCTGCTCTGGATTCTGTGCAGGAAGTTGTTGTTGGGATGAAGACGGGTCGTTACTTTGGCAGAGGTTTAAAAGTTGGACTCTTAAAAACAGCTTGTTTAATGAAATCTTTAGATCTGTGAAACATATGTGCTTTTATTTCAAAGATAAATCGTTTAATATACAATTTGATCGATATAAAATATGTATTGAATTAGATATTTACTTGGAGAAAAGAGTTTATTCAGTTCATGAATTTTTGTACGTGTGATTGGCAGGATTCATTTCATTATTCATGTATACCGAAAAACTTCACTACTTCACATTGAAATAATAAAAACTAAATGTTAGAGCAAAACATATTCTCCAGAAAGATACAAAAATAGGGGGAAAAAAATGGAACTAGTATTAATACTAACAAGCTGCTCTTACCTTTCCCATAGAGCTTCTTCAGCTCCTCCTGACACTTGTCGACGAGGCTGTTGACGGACGAGCGGATGGTCCCCAGGTAGAGGTCCGTGTTGATGCTGACGGCTGACCAATCGGTGGGCTCGGGCGGGGGCGGCAGGGTGGCCAGTTTCTACAGGAAGCGGAGGAGAAATCAGGTAAACACAACAGCTCGGTTGCTCAGATAAGAAAAAGAGTAATCAAAGTTCCGAGCTGTGAATGCAAATGAAGCGAGGCGGCCTCGGCACATCGTCGCCGCGCTCTGGTGAGTCAGTGCCGACGGCGACAGCACAGAAGCTGCAGGTAAAACAGCCAAAGCGCGTCGCTGAGGAAACACTCGGCGCTGACTCACCGCTTCGCTTTCCTTCCTTTCGCCCCAACTCGGGGAGAAAAAAAAGGCACTTCAAAGGCCTTTTTCCTGTGAGACATCGTCAGCATTTCCACCCACGTAATCAAATGCGCGAGGAGATGATGAGCGGTGACGATTTTGTGGAGAATTTCATTTAAAGGGATAGTTCAGACTTTTTTTTTACATAAAGTTGTATGAGTTCAGCCCTGGTTTCGGTGTTGCAGAAAGTAGTTCGGTCTAGTTGCTCAGTTCACAAAGATAAAGCATTTTAAACATGCGTTCAAAGTAATCCATGTGCGTCATGAATTCTTTGCAATGAAAAAGTCCAACCTCGCAGTCATCTGGCACTATTTTCCCTCCGTTCACATCACTGCGCGCATCATCATCAGCTATTTCACGACGCTTACGTGCTCGTAAGGAGCAGCCTTGGAGCTCCTTCCTCCAGCTGATGGAAAGGTGCGCACAGTGATACGAATGGAGGGAAAATAGTACCGGGTGATTGCGAGGTCGGACTTTTTCACAGCAAAGAATTTGTGATGCAAATGTATTAATCCTTTGAACGCATGTTGTTTTTGTGGAGCAAAACGCTTTATCCGTGTGACTCCAGCAACTACACGGAACTACTTTCTGCAACACCGAAACCGGGCCTGAACTCCGCTCAGGGGACGCAGTGGAGGAAAAGTCACTGCTGATGAACCACACTGATGGTGAGGAGCTCATACAATCTGAACTATCCCTTTAAACAAGATATAGGAAAAGGAATGCGGAATTATGCGCTTTTTGGTGTCATCAACAGAGCTGATCGAGGCCACGCCCTTTTAGATATTACGAACAACCATCACTTCCTGTCAGGCCCACCTGTAGGAGGACCACCTTGTCCTGGGTCTGCGCGTAGGCCTCCAGCTCGTTGCTCCGCCTCCTCAGCTGGCTCAGCTCGTTCTCCAGGCCTCGGGCCAGCTCCTGGGCGTGGCGCTCGGCCTCCCGCTGCCGCGTGGCGATGAGCTCCACCAGCTCGGCCTGGCTCTGCTCCACCAGCCGCTGCAGCTCGGCGTACACCTGCCAGCTCTCCTCCAGCTCCCTCTGGGCGCTGGCCTGCGGAGGGGGCGGGGTCAAAGGTCACACGCAGCTCCAAAAGGCTCTTTGACAGCAATCGGATGCTTCTGTGGCTGTATTTTGAGTTGGGATAAAGTTTAGCCTCCATATCCCCCTCTGAATACATTTGCAAAAAACAGTTGAAACCAGGACGGCCAAAGGCAAAAGAGAAGCACGATAAAGATATATGATGCTGGTTCGATAATAAAAAAGTAAGTCTTTCTAGAGGGCAGTGGAGAGATAAACTATAATCAATAAATGAAATGTGGTAGAAACAAATTCATCTGTAAATAAATGAGATGCGGATCAAACATTGGCATCATCTCCGCACAGTCGGCTCCAATGGAAACTTCCTTTCACGCATCATGATAATGTTGATTTTATGCGACTTAAGCTGTTTTGCTTTTAAATCTCTCGTCGTTGATAATTAGAATAGATCCTAAATAATCTATAATTTTTAACGGCATGTTGTTGCATTTTCACCAAACACTTTGATTTGTCATCTTTATTGTCTGTGTAATCTCTCTATTCGTCTGTCTTATTGTTGCAAAGTCCATTGAAGTGCACGTGGCTGCAGCTTCCTCTCAGAAAAGCCTTTCAAACACGCCGGACCGGAATCCGAGGCGGCCGTCAGCTGCCGGAGCGACGGGGCGAGCCGGCAACGCCTGCCGCGCCGCTTTGCTTCTCACAACTCACCACAGTGTGTCACTCTTTGGTCACAGGGAAAGGGCTGGCCGCTTCTCGGCTCATCTAAGTCTGTGTGTGTGTGCGTGTGTGTCACACACGCGTCCCATGTTGATGGCGCACACACCCCCGCGCAGTAAAGACGGTGATATTCAGCACAAAGTAACCAAAGCCTCTTTGTGTTATAAAAGCAAATAAAGCGGGAACGTGAGCAGAAAAGTAGTTCCGGCCGTGTTTGCAGAGCAGATTGTCGCAGCTTTCAGATAATTTTGCCCGCGCCGACACTTTAATGACGCCGAGGGTGATGCCATTTTATCTCAAGGCTTTGCCAGACTTAGTTGTTAAAAGCCATTACTTCTCTTTAAGCTTTCGTAACAAAAGAGTGGCAACGTGTGAGGTAAGAACAGGGTGTGGGAAACACTGGTCGCACTGGTCGGGCAACCTCCTGCGCATATCTGAGGCAGACAAA
>CAESWR010000223.1:127033-139077 GCA_903171835.1 Mullus surmuletus | reverse complement strand
GCATCGTTGTTGTGGTTGTTGTGATTGTTGTTGTTGTTGTTGTTGTTGTTGTTGTTGTGGTCGGTGCGGATCGTGCAGGAGAAGCTATAAATAACACTAGCGCCAGTGTGTCCCCCCCGCCGTGTGTCACGTTACACGTTACTCCCCGTTAGCCGCGGAGCAGCAGCTAACCCTGTCCGGGGCGGGACGGGACTGTCCGGGGCGCGTGTTTACCTTCAGCACCGGCGTGAGGAACTCGGCCACGCCCAGCGCCGTCCCCTTCACCGTGTTGATCACGTTCTGCATCTCGTCGTTCTTCCAAACACAAACGAAGACCCGCGTCGCGAAAAGTGCTGCGCTCACGAGTGCTCCGACATCGCTGCTCGGAGCAGGGGAGCGCGGGTCACATGACTCGCTGCGGACCACTTCCGGGTGTCGGACTCTCGCGAGAGCTGGGCTTGAGCGCGAATAGGGACCGTGGGGGGGGCGAAGACACACCGAGCGGACTCGTCCAGCTTAGTTTTCTCTAACTTTAATCGCAGAATTGCGCCTTTAATTGCAGGTGTTTGTGTGACGCACGTTCTAAGCGGTCACTGCAGAGAGCTGCTGGCCACGCCCACCCTCCACCAAACAGGAAGCGCTCTGGTGAGCCATCTCGGCGCGCGCACCGTCTCTGGCGGAGGTGACAGCAGCGCGGCGCGAGCTCGGGGTCGCGGGGCCTGTGATTGGCTCAGCCGCGAGCTCGCGCCGCCATGACGCCCCGCCCACTGCGCTGAGCCGCTGCGGTCGTCGGGAAGGCGCCGCCATGCTGAGGAGCGCGGCCGGGTCGCTGTGGCGGAGCGCCGGGGGCTTCCAGCCGCGCCGCGGGTCGTGTAGCGGACCGAGCGGCTTCGACACCGGCGTGAAGACGTTCAACAGCCGGACGAAGCAGAAGGAGCCGCTGGTCGTGGCCAGAGAGGGCGTGGCGACATGGTGCCGTGACGTCATCGCGCATCTCATGATTAGTCATTTAGGGTCCGTCTGCCGGTAGTGTTTGAAGCCCCGCCCCCTCCGTGTGTTTCTGCAGGTACAGCTGTGGACCCACCGTGTATGACCACGCCCACCTGGGCCATGCCTGGTAAGGCTGCACACACACACACACACACACACACACCTGCACCTGCACCTGCAAAGTGTGTGAGGTGTGTGTGTTTTCCCGCCACAGCTCGTACGTCAGGTTCGACATCCTGCAGAGGATCCTGTCGCGGGTGTTCGGGGTCACGGTGGTCCACGCCATGGTCATCACCGACATCGACGACAAGATCATCCGGAGGAGCTGGGAGGTAGAGCTTCACACGCCGCGCTCCTCGCCTCAGCATCGCCGCGCTCCTCGCCGCAGCACCTGGAACACGCCTGCTTTTCTCTGTCTGCCAGGAGAAGGTGTCCCCCAGCGTCATCGCCAGGACCTACGAGGACCAGTTCAAGAAGGACATGGTGGCGTTGAAGGTGCGTGAGCGGCGTGCGAGGAGGCGGCAGTGATGGCAGGAGATGATGATGGTCCTGGTTCTTCTGCAGGTGCTTCCTCCTGCAGTTTACCTGCGAGTCACTGAGAACGTTCCTCAGATCGTGGCCTTCATCCAGAGGATCATCAGCAACGGACACGCATACACCACTCAGGAAGGTGAGGGGCGGACGGCTGAGGGTACTACTCTTCCTCCTCCATCCTCTTCCTCCTCCATCCTCCTTTTCCTTCGTCCTCCTCTTCTGCCATCCTTCTCCCTCCTCTTCCTTCATCCTCCTCTTGCCCGTGCTCCTCCTCCTCCTCCTCCTCCTCCTCTTTTTCCTCCTCTTCCTCCTCCTTCCTCATCCTCCTCCTTCGTCCTCCTCTTCCTTCCTCCTCCTCTTCCTTCATCCTCCTCTTTCTCCTCCTTCCTTCTGCTCCTCCTCTTCCTTCCTCCTCCTCCCTCTTGTTCCTCTTCCTCCCCTCTTCCTTCCTCCACCTCTGCTCGTACTCTTCCTCTTGTTCCTCTTCCTCTCCTTCTCCTCACCTTCCTTCTCCTCTTCCTCCTCCATCCTCCTCCTGCTCCGCCATCCTTCTCCCTCCTCCTCTTCCTCCGTCCTCCTCTTCCTCTTCCTCCCCTCCTCCTCACCCTCCCCCTCCTCTTCCTCCTCCTCCTCACCTCCTCCTCATCATCATCTGAGAGCTGCTTCCTTCACAGGCGACGTGTACTTTGACATCGGCTCCATCGGCGAGCGTTACGGCAGGTTCTCGGGAGCCTCCGACCCTCAGGGAGACTCGGGTGAGGAGCTTAGACCGCCGCTGCTTCCTCTTCCTCTTCCTCTTCCTCTTCCTCTTCCTGAAAGCTCTCGTCCTCTGTGTCTCCAGGCGGCTCCAGTAAAAAGGACGTGAGGGACTTTGCTCTGTGGAAGCCCTCCAAGCCTCAGGAGCCCAGCTGGGACTCTCCCTGGGGCAAAGGTCGGCCCGGCTGGCACATCGAGTGCTCCACCATCGCCAGGTCAGGGGTCGCCGCCGCTGCCGCCGCCGCTGCTAATATGCAACGGTCACACCTTTTATAAAATAACGGGTCGTTGTGAACTATTTATACGACGTTTAGAAATATAAGATTTAAGCACAAAAGTGAATAAAAATGAGGGAACATTAATATCTTCAAGTTCAAGGAAGCTTTGGCTCTTTCAAAGTAAAATAGTTGTATTCATTTAGCTCCGATTCATAACAAAACACTTACAAGCTGAAATGGATTTATTTACAGAGACCCAACAAACACTTCTGTGGGAAAACCAGAAGTTCAGAACTTTACCAAAATAAAAGCATCCCCAGAAAATACATTGTATTTATTTAGCTCCTATTAATAAAAAACACTTAAAAGTTCAAATTGATTTATTTACAGAGACCCAACAAACCCGCAGAGAACAGAAGGAAAACCAGACGTTTCACAAAATAAAAGCATCCCCAAAAATGTGATATCATTTTAGATATTCGTTTCTGGGGATGCTTTTATTTTGGTAGACTTCTGGTTTTAATTAATCTATTTACGCAGACCCAACAATCCCAGAAAACCAGAAGTCGAGAACTTTGATAAAATAAAAGCATCCCTAGGAAGGCTGTAGGGCGGAGCACATGATGGTGGGCGTGGCTATAGTTGCTTTGATGATACAGATCCGCTGATTTTGGCCAGTATCGGCCCGATACCAAGTACCGGCCTCCATCCAGCGCCCCCCGGTGGGCTCTCTGTGGTTTGATCTGCTTCCAGCGGGGTGTTTGGGAGCCAGCTGGACATCCACTCGGGCGGCGTGGACTTGGCCTTCCCCCACCACGAGAACGAGGTGGCGCAGAGCGAAGCCTACCACCAGTGCGGCCAGTGGGGCAACTACTTCCTGCACTCGGGTACGTCCCCCTCTCACACGGGCGGAAGGAAGAGGCGGGCCAGCTGAGGTGACCCTTCTCTGCTTTGATCTTTGACCTGTAGGACATCTGCACCTCAAAGGAAGCGCTGAGAAGATGTCCAAGTCCCTGAAGAACTACATCACCATCAAGGTTAGTGTATGTGTGTGCGCATGTGTGTGTGCGTGTGTATGTGTGTGGGCACGTGTGTGTTAATGTGTCTTTCCTCCTCAGGATTTTCTCCAGACGTACTCAGCCAACGAGTTCAGGATGTTTTGTCTTTTGGCCAAATACAGATCAGGTGCGGACACTTTTTCACATTTCGAGAAAGCAATAGAATGGTTGTCTCTCCCGTAGCTTCCTTTAAGTGACCCACATTATTGTTAAATAATGAAATTCATCCTATATGGAAGCGACAGGACCCCATAACATTTTATTTTAATTCAATCTAATCTAATTTAATTAAATTTAATTACTGTCCTTTTCTTGCCTTTCTTTTCAACAAAAAATATATTATTGTTGTTACTATTATTACTGTTATATTAAAACATGATAAAACCAGGGGGAAAAATAAAAATGAACAAATAAAGATACCATTTATCCTACATGGTAGAGGCAGGAGCCCATGATTTTTTGAATTTTTAAAATGTTATTTTATAAAAGTGTCCTTGAGTGCTTGAAAGATGTTTACAAATAAAATGTCATATTATCATTATCATTATTATTATTATCTGGATGTTAAATGACCACATCTATCTCTGCAGCTGTCGACTACAGCGACAGCAGCATGTCGGAGGCGAGGTCGTCCCTGGCAACCGTCTCCAGCTTCCTCAGCGAAGCTCAGGCCCTCCTGAGGGGGCAGCTGCCGGGCCGCGCGCCGCAGGAGGCCCTCCTCTGGCACAGGTGGCGCCGTCTGCTCTCATCCGTCCGTCCGTCCGTCTTCACGCAGCGCGGCGTGTGTCAACCCGTCTGTGTCTCCTCAGGTTGGCTGAGACCAAGGTCGCCGTCGCCACCGCCCTCGCCGACGACTTTGACACGCCGAGAGCCGTGGGGGCGCTGATGAGCCTGGTTCATGACGGGAACCGCCAGCTGCAGCCCGTCGCCAAGGTGACCTTTGTTAGAGTCCACACGCAGACTAAAGTACGCTTTGAGGATGGATGGAGGACGCCATCAGGGTTTAGAGAAAACACTTCCTCAGTCGTCCCTCAGGACCAAAAACGTCCCTCTAATAACACATATGAGTGTTTTTTCCACATCAAACTAGTCCATCTTTTTAATCAACTTCAGCCTGAAATATACACATCAAATATTAATTATTTGGGGGGGCTGTAAGCCTCTAAATGCCAGTTTGTTTATGTAACTCCACAGTGTTTTAATCGAAAAAACATACAAAAACTCCAATAATTTCCATCCAATGCAATTCAAGGAGGATTTAATGATTATTATTATTATTAGAGCCTCAGATGGTCAATGATTAGCAGCAACATTGAATTTGAGGCATTCAGATTTTTTCTGCAGTGACAGATTTTTATAGCAAACTCTCTTATTAGTTCCTGGGGACAAAAAGCGTCTCCTTCCAAAAGACTGCTGTAAAAATATCATACATTCATATTTTTTCCCACTTTAAATATGATTTATTAGGGATTTTCAACTCCGGTACGATACCGATATTGCAGCCTTGAGTATCGGCCGATATCAATCCGATCCGATATCAGCAGGAATCATACATACTTTTATTGCTTATGTTGTAGTGTGGAATGTTAGAAAAGGCTTGATCAAGTGATGTTACTCAAACTGAGAACAATAGTCAGCAACAGTAGCTGTGAGAAACACTGACCCATTTGTTATTAACCAATGGCTTACATACATTTGAACCTTAAACAGAAAAATATTCAACAATTGAATGAAATAAAATAAATGAGAAGACCGTGAAAAATAACCTCAATAAATCCACTGAAGACAAAAAACTATATTTTTGTGCAAAATAACCACTAGAAGTCTGGAATGGACTGCTTGTATCAGAGCTTTTAGTTGCAGGCCGATATCATCCAATACTTGTTTCCCTTTTTGTTGTTGTTGTTGTTGCTGATATCGTACCGATATCGATATCTGATCGGGGTGTGAGTCTGCTGACGGTCGCGTTTGTCTTCAGCCGGAGGGAGGAGCTCCGAGTCCGGCCGTGTTTGGAGCCATGACGGCTTACATCAGAGACACGCTGGACGTGTTTGGAATCGACCTGCTGCACGCCAAGGTCAAGACACACACACACACACACACACACACACACACACACACGCACAAAAGGCTTCTGTAGGAACCTGAGATGATCACTGGATTGTAACTTTGGGGTATTTTGCGTGCAAATGTCCTGATTAACAGGCAGCAGCTGATGAGGTGACTCAGTTGGTCCACTAGGTGGAGACAAAGAGCAAAGAATGGAAGGAGGAATCTTGATGATGGTTCAGAGCTGCTGCCCCCTAGAGGACGGGAGGAAGAATTCTTTATGAACCGCTTCTTTTGTGTCTTCTTCTGGTCTAAAAGACAGAAAATGAAGTTCTGCAGTCTGAGAGTCTCTCAAAGAATTCACACGCAGCACAATCATACGCACCACACGCTCATCTTCTTTGTTTTCCTCTGTTGTTTTTTTTGTTGTATTCTGCCATGGTTTGTCATGACTTTTGAGTAGCTCAGCTCTCCTCCCGAGCAGGAGGCGGAGGTGTGCGGCTCTCCTGTGGCTCTGGAGGCCGCGGTGGAGCAGCTGAGCCACTTCAGGGGCCGCGTGCGCGCCTTTGCTCTGGCGCGGCGCGGCGAGGAGCGAGCGGAGCTGCTGAGAGCCTGCGACCAGCTGAGGGAGGAGCTGGCTCCTCTGGGCGTCCTCATCAAGGTCAGAGCGAGGTCGGCCACCGCCACCAGCAGCCCCCTCACTCACCACTTCTTCTTCTTCTCGATTCCAGGATCGGGGCGCCACCTCGACGTGGGAGATAACCCAGGCGAGGAGGAAGGAGTGACGGAGGACGGAGGATCCAGGATGGAGCTCCACCAATCAGGAGCAGAGGTTGGAGGGCCACCTGCTGATGACCAATGACTTGAGGAGAAAACGCCAGATGGAAGTGTTTCCTCTGCAGCTTCTTTTGAAGAGCAAATGTTTTTATATTTAAGAAGAAACACCTGAAAACAATAAAGTCCACCGCTGAGAACATTTCATATACTTTTATGACTTATTATGTGGGATGGAATCTCCGAGAAGGCTCGAGAAAGTGACGTTACCAACTGTCTCAACCCGGCTCAAGGAAATGACAAAAGGCGACACAGATGCCAAGCAATAATTCCAAACAATCAATTTATGAACTGATCAACAATGGGGGGCATTACGCCTGCCCCCAAAAGGCCTGTGGGATATGGAGTGTGAGTGTCGGTGTGAGTGGACGGTGTGTGGATGGAGTGTATGTGTAGAGTGAGTGGTGAAGTAAAGCAAAGGAGTGCCATGTGGCGTAAGGTGGAGAGGGGAAGGCAGCCGGGGGGGAATGACTGGGCGGTGGGCCGCTCACAGGGGCCTCACAGGGCCTGACAGGTGGGCCCCAATTTGCCCCAATGAAAATGCTTCGAAACAGCCAGAGATCCCATTTCAGCAGAGTCCAGTCAAAGTGAGCTTTGCGGTGGCCCTTGTGGTTGGAGTTGCCTCTCATCCCGGGCTTGTGGCGTGCGCTGATAATGAGTCTGATCGCTCTCACCTGTAAAGGCGTGCAGCAGCACACAGAGCGGCGCGGCGCTGTCACACCCAGGCCGATCGCCGCAGCACCAGTAGATCAAGCCCAAAATCCCCAACCAAGTATTGAGTGTACATGGATGGAGATACTTTTCATTTACATGTTGACATGTACATTTACATGTTTAAAATACTTTTTAAAATCGGTCTTTTGTAATATTACATTTTTGATGTCTTCATTCAATGTAAGCCATCATCATTATAATTAGAAGAAATCACATAAATCAAGACATGAAATGTTCCATTCTGTGCGGAATAGATCTATAAAATGTTTCACTTTTTGTACTGAATTACTGACATAAGCTTTTCTACGATATTCTAATTTATCAAGATGCACCTGTATTTGTGTCAAAGGCCGAGTCTCAATCCCAGAACTTGGGAAGCACAGACTCGCCTCCTTGGTAGTTCAGACTTGCAAGTTGTCGTCGCGAGTAGAGACAACCAAGCACGGGAGGACGGTAGTTCTGCTATTGGAACAGCAGCCTACTCAATGACGTCACCGCCTCGCGGTGAAAAGCATTCTGGGTAATTTGCTGTGAAAAGTCTGCAAGAGTCAGCTCCGGAGCAGACTCGGTAAAGTGGGAGGATCGAGGCGGATCAAGTTGACATCCGGGGATTTGGTCTCTGCTTGGTCAGATGCCAACCTGAGGATTGGAATCGTGCTTGGGCTCCGACTGATGACGTATCACAAGTTCGTGAGGACAGGAGTAGAAACGAGGACTGGAGAAGAGACGAGGACTGGAGGAGAGACGAGGACGGCGAAGAGAGACGAGGACGGGAGGAGAGACGAGCATGAGAGGAGAGACGAGGACTGGAGGAGAGACGAGGACTGGAGGAGAGACGAGGACTGGAGGAGAGACGAGGACGGGAGAAGAGACGAGGACTGGAGGAGAGACGAGGACGGGAGGACTGGAGGAGAGATGAGGAGAGACGAGGACGGGAGGAGAAACAAGCACAAGAGGACTGGAGGAGAGACGAGGACGGGAGGAGAAACAAGCACAAGAGGACGGGAGGATAGACGAGGACGGGAGGAGAGACAAGCATGAGAGGAGAGACGAGGTCGGGGAGGAGAGGAGAGACGAGGACGGGAGGAGAGACGAGCACGAGAGGAGAGACGAGGACGGGAGGAGAGACAAGGACAAGAGGATGGGAGGAGAGACGAGCACGAGAGGAGAGACGAGGACGGGGAGGAGAGACGAGGACGGGAGGAGAGACGAGGACTGGAGGAGAGACGAGGACGAGAGGATGGGAGGAGAGACGAGCACGAGAGGAGAGATGAGGACGGGGAGGAGAGACAGTCCTATTATGGTACTTTTATTGTATCTCTATTTTACTCCTTTTTTTATTCCCCACCTCTAGGGGGCGCCAGAAAATTCCAAAATGCGAAAACCAAAATCAGGTCAAATACGGTAAGACCAGCACACAGTACAACATTCTCAATGTGTCGGCGTCTATTATATACTTTATCTCACTCAAAATGACAATATTTCAGCTTTCAATGTTCACTCCCTCCATGGAAAGTAGAATTTCATCCTGTTTCCTACGAGTAGAAACCATGAACGTAGTCTTTTTCAAATGAAGAGATAACGTGTCATTATCAAAGCTCTTTTAGCAGCAATGCTTTGTGAAAGGGTTTTCAAATCCTCACCAGAACAAAAAGAAAAAAGCGTAAAACAAAAATGCATTATCTTAGAAACTTAACAAATATCATTAATATATAAAATAAAGAGTTTTGGAGCCCAAATTGAACCTTGAGGGACTCCACATTCTATAAACTTATTTTGGTTTTTGTCACCTGTTTTAAAAAGTGGAATAACCTTTTTTTTCATTCTGTCTGGGAAAACAGCTGTAATAAAAGATAGATTAAATCTGAAACACAAAGGTTTAATAGCACAATCTATAGTTCTTTGGTCTCATTCTTATGATGTTCCTCACGTTGGAGATTATTCTGATTTTCATTTCGTATCTTGTGGTAACAATCTTTCTTTGCTCGCCGTCGTTTGCATGTTGAATGTTGCAGTAGTTGCAGTGATTCCACGAGGCCTTGTGATCAGTGAGTGCAAACCTCTGCCACACATTGAGCTGCACGTTTAGATGCACCAAGTAAATCAATGTTCACATTTCTGTCTCTAAATAAACCCCGGCGGCTCTGAAAACACAATTTCAACACAACAACATGGAAAAGCAGCTGCTGGCGATGACGACGGACAGCTTTCTTTTCCTCCATCGCAGGCAGGTTTCCAGGCGTGCTGTTGGAGCGTGTGCGTGCCTGCGTCAAAGTATGTGGGAAACCACCTCCCACCTCCCACCGAGGGCCGGTCCGTGGGTGGCTGATCTCCTTAAGCCCCGCCGCCTTTTTTTTTACAGGTGCCCTCATGGTTGATAAATCCCGGGCCAAAGTGTGGAGCAGTTGTTGGAGCAGCTGTTGGAGCAGCGCAGCCTCTGCCGGAGTCCTGTGGAGGCATCAGCGTGGCGGTGCTGCAGGGTGAGATGCTTCTCTCGGCTTTATATCTGCATGTGTGAACTCCTGAGAGACGTCTGAGGTCACCGGAAGGTTTCTGTAACCCTGTTCTGGAAACGTAGGAAATGGTGATGGGAAGTTGGTCTCTTTCAAAGATTCGACCCTGTGGCTCGGTGCAGGTTTGCGTCCCCACGGTGGTTGAAAAGCAGCTTCTCTTTGGTTTGTCGCTCATTTGACTGGTTACTGAAGTGGTGGTGATGAGTCTCTGTGTGACCGAGGCCTGGACCACCACACCAGCTGTCTGTGGAGCGTCGGCCCCCCTTCCTTCTTTCATATCATGGTAGGGTCCCCATCTGTCCTCCCCGGTGATTGACCGCACTGTCTGTCAATCAAAATAAAGTCCCACCCTCGCCTGCATGGATTCTCAGCAGAGCTGGTCAGGAGCAGCTGTCTGTCGGCTGAAGTTCCGTCTCTTCCCGACGAGAGTCGGCTCTTCTCGTTGGCCTCAAAGAATCGGCTCTCAGAGCCGCCTCGTTCGCCAACGACACATCACTGGAAAATAAATGAGTTGGAATCTGTTGCCACATTTTTCGGGCAGTGAAGGAAGAAGGAAAGCAGCAGTGATTTGTGATGTGCGTGTCTTCGCTGAGAGTCAGAGTGAGCGTGTCTTCTCTCTCCTCACAGAGGCAGAGCCGTCCAACATGGCGGCTGGAATCACAGTCACAGCGCCGAGACTCGCCCTCGGCCTCTTACAGCACTTACACACCAAGTCCAAGCGTGTGCGTGTGTTTCAGTCCAAAGAGGAGGAAATTAATTAGAACAGGGGCCGTCATTAGCATGGTGTGTGTGTGTGTGTGTGTGTGTGTGTGTGTGTCCAGTGGTCAGCTCCTCCCTGGTCCTGACGTCACAGTGCCAAGCTGGAACAAACGAAAGTCTGTTGAAAATGACGCCAAGAGGAAACGCTGATGTCCTCCTTCCTGCAATGACAAATGTTTGATCAGAGCGCCGCGCTTCTCCCGTCTCCATTTATTCTATTTCATCTTATTTGTTTATTTCTAAAAATGGGACCGAACATGTGAATGAACGTTAACAATGTAAATATGTGAGGGATTGTTGCCAAATGGCTCATTTCCATCCCTTATTAATCCCCTATAATTATCATTGCAAAATGCCTGTTGAAGTGCAAAGAGTCTTTAATCAAACGCTTGAATGCGCAGTCAAGTCCAAAGTGCTCTCGCTGGCTGTTCAGGAGAAAGTGCTTGAAGTGTTTGATTTCAAGGTGCTTGATTGCCATGACAAAGTGGTAGATTGCAGTGGTGCTTTACTTTATTACTTACTTTACTTTATCCAGTAAGGTGGTGGAGTTTGACCGTGTAGAACTTTGTAAACAAGTTCAGAGTCAGTGTGTTTTACAGTGTTTTCTCAGTTCAAGTGGTCGAACGTATTCAAAGTGCGACGATGGTGGTGCATTTGGGTTTTTTTATCAAGTACTTCTAAGGCTTGTTTGTAGTCTGTCTCAATAGGTTTTAGAGTTGTTTTGCGAGATGTTGACCAGCTTGTTATACAGTTTAGCATGTGTGATACGATCGAAGTATAGCTTAGCTGTTTTTATGGTTAAGTTATTTCCAATATATCTAAAATTGGACAAGTTACATTTCATTCTGTTCACACTTTTCTCTGTCTGTGGGTCAAGAATGGATTAGTGGTTTTGTCGTAGCTACGTTCAGACGTAAATGTGCAGAGCTCATAGCAACTGTCAGCTCTTGAGACGCTTGTGACTTGTCCTTCGCACGCACGTACAGAACTGCATCATCAGCAGACATTTGACAGGCTGAAGAGAAGCGGCCCCAGTATTGACCCCTGTGGAACCCCGAAAGTGTTCTGTTGGTTTTGTATCCTGTACCCTGACACTTTGCATTCTTGATGAAACATATGATTTGAACCAATTCAGCGCAGTGAGAGAAAAATTCAAATGTGAGTTTAGTTAACAGTATCTGATGATGGACAGTATGGAAGGGGGGGGGGGTACGTTAATTGGTCTATAGTTACTAACTAAAGTTGAGTTCCCTGATTTATGTATTGGTGTAATGATAATTTTTTTTTAAGTTATTTATGATGACTGTTAATGGTGCTATAAGAGATTCCTTTTGGCATTGGAACTTCTGAGACCACTAACAATCTTGCCAACCTTTGACTGCGAGAAGATTGAAAAGTGGCCAGTGGCAGAAACTGTGACGGTAGATGGTTAAAACTTTGTGCCACAAAATAGTCATTTAAAGCTGTTGCAATGTCACTTGGGTCAAGGGTTGCAACTGTAACTCCCTCATTTCTCTACTTCCTGCATGATTCCCTGTCAGTTTCTCAATATTAGTCCACATTCCTTTTGCGTTACTTATTATTTTCATAAAAACATTTGCTTTTGCAGTTCTGATCTCCTTTACTACTGTATTTCTAAG